>LPNX010357764.1:102500-132856 GCA_001517045.1 Pseudotsuga menziesii
AGCCAGATAGATACTTGGTTCGATTTATTGTATGAACCCACATGTGTATTGAGTAATATAATATGTTATTATGTCTACCATTCTTGTCTCTTGCATATGATATGTTTATATGATTCTTTATGTGTATTACTGGTAACCTTGCAATCTAATTGATTACAACATTGGTTCCATTTCCAGTAGTACATATATGGATGAAATGACCATATGATCTCAGTGCAGGAGATTAAGGACTGGTGGGAACATAAGAATGTGAATTATTTGTAGAATTACGCCAGGAGAAATAGACTGACTATTGCACAAGCCAAGGATAATTTCTTCTCTAAGACACATGAGAAGTTTTTCAACTCAGTACCTCAGTCTTTAAAGAAACTACTGGATGAATCAGCCGACAGAAACTAAAGACAAAGAGTTGCTTTAGAAATTGACAAGAGGAGGCCGTACAAATTTGTCGGAGTAGTTTGAAAGAATCACAGACAAATTTTGTGAAGAACGTGTTGTTGAAGAAAGGGTCTCTGTTGATATCATCCAAGAGAGATTATATAACGACTTCACTGAAAAATTTCTTTGTTAGTTACCAACTCTTTTGTCCAAGTTCCTGATCGACAGGGGCGCAGGCAATATTTTCGAACCTCATCTATTACTAATAGAATCTCCATCTAGTACAAAATGGGTGACAAAACAAAAAGCGTGGGGAAATTTTGTCGTAGAAATAGAGTGGGAGTACTTTCTAAGAAAATAAACATTTCCACCCGGGCTTACTAAAGCGTTTGGGTCGGCTATGGAGGGGTAGTTGGTCATGTTTTGGAGTAGAGTAGAGAAATTCTAGTCGACTTGTGAAGACACCACTGCCAATGATGGAAAGTCGAGACAAAAAGGAGATAAGACGAACAATAACTCACAAAATCACTCCAGATATCCAGAATATAGAACAAGAAAAGAGGAGAAAAATAAGGGAATAGATTAGAGAGTAGGTTGTTGTGCTATAGTGGAGAATGATGACTAGAGTGACAAAGCAAGAAGAGAATCCGCCAGAGTCAGGTCATGACCGACGGGAAGAAGGAGTTGATGAAGAAGTGTCACTGGTGGAAGAATATTTGTGGATAGAGCATTGTGAAGCTCTCCAAATTGATATACCCCAAATCATTATACATCATTCTCCAATAAATTCTAACCCAAGTTCCTGAGTACAAGATATTGTTCAAGAAGAGTTGGGACTATGAGCTGGCAAGTTAGTGTATGGCTTTGACTAGACCTTGAAGGAAACGACGTTGAACTTTGGGTAATTCAGGGACCACAGGAAGGAAATTGGGTCACCTTTCAACCCATTTCATCCAACCGAAGTATTCATCTACTCTACCTGGAACATGAAGGAGAAACCCCCTAGCCAATCATAGCTTTAGATAAAACAACAGGTCAGTTGGATCCACAAGAGAGGATACCCCAGTCATAGCAGCCTACTTAGGAATCAATAGAGAGAGTCGACAGAAATCAAATACTTGTCGAAAACGAATCAACAACTACAGACAAAACCTCTAACGG
This sequence comes from Pseudotsuga menziesii, assembly GCA_001517045.1. NCBI lineage: Eukaryota > Viridiplantae > Streptophyta > Pinopsida > Pinales > Pinaceae > Pseudotsuga > Pseudotsuga menziesii. The sequence goes on from LPNX010357764.1 coordinate 104,040, forward strand.
AAACGAAAGTTTTGTCAAAAATAGTTGTGAACAAAATAGAGTTACAGGAAGTAACCCACCACCACCACCACCCTCTCTACTGCATGGAGGAGACACTAACATTAGATCCATGGTGCATGTATTTGTACACATCCCCTCTATACGAGGGCGATGAAGATCCCATACGACATTGTTTCCTCTGTGAGTCGAACTAGGAAGCAAACGCTATTACAAATGAAGATCGACAGATGGTGCAGTTCATCGGTGCTCTGCGAAAGCGGGCACTTACATGGTATATGACAAATATAGAAAAAAAGTTGAATGCTACTAAGGCACAAATTAAATAGCAATTCATGACATTTTCAAGACTCCAGATGTAAAGCATCTGGCAACAAAGAAATTAAATACTACAATCCAAAAATCAACAGAAACATTTCAAGATTACGACAAAAGGCTTAAAGACCTACTCAGCTAATTGGACTATAATATATATGAGCAACTGTTAATCCAATGGTTTTTGGCAGGACTTCTACAAAAAATCTATATGCATATCATACTGGACACTTTTAATACCTATGAAGATGCACTAACAAAGGCGTTGCAAGTAGAAATGGACGAGGACTATCTGATGAACCCTGTTGATAGCCATATCAAAGAACAACTAGATATAATGCAAAAATCGCTACGAGATCTACACCTCAAGGGCCACGACGTCTAGTGTACAAAATGCTCAGCGACCGGGCACACCAAAGATAATTTCCGACAAGAATATCATCAACAAGATGTGTGCTTCATTCAATATTGTCCATACAACATGAATAACGAAAACATTTCTTGGTGCACAATATGTGAGGTCAAAATCCATGCAACAACGAACTGCCACTTAAAAATGAAGAACCGATAGAATTAACATGCGGTATACCAAACAAACGTTGTTGCCCAGAATAATAATGATAACAATCCAAGGAACATTAACGACCAGAATGAATAGAACAATCATGTAACACCTCAGTTTTGACCCCGTTTGCATTAAATATACATGATACATATATTGTAAATAATCATGGTGCGGACCTAAAGGCAAAGGCCCCACCATCGATTTGGTTATGTTATGTTTCAGATAGAAATTGTCACTGATGGTATATCAGGACATGTGGCATACATATTAAGTTGTGGCATCATGTAACTATACATCTTTAATTAAATAACCCCAACCAGCTATGTTCACTGCAACCAAATTGAGAAGGGCCATGATTCCTAAGGATAAGGAGGGGGAATTCTGAACCTTGAGCCATGGGGGGGAAAGCCATGTGTCACCACTCTTTTGCTCACCTTCCTTTGTCTCATCCAACCACCCCCTTAGTTATTCTATTGTTAGTTGGGGCAACTATTGGCTGGCAGGAAAACCACTACTATGCCCATGCCTGCACTCTCTCCATGACGCGCCTTTTGGGTTGAGGATGGTCTGTCCACTATGGGGATCGTGAGTTTGTTCATTTTCCCTTGCACTGAGCGGAGTTAAAAGGGGGCTGCAATTCATTGATTGGGGTTCATTCTCCTCTGCCTCATAGATTGTTGGCTTAAGGGTTGGTTCTTCCTTCTCTCACAAAGTTGTTAGTTTATGGTGGTGTTCATCCTCATGTTCACGCAGAGAGTCTGTGTCTTTTCCACCATTGTCAGACTATGTAACATTCTGTTTTTCCATCATTGAATCATGGCTATGATTTTCATCTACAGTTCTGTGGGTTGCATCGTTTTCCCTCACGTTTAGATTGGGAGCCTGTTCCTTTCCCATTTTAGTCGGTGTAAGTTCTCCAACGATTGCATTGGGGATTGTGTGATGTGGGTTCATGGATGTTCGTGGGTTGTTGTTTTCCATGATTGTTGGACTTTGCTTTTCCCATGTGATGCTGTAGGTTGCTGTGGAATCGTTTTGGCCACGATAGGGCCAAGAACGATTTGGGGAGTTATTTTCCCTTGTTAAAGCTTGAATAGTTGTTTTGCTGCATGCACATAGTGGCTTTGTCCTCGGACTGCATTGGAGTGGTGAATGAGGGCCTGATGTGATTGATAAACCTGGTGGTTTGGGAACCACACAAATATAGCTAGTGGGCTGGCTTTCTTCTCCATAACCCCTGAATAGCACTGGAAGGGAGACCGGGGTCTGAGGGACTGCGTTGCATAGAAAGGACTGATTTCCTTGTGTTGGGTGTGTGTGGGTGTACTAGAAGCCAGGATGGTTTTGGTGTAGGTGTCCTTAGCTCTTCAATGAGCTCACCAGCTTAGCATTTATCCTTTCCCAGCTCCTGGATGGCCTGATAAACCCAAATTTGTTGCATTGGCTGATCTGTTGTTCACTTGATAAACCCAACTGTGTTGGCTTGGTTGAACTGTGTACCCTTGTGGTGTTGTTATCCTTGGTTATGTGTAATCTATGTGTAAGCCTGTTAGTTCCTTATTCCTTGGGGAATCATGCCTAGCTCGGGGGTGGCAATTTTGCTGAGAGATTAAGGAGCACGTGGCAGTTGGGTGGAACGTTGCAGTGACGTAGCTGGTTACGGGACAAGTCCTTATTAAGATAAGTATTCTTGCCTCACTTGTGTCTGCAATCATATTTACCATTGATGAATGATAATGTACATAATGAATGCTGAATTGTATATGAATGCATGTTGTTTTGCTTCTGCTATGTATGTGAATGATTATTGCATCGTAGTATGTTTTATGTTTTAAGTAATCTTGTTACAGCATTATATGTATGTATGTTCATGTTCATGGGGCTAGATGCCCGGATGATTGATGTATGGTAGCGTCCTCTTCACCGGTTGGAGGGTCGGGGACGTTACAGTGTGGTATCAGAGCTCTAGTTGTAGCATGGGACTGAATGGGCCATGAAGATGCAGTGATAGAGCTTATGTTGCATCATTTGGGCCTCAGAGGGCCATGAGAAATAATCAACAGAGGCAGGTTTCCTACTGCTCAGAAGAAACCACGATAAATGGGTGATGACAAGAAAATTCCCAAAAATTTTCTAAGTGCCAGAATTCTCAGCTCATCGGAGAACCCAGTGAGAAGTTCTTCCGACACAGCGGAAGGATTAGTCTGATGACCACCCGATGGAGGACAGCCGATAGAAAATTTCATTATTTCGCTAAGGTTCATCGGTCGTCGGTGGAGGATAGAGGATGGGGGAGCCATAGTTTCAGCAGAGATCAGCCGAAGGAGAAGACAGTTTAGTTTCATTAAATCACTACAAAACTGACAGAAGAGCACATAAGCAATGGAGAAGACAGTTTAGGACCAGCTTATGTTAGAGATGGAAAAACTGGACAAATTAGAGAAATAAGAACACTAGTGGATCAGTCAAGCCAACCCTAGCATAGACAGCCTCGAAATGATTCGTCTGCACATGAAAAGACTACTTAACACTGCTGAGGAAAAATCACAACTCCTTGGACCTGACATGAGCAACATTATTGACTTAAACATACAGCAAACGATGGCGAACTTGTCGAGTCTCACAACTCTGACTATCGATATCCAGAAGGAACTCCGCGATTGGGAGGAGTTCCAGCATCAGTTATCAATTACAATTGAAGCAATCATGGAAGTCTGTATACAAAACAACCATCAATCATACATCATAGCCGGTGACAAAGCATTATAGAACCTACTTGAGACAGAAATTTTGCCACCTCCCTAATTTCTTCGGGATGAAGAAATATTTTCTTCTTGGGGGAGATGTTGGAGGAGCTAGTCGGCTTAGTCGACTAGACTCATTAGTCGACTAATTGTAGATTAGGTCAACCTCATAGGTCGTGTCGGTTGGTTAAATCGATAGATAGTTACTATAGTTGTTTTGTAAATGTTTATATATTTTGTTGAGCGAGATAGATACTTGGTTCAATTTATTGTATGAACCCACATGCGTATTGAGTAATATAATATGTTATTCTATCTACCATTCTTGTCTCTTGCATCTGATAAGTTTATATGATTCTTCATGTGTATTACTGGTATCCTTGCAATCTGATTGATTACAACAAGGTTAAAAAGTCTTACAAAAAATCAAAATTTTGTGTGGCTCTAAAAAAACCATATAACAATATGATCTTCCTACATATAACATTTAACATCGAACCAATAACTATGCTTTGTAGCATATCATTTGGGAAGTCATTAGTCTCCCTAGAGATATTCAAAAGGAATGGGTTCTGTGTCATATTCAGTAATATTCGGTCTTTCTTTATCCCATATCATCCAAGTATTTTCCAACAGTCAAAGACCAATTTTAGATAATTATCAACTTCAGAATTCATTTCATGATAAATATTTAGAAAGCTATTGTGGCTAAAATAGGCCAATTATTCTCTACAAATCCTCAATGATCTATAAAAAAATTTATTACACAATATATAATTAAAAGTTTCATTTTACAACTTAGTTTCCTCACCCTCATATATATAAGATTAAATTAAAACCATTGTTTTAATGTATTTAATACAAATGTCAAATTTATCACAAAACCATGAACCATCTTTTAAAACATATGTACCATTTTAACATTTCAAAAAATTATAAAACTTTTTATTATACTATATCTATATCTATATCTATATATATATATATATATATATATATATATATAAGAGTTGCATTCTAAAACATATCTACTATTTTCAAAATGGGAAAAAAACAACTTATATTTAAGAGTTCGTTTTACAACTTAGTTTTAAAGAAAATATTTTTATAACATAAATATATTTTAATTCCAAACATATTAAATATTAAGAAACATAAAAAAGCTATAAAATTCAAATAGATTTACATTAATATGTTTTTTTTATATAAAATTAATCAGTATACTTCATCTTAAACTTGGATCTATCAAGCATCGAGAGGGATCCAATTTTTGCATCAAGAGTAATGAGGTGCTCTACAACCTAGTATAGAGGATATGTGTTCCTAATGTTCTTAACATTCCTAACATAATAAAATAAATAAATAAATAAAGATATAAAAAAATCATGACGAGCTAAAAACTATAAAAAAATCGTGTCCTAAACTAAAATAATTTCAATGGAGAATTCCGCGATTCCAATTGAAATTATTTTGTTGATTGAAATTATTGAAATTCTTGAAATTATTTTAGTTTAGGACATGACATTTTACCTTTTTTAGGCTGACATAATTTTTTTTTTATCTTTTTTATTTTTTATATTATGTTAGGAACGTTAGGAACACATCTCCCCATTCTAGGTTGTAAATCACCCCGTTACTCTCGATGAAAAAATATTTTTTGTTAGTAAAATTAAACATAAAATTTATAATTTAATAATATATTAACAACCATTTATGCTTATAGTTTTAATTTTGAGTATATTTTATATCGACCAATTCCCATAATTGAAATGACAATTTAATTGCCAAAAAAAATGGTCTACTTTTAAGGGGAAAAGGAGTAGTCTAAATCTTTTAGTTTTTTTTTGTATCTTTTTCAATTTGTTTTGTTTGGAATCTAGTTGCAAATTTTAAAAAAAATCTTGAAGTTACATATATTAGTTGTAGAAATTGCATAATTTGAGGGCGACAGAAGTATTTTAGGATGTCGAATCTATTTATGCATTCAAAAACACAATTTAAACACTTCCAAATTTAAATTTTACCAAAATATAATTACCAAATTTCGGCCAAAAACCACAAAAACAAAACATAGAATAAATAAACAATTCCAAAAAAACTTAAATTCATTATATACATGACAAGATACATCTTAAATAAATACACTCTAATACACTCTGGATATGATAATGAAAATTAAGTGACCCGTGAGACATATTGACTTGTTGAGGTGCATCTGAAGATAATAAGCCTATGGAGCTACCAAAGGTCACGTGACATCGTATTTTCTTGGGTTGATAAACATATTGGCTTCTTCAAATATGTTTGAATATAGTAATCATCTCAAGCTACCAAAGATGATGATGATGATGATTATGATGATGATGATGATGATAAACGTCCACTGAGACCAACTTTGGTCTATCGAACCTTAAGAAGGATAATACTTGGTTTACTTGAAAATCTTGTTCATGTGCTAAAAAAGCTTGCCAAAATGCTTTCCAATCTCATTATAGTTTTGCCAAGCTAGGAGGTTATAAAGGATTGTATTGTAGAAAATACTATGAAGCTCAGATCTAATGTGGGTGTAAGCAAGGCACGCTAAGAGAAAGTGATTTTCATCATCAACACTCATAGACCAACGCCCTATTTCGCTATGGATTTCATGATAGTTCGTTCTAATCTTGGCTATATTAATTTTCTTCCGTGAGGTATTTATTACCGAGAGATACTTCTGGTCTTCCAAGTTAGGATTAATTACCTCCTTATAGTATCTTAATTTTCTCTTAATCGCTAAATTTTTCTCACATCAGAATTTCTCTTTAAACTTAGAAGTAATAATATTTTTGACATTATCAATGTTCTGCAAAATGTTGTTTTTATCAATGCCCCATTGGTTTAACCAAGCCATGGTATCTTTACACCAACACCACTTGAGGCGTAGTTGGTTTTGAATTGAGTTTAAAGCAATTTTAGGAAGTCTCTCGTTTCCCATGTTATTTATCTTATGAATGTACATTAGGTACCTAGTCATAGCCATGCTCTCAATGGGGGAAAGGCCCACTTCTATGAGGAGAATAAGATAAGGCGTGTTTCTTTTAATTTTTAGGTCATAAGTTATAAACTGCTTCTATATTTGCTCAATATTCCTCCAAGATTCTCTAGAAATGTTACACCCCCATAATTCACAACCATACAAGATAACAGGGATGACAAGAGTTTCAAAGAGGAACTTCCTTTTATCCCGCATGACCATATTGGTTGATTTACAATTATTTTCAAGACCAAAATAAGTTTTCCACCCTCCATTAATCCTTTTCTCGATGCTATAATTCTGATTGAGCTTGTGATGAATATCAATTCTGAGATACTTGTAAGAAGTCACCTCCTCTAGATTTCTATTATCATAAATAAAATTTGCATAGGTGTATTTCTTAGATTTTATAATCATGATTTTTTTCTTGTCAGTATTAACAGTCATACCCATGTTAGAGCAAAAAAAGTTTAAGAATTATTAATTTCCTATCGAGATCAGAAGGACACATTTCCATAAAAACAATATCAACAGCATAAAGTAGGAGGATGATAACTATCCCAACTAAGATTGTACCGATGCATCCTGCTTCTTCTAAACACTTTTCTATCTTATCAATGTAAATGTCAAAAAGGGTATGGGAGAGGGGGAAACCTTGTTTAACTCCAATATTACAATTTATATATGTTGTCCACCCCTCATTATTCTTAAACTTGGCAATGACCTTTTCGTATAACCTTATCGCGGCAACTCTCAACTCAAAAGGAAACTTAAGCTCCTCTAGCCTATTCCACATGTTATTTCTAGGCTTTGTATCAAAATATTTTTTAAAATCCATAAATCAACAAAATAGGTCAGACTTATTATTACGACACTCCTCTGCAATGATCCTAAGTGTGACGAGGTGGTATGTGGTTGAATGATTCCTTCTAAAACATGCTTGGCCTTTATCCCACTTACCTTCCATTTCTAGCCATTCATTGATCTTCTTTTCTAATATAATACTATATAACTTATCTAAGAGAGGGATAATCATAATAGTCTGATAATAAGAGGGATCGTTTTTATCACCACTTTTGAAAATAGGAATATTTTTATCATGTGAACCTTATAATTTATTTTTAAATGCAATTGAGATAATAAGCATTTCAAGTTGATACCCAAAGGTTATGTTAGCTTCATATTTTCTTCAAATTTTAAATACACTTAATGATAACACGATGAAACAAGTTTGGTAATGATTATAAAAAATTATATTAAAATTTATTTTTAGATATTAGATATTTTTTAAAGTTATTTTTAGATATTAGTTTAAATAAAATTGGAAATAATTTATTATTTTAAATACCCTAGGGTTACTGATGAATGAGAATTTTTTACAAATCATGACTTACCACTTAGTAGATGGGGCTCAAGTAAACATGATTATGACTTACCCCCTTAAAAGGGGGTTAATGTTGAAAGTTGTTGTTCTATGATGTCATAGTTCTTCTTGCATGGCCAATGTGTATTTTGATACTTTATGTGTGTTTTGGTATAAGTCAGCCCATTTTTTACTTTAACATTAATATGTTTTGGGTATCACCATTTTCATAAAAATGTTTTGGGTATCACCATTTTCGTAAAAATGTTTTGGGTATCACCAACTCTGACTATGTTGTATTTTTCTCTACTTGTGAAACAACTTTTTTGTCCACGAAAAAGATTTTCACTTCATTATATTTATAAATGAACCACATTATTAATGGGCCATAGAGGCTATTACATATATATACCTTCGAGAGGCACATTTGTTAGAAATAATTGATCCTAAATAAACTTGAGTTCAAAAATCTATTTTACAGTTTGATAGTAACTATACCAATAAGATTATGTGAATTTTTGTGAAAGTCAACAATTATATGCTATAAGTAACCCAAAAAAAAAAAATACATACAAAATATCAAGCATAAAGCATACCTTCTCTACCAAATATATATTTTTGGACCTCGGTCATGTTCAATGCTAGTGTCATTTGTTATTTCCCATAAGTGCTAGATGCCATCACCCAATTGAAGACCTAACTTTGAAAATTGATTGTCCATGTTGTTCCTTTCTCTATATATATGTGTGAGATAATTGATGTCCTGAAATAAACTTGCAATTTTTAAAAGTTCTTCATATAAAGGCTTCACGTTGATATTATTTGATGGTCTCTTCATCTTCAACTAGTCAACTACTAACTTAGAATCCTCGAGTACCTATAACGTATGCACTCCCTTTAAGTTGGCCAAAAGCATAACTAGTTAAAGAGGCATCATTTTTGCATGGTTATTTGTGGCCATCTTGCATAAAACTTGTACCAACTTGTACCAATGAGAGTAGTACAATTTAAGGAACCCACTTATTCTTATTTATATATAAGTAAGCTTCTTCATTTTTTTAAACAAACATGTCGAAGTTTTTAGTTCAATGAAAAAGTATCTTCTTTGTCTAGTCAATGATTTTTGGGAAACTAGCTTTGGCTCAACAATTTCAACACTTTGGGATTATCTAATTAAATTCCATCCTTTATGGGATGAAGGAAACATGAAAACACTTGTTTTGATTATTTAATTTTTTTAAACTTGACTACGAATGAATATCTAATATTTGTAGTCAAAATTCCCCTTCTCTTGTTTCTTAGAAAGCCATTGTATTAGGAAATGGGCTTTCTTGGGCCATTGAGTTCAATGTAACAAGGCACACCCTTTGAATGCAAAGTATTTTCCTTATTTGGACATGAAGGCATGAATATTTGCTTAAGAAAGTTCAACATATTAAATGCTTTACCTAGTATTATCACTCGTGGTATGTGTAAAAGCTTCATTTGAATTACAATGTAGGTTCAAAGAATGGGTATTGTAATGTTGCACTTATGAAAATTGCTAGAGTTTTAGGGAGGAGCTCTATGCATTGTGAGCCTGTAACCACCTATTGATTCTCCCACCTCCTTAATGTATCTTTTCTAGTCACATCAATCTAAAATAATGACTTGACATCGTGTTAATCAATTTGTTCATGGGCATAAAGATAAAATGGCCTTCCCTCAATTCCTTCACTTGATAAGAAGTACACATGAATCACCTTATCCATCTTAAAGGTAGAGATGCCTCTTGAGACAAATTAGGCTGTCCTAAGTAAACATGTTATGGATGGATAAGGGGTGCCCCCTAAGAACATAAATTACTCACCTCCAAATGTGGGTATAGTCCCCTTTATTGCTTAATTTATATTTGATTTATGGTTTATTATGTTGGTGAGTTATCCCATGTCTAGAGTGTTCCAATACCCACAATAGAACTACTCCAATTATACCTTCAACAAAATAAGATAAACAACAATGATAAAGAACATGGGGTTGGAGGCACCTACACACTTTTGGGTTGGATTGCATCTACCAATCCTAAAATATGGAGGAAATAATTTCCATGTAATGAAATTCATACCCAATGAAACATTGGCCCATTATGTCCTGGTTGAAAGGGTACTCACCCCCATTTTGGACATCTCAACCCAAAGTTGAGGCCCGCATTTCCTATTAGACGTGATTTGTTGACTATTGCACCTAGCCTAAGGTTTATATTGGCAAACAACCACATTTTAACCTCGGTCTTTCCTAAGTAATCTTGATCGGTCATTTATTCACCTAGAACTAAAAAAAGTGTTTTATTGATTATATATTGAATGGTTACAAGTGAAGAGGGATGATCCTTTAATACTACTTTCATAATAACTTGTCTTCACCAACATAGTGGTTATCATGAATGCATATATATAACACCTACCCACTAACTTAGCGATGACTCATTAACATAAATAATCTGAAATATACTCATAGTGGGGATTTAATTATGAGATTACAAATATTAAACCATGTACAAAATATATTGTGTATAGGTACGAAATTTTCCCTCCCTATTAAGAAATGTTTCTCCCCAAATATATCTATATTCCTATTACTAATCATGTATTCATTGCCTACATAATAAAAGTAGTTCTAGTTATAAAAATGGGTCTTTACGAATATATTGGTCATTACTAACATATGGAACCATATGAATTAAAAATACAATAAGTATATAGATTACATCATTAAATATTCCTATCATTGGGTTGTGTTAGGAACTCAACATTGCCTTCCTTCCTAAAAATGTTATGAGCTCAAACCATGAGGAAGAAATAGATAAAATTGCAATTGGAACTAAAAGTCATTCTATTTTAGCCACACACGTAAGACAAAGTCATATAAACACAATTGACTTGGTGTTCTACATTCATTCACTCCATTATCAAGGCCTTTGAGCTCAAATCTTGATAATTGATGACTTCCCAATGACATCTTGAGACTTGTGTATGACATTGCCATCATATTGATCTTCATGGTTCTCTTTTGTTGAAGAGGGAGGTATTCTACATATTCTAACCTTCGCAGGTTTTATATCTGGACATTCCTTTTGGACAATATTCTCTTCATTAAGCTAAATGATTGCATCGTCTTGTAAATCCCCTTTTTAAGGAGTTTCATTTCTATGCACAATTGGAGATTTCTTAAAAAGACGAAGAGATTCTTGAAAGAGAAGTTTTGAATTGTTCTAACCTCTTATAAACCCATATATTAATCATAGATAGGGGATTCATTACACAACTACATCTTCTTCATCTTCCTCGCATTTTAGTTCTTGCTATGTTTATACCAATGATAGCTTCAATAGTTGATACAATAGTTCTCGAGCAATGTGGGAAGATTATTTCTCCAACTTTGCTACCATACACATCTAATTTTTGTACACATCTTGTTAACACAAAAAAATTTCCACATATCTCTCTATGGTCAACACCATAATTTTACATCATAATCCAATCATTATTCCCTCCATTTTGACCTTCACAATTAAATTCCCTCCAAATTGGTCAAAGTAATCATTATTCCTTCCCTCGTAAATACAGGGAAGATGTGCATTTATTGCAACAAAACCCCCATTCTCTCAAAAAATACAAAAAATCCCTAAAAGAAGAATGAGTCATAAACCATGGGCCAATACCATGCATTACATAAAACCATGCACCAATACCATGGGAAACAAAATATTGGATCATCCTTTAAATCCATTGTGAAGGTCTCCCCACAAACACTTTTCGTCAGAGTTTTCACCTTTTAGACGCATATTTCCACATCACATTATCTGTTGATTTTACTCCATACATTCCTTGATTCCATTCCCATTAACAACCCAAGTTGGAGAAAATTGGAGAAATAGATCGTGGAAGCCATTGGACCAAATCCTCAAATGACTACAGTGGCCCATTTATAAAGGTATGAGTACTTGCACTTATTTTGTTAATTAAAAGAAAATTTAAAAAGATATAGTCTGTCTATTGTTTGTAAGTCAAGGTTGAATGCTTTCCCTTGCACCATGAACTCTACCTATAGATCCCTTTGATCTAAGGTTGGAATTAGAGGAAATTTCAACTCAAAATGGGCCTCCTAAGGAAATTCATAAAATAATAGTTAAAATAATAAAATAATGTTTTTTAATTTTGGAGGAAGAAAATAAAAAACTACTTTTTTGTTCATATTTTCGACATATCTCCCTGTGTTTTTACTCAAATTTCGATCGAGAAAGCTAGTTGGATGTGGAAGGAATTAAATTCCACATCCAACGAGTGCCCACTCGGCATACTTTTGATAGGCCCCTATACCCCAAAAACAAGAAATACCTGAAAAAATGTGATGATGACATCATCATCACATTTTTTCATGTATTTCTTGTTTTGTGGGTAGAGGAGCCCGTCAAAAGTATACCGAGTGGGTACTCGTTGGATGCAGAATTTAATTCTGCATCCAACTAGATCTCTCGATCAAAATTTGAGTAAAAACACACGGAGATATGTCAAAAATACGAACAAAAATAGTAGCTTTTTTTATGATACCTATCCCCAAATTTATATTAAAAAATTGTTTAAGAGGTGCTCCCTTTTTAATTTTAAAGCATTTTTATTGGATAATACATGATGACATGGAATTTGTATTATTTTTGGAAGGCCCGTTTTAAATTTAAATTTCCTCTATGGTGATTTTGCACGTAGCCTGAGAGAAATCTCCACTACAATTTTGGTGACCCCTCTGGATCAATCCTCTTGGATATTTGGTTTTGCAGGTTTATTATTTATGTTTGTTGGTTTGTTTCACTTGGGTACCCTTAGATGTCACAAATATGTCCCCCTTTTGGTAGATTTGAACCAGTCTATTCATAGTTCCTTCCCCCATGCCTTAACCAACATTTTTTCCACAAAACAATTATGGTTTCGTCCAAGTCACTCCTTTTCAGCCGAAAGGAGTGACTCGGGTCACAAATTTTTCGCAATAAGTGTGTCCTAGGTCACAACTTTTTCCCAGTTATGTGTGACCTGGATCCAAAGTCCATATCGCTCTTTTTCTGCCTTCCAAAGCGACCCAGGTCGCTTCTATGACCATGTTTTATGCAATTTGTCACACAAAAAAACCCCTTTAAGTGCGACATGTGTTTTTTCAGTTGTTTTTCCATCTCATTCGTGGATATTTTTCAGTCCTGTGCAACCCCAACCGCATATGTTTTGTCGACAAGTGTGACCTACCAATTTTCCAACTATTTAAGGTGTTTTATACCCATTCCAAACCCCATGTCTGTGTTCTGCCCCTTTCTTGACTGTATTTTTCTAGATCTGATTGCCTGCAGCCCCTTGGTGATTTTTTAGGCCCCAATTGATCTTATTTGAGACTATCCTGGCTGATCTTGGTAGTTAAGACCCACCGTGTGTTTCCTACACCTTATAGAGTTCCTAGTGTGCTTATTTACTTACATATTTTATTTCATCTAGAAGGATTAGTTTTTAATTATTGAAAAGCATTTAATTTCAGTACTGTCATTTAATTTTGAGCATATTAATCTATGGTAGAGAGACATGGTTTTTAGAGATCACACTCCATTTGTGCACACATATCACACCTTAATCTGAACGCTTGGTCCATGACCCCAAGCTGAGCCTAAAATTAACCTTAACTCAACCAACATTGTAACCTCACTTGAGGACCAAAACATTATTGTAGTTAGGTTAGGACACTGGGGATAGGCATCCAAGCAACCTCCCTTTCTCACTTACATATGAGACATAGTTGTTTTCTTATAGGGAACCAAAATCCTTTAATATTTGTTGACATGGTCACAACCAGTTTATCAAGGGGCCTCTCGCTCTGCGGGGGTAATCCACAAAGAAGAGGTTCTAGAAGTATGGGTGGAATACCAAACTCGTCTCTGTATGGAAGGCTATCTCTTCATAGTCCTCCTTGTGCATTTCAAGGACCATATTGGGTGTAGAGGACCTGTTAGTTCCAGAAATTGTTCTTAGACTTCTAGAAGAACAAGCCAACATAATCTCAAAAGTAAAATTAAATAAAATAGGTTTTAGGGTTTGGGTTTTAAAAACTTCATTATCAAGGAGGAAATAAACATCCACAAGCTAATATAGAACTGAATCATGCAATTTGGATAAACTGGGGATCAAACACATCCCAATAAGCCATAAATATTACACATGAAATATTAATTCCACCCACAAGCTACAAGCATTTACAACAATAAACCTTTAAACATGAAATGAAATTGTAGACTGAGGAATCAACCAGATCAGAAATGAAAAAGCATGACAAGTAAAAGGGCTTATCATTTTATATATAATCAATAACAGTCATCCACTTACATAAGAGTTATAAATGCTAGCTTGAGAAATCAAAGCTCCAAAAGCCTCTCGTTGAGTGAAAAACCCCCCCACAAAACTGTATGTTTGTCTTCATTTTATCATTACAAAGGTAAAGTAGTTCCATAACTACCTTCTAGGTCAAAATTTGAAATAGTTACATCAATTAGTTACATGATAACTCAAAATCTTTAAGGACAATTAACCCAAAAATAACAAATCGAATTTGAGGAAATTTGGCAAATTTCTGGAAATTTGGCAAATTTCTGAAAATTTGGGTCTCAAAGACGCCTTAATATATCTCCATCCTGGACACTTGTGTAAAAACTGAGAAAGGTTTGTTTAAATTAGTATGTTATGAACAAAAACCTCTCTTGTAGTTTAAAAATTTTCCTTTAATTGATCAGAATACGTGATGGAAATTGTGACTAAAACAAAAAATTATTAATTAATTCAAACCCTGAAAATAAGCCACAAAGATGAATTCGAATCTCTCAAATGATAATAGCTGTTGCAAAAATGAGAGAGGCTTTTGTGCAATAGTCTCTTTTGGACAAAAACCTATTTTTATTTTCCATAATTCATTTCCATCACCTCGTAATATGCTCCCAATGATAATGACAAAAACAAGAAAAACAGAGCTGCTACAGGAATCTCCTCATGAAAATATTTGACAAAGGACTNCTTTTAAACCAACGATTGAAAATTAGGAAAAAAAGAATAGATAAACTAAGAACAAGATCTAGTTATAACAGGACCAAAGGGATAAAGTTCCAGGAAACAATCATGAATGTGTCATGAACAAGGTAGCCTAGTTGTCATTCTCTTAGGTCTATTTTACTCGAGGTCCCTCTCAGTAGTGGGATTCTCTCAGCATTTTGTTCTTCCATTTCATATTTTTTAACTGTGGATTTCATCACCCAGCAAAGGATACGATTTGTGAGGGGCTACCATCCTATAGCTAGGATCTTGTTTGCACTTATACCCCATAGGTTAGTGCGACATTTTATTCATATGTAGTGTTGTTTGTTGGATTTTTGGTCGCTTTTGTTGTAAACTCACTTGATGTGACATGTTGTTGCAGTTCATTTTTAGAGCTTGTTTTTTTGCCTGCATGCTACCATTTATCATCTCTCCTTCTGCACACTCGACTGCAATTGGATTTTTGAGCTGGTGTTTCCCATCCTTGAACCTTCATTCATAATATTGCACAACATCACGTCATCATTGCTTCCCCATGCTACTCCCATAGAAATAGGTGGCGTACCCCTCAGTTTGGTTCCTTGAACCGCCATCATTAGACCCATATTCGGCGTCATTCACCACCTTCAGAACTATACACTGCATCTGATTCAGGTCCAAATTCTTATCAATTCAATCCTACCTTGTTCACTTCCCCATCTAGCCTCATGGATGGTGCACCTCCCAACCCCTTCCAAGGGGGAATTGTTGGTAGTGGACTGGTTTGCGCTCCACCCTTCATACTGGGTATCCCTTCTATTGGATCTACAGGTCCTAGTCCTAGTGAACCCCTTGTCAACACACACATTGTTGTTGGACTTCTACCCACTAGTAGTGGCCCAGCTCCAAGCACCATGGTTGACACCATTCCTACATTCATGCATGGGGGTACTTGCCCTTGTACCACTATTCTGACTATTCACACCATTACAGTGACTACTACTGTTGGGAATCAGCCTTACCAACCCCAATTTTCCTGTGGTAACTATATGCCCGTCATCCTGAGCACCATTAATGACCCTCCCAGATCTAGCCCAAGTCCTAGTCTTTCATTCATGGCTAGTCTCAACCTGCCCGATTTGGTAAGGTTAACGAATGACCCCATCCGTTATGACCCATTGTGGCCTCCCTTTCCCACCAAACTCCCTTCATGCATCCCTAAGTTTGAGGGATGGAGGTAGAAGATCCTTAGAACCATATCATGGCATTCCACTTATAGTGTTCCTCCAACAACATAGTGATGATTCTATCTGATTATGACTATTACAATGCACACTCACTAGTGTTGCATCCAAATGGTACATTGAGTTGCCCCATGACACTTATTTGGATTTTTCCTCTTTGGCCTCGATTTTCCTCCAATACTTCCATCTACCTGTATGCTACGATGAGGGAGTGGAAATCATGTTATCCTGTAGACAGAACACTACTACCCATATCACGGATCACATCCATGAGTGGTGTCACAGTCGTAGTTTGTGTAAAATCCAGTTAGAGGACATGATCTTCCTTGATTGGTTTCTTAAAAACTTACTCCCCCTATTGCCAAGGATGTTGCATCCGAGCACCCATAAACTGATGAAGAATAAATACTCAAAGCATAGTAGTTTGACCTTATCTATGCCCAATCGGGTTACCTTTACACCATCATACCTGATGCTCCTCGTGTTGGCTCCTCATGGAAAGATACGTCGGGGGAATCCCATGCTGCTAATGGAGTCACTGGATCTGTTACCCAGCACCCCCACCTGTACACTACCTCTCGTTAGATGTCGCCTCACTCCCGTAACTCCCCTAGTGTTTCCTAACCTGAATATACCCCTGAATTTCATGCATAGTGGCTTAGTTTGGAGCCAAACCTTCATATGTGTCTCTTGCACCCGTTCCTCATGTTCATGGAGAAAATTGCCTAGCACCTACTTGTAATGGCCAAACAATAGGATTTACATCCCCTCTAGTTGCTCCTGCATACTACCCAACACATGTGCAACCTAGACCTGCTCTGGCCTTGACTCCTCCTACTCCTCAAGGGCAGGTCTACGCTCAGCAGAACCCCCCCAATCAACCCACCTCCAATAACCAATAAGGGCAGGGAAGAAGATAGAGAGGTAGGAACCGGGGAAACAACCAACCTCAAGGGGGTGGTCAACAACCTATCCCTCCTAACAACAACAGAGCTAATGCCCCTGCACAAAACCCCCAATGTCCACCTAGACATGGGAAGAACCCTTAGTTGCGAACTAACCATCCATGTACCATTTTTGAGGTTTATGGCCACTATACACACTAGTGCCACCAGATACATCAATTCCACCACCTATTACACGTAGAAAATCAATGTGAAACCAATGCTACCACTCCATCATAGCTAAACCCGGCACCACAAGGTCCTCTGACTATGAAACTAGAGAACCCGTTACCAAATCAAGGAGTGGTTGCAACCCAAAAATTGGTACAACAAAATACCACAACTACTTCTTCGAGTTAACCTATCAATCCTGGTGTTCATCATCTTAGCATTGTCGTCTGACATCCATTTATTGACTTGACAAAACCAATATGACTCCACTAAAACCATTAATCCCTCCATGTCATCAACCTCCATAGATCTCGATATGTCCTTACATTTGTTGAGACCCCCCATGGTCGAGACTGCCAAAGTCCCTAGGTTCCCTTTGTGTCATGTTGCAAACAACTTCAGTGCTAGAGCTGCTCTTAATTACAGTATTGTTGATGACTTGGCCCAGTCTTCCTTTGCCATGTCTACTCTTGAATTCTTGAGAACTTTTCCTCCATAATGAAAATCTTGGTTATATGCTTTAGGTGTCATCAACCCATCTGACTCTAGGTTGATCACTTTCGACTTGAATCAAGGAGAACCTCAGATGCCTTCATTTGTAGCCTTCCAGGTTCCTATCACTGTTCGAAATTTGGTCATTCATCGGCGTATCATCGATAAGGGTGCATTCACCTGCATTATTTCAACCTTCATTTGGCAAAAACTAGGATCCCCAACCCTTCAACCCTCAACCACCACCCTACGTTCTTACAATGGCCGTGCTTCCCAACCACAAGCGGTTCTAATGAATGTCGCCATTGAGTTGGTAGGTTAAACTATGTTGATTGGCGTCGAGGTTGTGAACGCCCAGCTAGATTATAACCTTCTACTTGGATGTAGTGACATGTATGAGATGAGATTTGTTGTTTCAACCGTCTTCCAACTCAAGTTGTTCCCCCATGATGGGAAGATTGTGACCATTGACCAGTTGACGTACTACGATCCCAAAGGACTAACCACTTTAGATTATTTCCTCCCTACAATCGATGCAACCATCAATAGCGCATCCATCCCCTCCCTGTCTGTCATTGGTCTAGGCATGTTTATCGACACCCCTTTTACTAGCACCTTTTTGTCCCTACCAAATCCTCCCTCTATGGCTGAAATATCGGATTTGTGCACCATCACATCCGGTAAACTTTTGACCTTATCACAGCCTTAGGTGCATCCCCAACCATAGACCGCGTCCACCCCCAATATTTCTCTAGGGAATTATTGGGATTCATTTCCGATACAAACCATCTTGTTTCTCTTTCCACCCTATGGAATCGTGAGTAAACCAATCATGGCTACTCTTAACCTTTTGAGATTAAATTTTGGCATTCTAGTGTGGTACCTTGATCCACCCAACCCCAACTCGACACCACAAATCGTGTTGACACCAGTCCAACCTATTGAGGTAGTGTCACATCCACCTCCTAGTATACAACCAACTGCTCCTTCATCCACTCCTACACCCCCTCCTCCTAAGAAGACTAGGGTCAAGGCACCAAAATCCCCTACATAACCACGTCCACCTCCTACTTGTGCCTTATGCGATGTCCTCGGCCATGCTACTCAAAATTTTCATGATTTGTCGTTTCTTCACACCCACATGTGAACAATAGTAGAGGTCGACGACACTTTGGTTGTTAGTGTACCAAAAATCCCTACAGTTAAGAACACATAGTTACGTACGAACCACTTGTGTGCATTTTGTGGCCTCTATGGTCATTATTCCCATCATTGCTCAAACCTACCTAAGTATCGATCCCTCCTCACTAACTTCCGCAAGCACTCCCTTGATTCTAAAGTCATTGTCCTTAAAGAAATTCACCCTTCGTCTTCTTCCTCGGATACCACCCACACCATCTTTATGATCTCAACTTCTAGTCTTCCTTCCCCCTCATCGATTGCGGAAGATCACTCTGATCTATCTAGGCACCACTTTCATAGCGACGAATATATCCTTCAATCTCTCACAACTTCTGAGAATCCTTGGGATGACCTACACCATCACTCATTTTCATCCCTAATGAACCTTCCTCATCATCGGATCAATTCTTTGTTGAATTGAAATATTTTATTCATGGAATTGTCGATTGGTTCAAAAACCCAATATCAACCCCCGAATCCTTTAAGGAAGGTAATATGGCCAGTATCCTTCCAACAATCCAAGTCGACATATCAACAAAACCTGGGATAGTCAATAATAACACGATTGATGCTTCATTCCCTCCTGAGGAAGCCACTACCTATAAAACACATTTTCAAGAGTTTCGTGATGTTTCCTCTGAACCCATTCGCGCTTACAGGCGTAAGACAGGCTCCCGATTGCTTTTCGACAAGCACCAATGGATTCAGTTCAATTGAAGGAAGCATTTAAGTAACACCCATTTTGTAAGTGGATTAATGGTCCTACACTGAAATTCTTAGGATTGATCTGTCTATCGTTGAACATCACATCGACACATGGTCCGATGTTTCCCCAGTTTTCCAAAAGCAATGACCCATCCACCCGTCAAAGGCCCCTATGGTCAAAGCTTAAATGAAAAAATTGCGCAAAGCAGGCTTTATATACCCCATCGTGGATACCACTTGGGTTTCTAATCATTTTCCCGTTAATAAAAAAACAAGGAACCTTTCATGTGTGTACTAACTTCTGTGATTTGAATTTGGCTTGTCCTAAAGACAACTTCCCCACTTCATTTATCGACCAGATCATATATGCATGTGCCAAGCATGAAGTATTTTCCTTCATGGACAATTTATTGGGTTACAACCAAATCTAGTTCCACAAAGAAGATAAGTATAAAACAACATTTACCACCCCCTGGGGCACTTTTGTGTATCGTCTCATGTCGTTTGGTATTGAAAAGGTTGGAGCCACATTTTAGAGAGCCATGACATTTTTATTCCATGCCCTCATTCACATTATCCTTGTGTATTGGAAACATCATGGCTCGATCTTGGAAGCATTCCCAACATTTGGAAGACTTACAACAAGTCTTCCTTCGATGTCGCAAATATAATATATTCCTGAACCCCCTAAAATTTGTGTTTTGTGTCCCATTCTGTTGCCTATTGGGATTCATCATGTCCTAGAATGGGATTACTATGAATCCTTTGAAGGTTCAAGCCATCCTGAATCTTCCCCCTCCACGCACTATGTTCCAATTGTAGAGAATTCAAGGCAAAGCTAATTTCCTTCGCTAGTTTATTCCAGATTATGCAACAAAATCCCATGTATTCTTACGCTTGCTTTGTACCAACATTCCTTTTGTGTGGGATGAGCAAGCACATGCCACTTTCAATGCATTGGAACAATCTATGACTTCCATTCCCTTGTTGTCTCCTCTCGACTTCACCAAGGAGTTTATCCTATACATATCGAAATCTAAAAATTCCATCGCTGGAGTCCTAGTCCAAGAAGACAATGCTCTTCAAAATCATGTGATATATTTTGTGAGTCAGAAGCTTTCTAGACCACCATTGCGTTACTCCTACAAAGAGAAAATGGCCCTAGCCATTGTCTTTTCCATGCAGAAGCTATGCCATTACATTCTCATGTGTCGAACCAGAGTTGTGTCTGATTCCAACCCCATGCATTATCTCTTGAGCCATCGGCTTGTCCAAGGTCTTGCCACCAAGTGGATTGTCATTCTCTAAGAGTACGACTTGGAATTTTTCACACCCAAAAGTACGAAAGCTTTGGCATTAGCTTCCTTGATCAAAGACGTCCCATCATCATCTACCTCTCCTCCTATCACGGTTAGTCTCCCTGATGAACTCTTATTCATCATCTCTACTGAGCACCCATGGTATGGGGGCATCCTCCTTTACTAAAGAGCCATGGTATGGGGGCATCTGCAAAGATCTTCATTGCATCCGGCATCAAGCTACTCGATATCTCCTTATCGGAGATGTCTTGTACCACCGCGATGTAGACACGATACTACGTCGTTTCATCACCCATGATGAATTCGAACAAGTCCTAAACGACTACCATTGTGGATCCTATGGTGGCCACCTCTCCGGTTTGACTACTTCCCAAAAGGTTCTCCATGCCGGTTATTTCTGGTCGACCATATTTGTAGATTTCGTTCAAGGATTCAAACATTTCCGAAATTCCCAACTATTTCCCCAAAGGAAAGGACACCTCCAAAGCCACTACATCCTTTCGTCATAGTCGGTCCCTTCTATAAGTGGGTGATTGGCTTCATGACCAGTAACCTTCCTTCGTCCAACAACCATAAAGACATCATTATGGTTCTTGATTACTTCACCAAGTGGGCTGAAGCCATACCAAGCTTCAATTGTAAGGATGAAACTACGGCATGCTTCTTTTTCAACCATGTTATCGCTCATTTCAATGTCCCCCTCCAACTAGTATCATACCACGGTTCTCACTTTGAGGAATTTATTTGGATAGTGCTCTCTGCTATGTTTAAATTTGAACACCAGTATTCCCCTGCTTATTATCCTCAAGGAAATGGCCAAATTGAGGTTGTCAACAAGATCCTCAAAACCATGCTCCAACGAATGGTGTACAAACACAAGACCAACTGGCATCACTTACTCTTTTCCGCCATCTGAGCCTACCAGACATCGACCAAAACCGCCACCGGCTTTACCCCATTCCATTTAGTCCATGGTTTGGAGTCTGTTCTTCCCATTGAATTCCAGATTCTATCAAACCAACTTGTCATCAATATTCTACTTGATGCTTTACCATTGGAAAAATGCCTACTTACGCTTGAACAAACCGATGAGGACCATTGTGCTACTCTCCAAATGATCGAAGTAGCTAAGACTCAGTCAAAGTCCCATTATGACTCCCACATCCACCCACACACCTTTAACAAGGGGGGCCTCATTCTCATCTACAATCAAGCCCATGATAAGTTTGGAAAAGGGAAGTTCGAATCCATGTGGCATGGCCCTTATGTCATACATCATTGTATCAGCAAAGGGGAATACATCCTTGCTGACTTCAAAGGTCGCCTCTTGAAGAATCCCTGTAATGGGCTCTACCTCAAGATATTTTATGCCTAAGACAACCAACCTAAGCACCCTTATATCATAGTTTTTATTTCTTGTTTTGCATCCTTTTTACCACAAGTCTCACAGGTTGTTTCCTTGATCATTCCAGATGGATCCTACCTCTCCCACCTATGTTGGTTTTGTTGATGGTGCAAGTACACGGTCTCCTAATATCGCCTCGACTGCATGGGTAATTTATTCCCCATCACATGAGTTGATCCATATCGACGGAATGTGTTTTTGAATTGCTACCAACAACTAGATTGAGTATGACATGGTCGTTGTCTCCTGATCGTCGTTGTTCACTTGGGTATTTGTCACCTTGATGTCTTCTTAGACTCCCAACTTCTTGTTTCCTAATTGAATAACTACTACTAGGTACGCGATCCCTGCCTCTTTAGAAAGTTCATGTGCACTAGACAATTGGTTAAACATTTCAAATTCATTTCATTCATGCATGTTCCCATAAGTCTCAATAGTGTAGCAGATCAAATGGATAATGACGTTCTATAGTGGCACATCAATAATCACATATAGGAAATCAATTTCATCATGCATCATCATATAATCATGCATAAATATGTCATATACATCATATAGGAATCATCATCATCATAAAAAGAGACTCATAAAACACATTAAAATACGAAAAATGTACATCCACGCACATCCATATCATAATCTAAACATATGTTTGGCCTCTCTAAACAAGTAATAAAAAGAGAATCCCCACAGGTTGTCTCATCTAATAAAACATACAATATAAAATTCCCCATGCTCAAATGCATTGTGGAGAAGCACCACATGCTACTAATATTAGTCTGCATCATCTAAATCTGTCTCCTCCTAATTATCATCATCATCATCCGATCTGTCCTCCTCCATCGGCACATCTCCTTATGTCGATGCTCTGACAAACTCAACAGCCATCATGATCCTCCTCATCTAAGCGATCCACTCGAAAGGAGTTCGGTAACATGTGGCAATCAAGTCATCATCTAGATACTACCACCCATTGTCGGTGACTCCCTCTATTAGTCTCTCTGCATCTAGCCATAGTGAGTCTAAAGTAGGACTCCATCGCCTCCTTTGCTCGTGAGAAGGTGGATCTAATCCCTCCACTCTGCCACTGCGTCATTGATATCCTGTTGGAGGGTGTTTTCCCATGCCTACACATGCACACAGTATGTTGTCAACATTAATCACATGTATAATATAGCTACCATTATGATGGTAAACCAAAATATATGATTGAAACCACAAAGAGTCATGTATACATACCATTGGGTCCCCATACCTGTCCAGGAGGTCGAGGCATATCTGGATCTCCCTAGTAGTCCATGCCTACATATGGATAATCTTCAATGAGGATCAGAAGCTGTCACCACTACAAAATTAGCTCCCACGTGAAGAAATGACCTACTAGATGACCTCCCTCTCAGATTTATCATCTCACGCCATTTGGTCAACTTCATCTTCTTCCGTGTGCCACAGATTTAGCCAACATCCATTTTTCATGTCATTTGCACTGACGGGTTCCATTTTTGTTGCTCTATCCCCTATGGGACTCGCGTCTCATTCTCTCCCTACTTTTTTTACCATTTCATGGACTTACCTCAATTTTGATGCCACTAGGAAAGTTGAACCCCTTTTGTATTGGCATGTTCACGATCCCTCTACTCTATCCATACTGCAAACTTTGTGTTATTTTACCACCATTTATCGTCCCATAAGGAGGCCCCACCAGTGTTCCACTATTATTTTTTCTCCCCGTCATCCATGATCCCAACATCACCTCTTTTGGCACATTGAACACTTATTTCTTGCTTGACTGACCAACACGAAGTTTCTGTTAATCTTTTTTCCAACTCCTTAAAGAATGAAAAGACTGTCGAGCAAGCTTGCTTCCTTTCACGCTCGTTAAAGTACTTGAAAGGGCATCTATGTGGTATCATTTATCCCTTTTTTGGACTATGTATACCAATTAAAGAAAAGGACCACCCTAGCACCTTCCAACTAGGAACGCTTCGATTTGTATGCTTGTATGCTTTTTTGGACATTGGGACCGTACTCTATGAAAAAACTCACTTATGGGTTGTATTTAAGCTCTTTTCCAACCCACTCATAAAAAAAATATTCTCGAGTGAATTTGGTTATGTTCATGCATGCAAAAGTATTTGAATGACCATTCAATCAGTACATGTTTATCATTTTGCAGCCTGGTTGGACTACCTATGAAAAAGAAGTCTCTTTGCCCCTTTCTGTTGGGAGAGTTTTCCTTTGCACACTTTTATCATATTTTGGGATTAGGAGACTATTGTACGAAAAAGAGACACATTGGAGTCTTCTTCATGTTTTGAGACTCTCTAAAAATGAAAAAACCATCAAGCTTTATTGTCTTGGGATTTACAAAAATCCACAAGACAGTATCATACTAAGCATATTTCTATCCCTTTTTTGAGCTCCTTGAACTATGTAGAAGGCCCAAATGGTGCCTCTCAGTGCCCACATATATTGCACATAGTCTCATATTATGTAAGCATTCCCCCCATTGGGTCTCCTTTTGTTCATAGTATTATGCGATGAGTCTCCCTTGGATCCCCTATTTATCACTTGTTCAATGCCTTCCCCAAGTATCTCCCATTGAATTCATCTCCCCAGTTCCTCAACTATGATTCCCTCCCCTTGAGTCAGTGTCAGCTACTAGGTCAGCCCTGTTGTTATACTCTGAACAAAGGAAGTTTGAGTCCCCTGTACTCCCATTGCCCCATTCCCCATTCAGTGTCTCAATCCCATTATTATTCCATATCTCTGGTTGTCCCACTCGTGCTTCTATCAAGGAAACCTCATTGCCTTGGTAGTTACAGATCTCCCTCTATCAATGTCAACACATCTATTCCATAGGATATACCCAGAGGTCCTTGTATCTTTGTTTCATCCACCTCATTGACGAGTCCCTCAGACCACTTGAAAGGAGTCCTTCATTCCCTTTGGGTTGGTTGTGTCTCACATGCTCGACTTCAGCTACATTATCGCACTGTTGAGATTTGTATAAGGTATTGATTCCTTCATTATCTGGTCGAAGACCTTGACTGTCACCTGACTCTAACACATTGTTGAGTCTCTTTGGGACCCATACAGTTTCATGTCCTTTGTAATATTCGGGCTACGTTGGCGACAGTGTTCGAAATCCTCTCAGTATCATGCTTTTGTATATCTACAGTATCAGATGTCGTTTATTGTACCTCAAAGATTTCGACTCTCGCTCGTTGATTCCATGCACTTATGTACACCCTTTGATTCAGAAGAGCATCAATTATTGTGATATTGCATTCTAAGAGAATGCCATTGTTTCTATGTACCAGTTCTTTAGCTTAGTATTTGTATTCAACCTCCAATTGGGGCCACCATTATGTACTACCAGTTATATGTATTGTTCGACTCCCCTTGTTTGAGCCTTGATCCCCAATTTTATATTGAGACATTGATATGAGCATGGGTATGCCTACCTCGTCCATATATATGTCTAAGATTATATGTACCTCATCCATTTTGAGAAGTAATACAAACCAGAAGCCACCGCAGTTTGAATGAGGAGACTCCAACTCTCTACGATTCTCTTCAGTTTATCCATTGTTTTCACCATTTCTCCCTTGATCCTATGATTTTTGTCGGGCATACGATGATCTCCTGCCATCACACATTAGGGGGAAATATGTTAACACAAAAAATGTCCACATAGCTCTCTATGGTCAACACCATAATTATACATCATAAACTCATCAGTATTCCCTCTATTTTGACCTTCACAATCAAATTCCCTCCAAATTGGTCCAAGTAATCATTATTTCTTCCCTCATAAATACAGGGAAGATGTGCATTTATTGCAACAGAACCCCCATTCTCTCAGAAAAGGACAAAAAAACCCTAAAATAAGAATGGGTCATAAACCATGGATCAATACCATGCACTACGTAAAACCATGTACCAATACCATTGTCAACAAAAACTTGGATCATCCTATAAATACATTGTAAAGGTCTCCCCTCAAACACTTTTTTTCAGTCCCAAAAACACTTTTGGTCAGACTTTTCACCTTTCAGCCACATATTTCCACATCACATTGTATGTTGAGTTTACTCCATACAATCCTTGATTCCATTCCCATTGACAATCCAAGTTGGATAAAATCGGAGAACCAGATCATGGAAGCCATTGGACCAAATCCTTAAACGGTTACAATGGCCCATTTATAAAGGTATGAGTACTTGCACTTATTTTGTTAATTAAAAGAAAATCTAAAAAAAATATAGTTTGTCTATTGTTTGTAAGTCAAGATTGAATGTTTTCCCTTGCACCATGAACTCTACCTCTAGATCCCTCTGATCTAAGGTAGGTGTTTTTGCACGTAGCCAGAGAGAAATCTCCACTACACATGTCTTCTTGTGAAATCTTCTTCTATGACAATCTATATTAGCCGGACTATTATGTTTTTCTCTTGCTCATTGAACTTTTGTTGCAACAATTCATTATTTTTACCATATTTGCCCAAATTAAAAGAATCATCACTTGTTAATTACAAGCTTGTCCAAACAGTCATATAATATACCATTCAAAGTTACTAATGTGTGAGAATCAACTACTATCAATACCAACTTAAAGTGCTTCAATCCTTAAAATGGAACTACTATTTCAATAACAACAAACTTAAATAAACAATAATGATGAAAAGTGAGATATTAGAAACACTCATTAGCCTAGAATGAAATTGCAAGTGAAAATCCTAAAATAGAAAGGAAAAGAACTCCTAGTATATTTAATTGTTAATAAGTATATAATTACATAAAAACATTGTTAAAAAACAAAACAAATAAATATAATTTAACAAAACATTATATATATATATATCCACATGGAAAAACCATATTCCTGCTAGTTTGAAGGAAACAAGGAAAGCTCACATACGCACGAGAAATCTTAACAAACTTTTCCACTTTTGTGGATGGTAGATCGAACAAACCGTCAACCAAACATTCAAGCCAGAATATATCTCAATAGAATTAAACCCAGATATAATAGTTTATTCGTAAAAATAGATAAAATAAAATCTATCTAACCCCACAAATAGACCACCATATATATCATTTTTAAACATATAACATTGAAAACCTACCTAAATTGTGACAAAAGTCATCTTAGCAAAATATATTCTTCGTATGAAAATCAAGTCCAATGTATGACAAAATGTCACCAAAACAAAACATACCCTTCATATGATGTTAAAGTAAGTAACGCGTTAACTTCGTTGAAATGCATCCAAAGGCTTTCGTGCGAGCTTCTCTCTCATATATATATATTTGTATAAATTGTTTTAAAAATTACATTGAAAACCTACCTAAATCCCCCACTATATGACAAAATTCATCCTACCAAAATATATCCTTCGTACGAAAATAAAGTCCAATGTATGACAAAAGTCATCAAAACAAAATCTAACCTTCATATGAGACTCGAGAGTGAAGTAAGTAATGCGCTGGATTTGTTGAAATGCATCCCAAGGTCATAAGCTTTTAAAGCTACCAAAGGCCAAGTGACCCTCATATTCTCCTAAGTTTTAAGATGTAATTAAGGTCTATGTGGCCAAAAGAGTTTACCTTATACTCACTTTGACCTTTTGTTAAAAGGTACAATATTGTCAGTTTGTTCACATGGACTTTGAACATGTAGGTATTATTTTAAGATTTTCAAAGGACAACACTACGAAGTTGTTCATATCTTAAATTGATATTGAGAATGAAAAAATCTATATTTAAAAGGATACGATAGGCTGGTTACTTTCTCGCTTTTATGGGTATTCAAATTTGAGTTTTTAATCAGTGTAGAGGATAATACTACATGAATATTTAATTTATATGATCACTTTTTGGGATTTTTTTAATAGGAAAAATTTATAAGATAATATTTGTGGTTTTTTTTCCAGGAATTGCAAAGTATTTTATTATATAAAAAGTTGTGTACAACCCTATGTTACAAGGTAAAAAGAAGTAATCTATATTTAGAGTTTAGTTGTACGAAGAATAGTATAATTATGATGGTTTGTAATTTACTATAATTTTTTGTTTTCTTTCTATATTATACCATAATATTGTACTATATTAGAAGGGATATATCTTTACAAATTATAAATTCAAATATCATTAGAGAGAATTTGAGGTCAAAAATGGGCATTCTAAGAGATGTACTACAAAAATATAAGATATATTAAAATATTATGAGTTAGGGGTTTTATGGGGTAGGTATATATGACAACTCACCTCCTACACTACT
>LPNX010357764.1:132992-152235 GCA_001517045.1 Pseudotsuga menziesii
ATATATAAAAAAAATCTATTAAAAAGCTAGAGTATTTTTACTTTTTTTTCTTTCCTTCTAAGCCATGAGCAAGTTTGGTGACCGACACTTCTTTAATTGGTCTAGCTTCATCATTCGACATCTCTTGGCAGTTGTTGTACTACGTCATTTTGGCCATTTTTGCATGTCCTCTGCTATATTATCCACCTTACCCATGAGCTCCTTCAAATCCCTGTCCAAATCGTCAATTCAAGAATCTTAGCATGATAGTTGGCTCAAAATATACCCTACATCTGTGGCTATTTCTTGGTTCTGTCTGAGCCCATCGCAGACTACTTCAAAAACCCTTCTCATATTTGTTTTAAAGTCTTCAAACCCATTCTTGAGACTAGAAAAATTCGCTTCCCAACTGCCCGCTATGTTGTTCACCATCATCTATGAGGGTAATGAACCAATAGAATAAGAAGGAAAGGAGACGAGTAGCCTGTGAAGCTTCCCCTCAACCTCTTCACAATTTCCCAACTCAAATTCTAGTAGTTGAATGAGGTAATGAGGGTTGGTTCTATGTTGTTTAACTGCCTTTTCCATCTTGCATGCGGGAGCAACAAGGGAAAGGACCAATAATAAATGAATAATTACATCAACCTTATTGCATTGACGATCAGTTGATCTTTGTGTATCATGTATCAAGCCACGCATCCCCAAAGTTTGTTTGTTTAAAGGCCTTGCAATTCGAATTTTTGAATGATTCCCTACACCTTTATCACCCTTCCTAATGTTGGGACTTGCATCCCAAGGAATTGTTTTCTTAAGGTACATATTGCTCATTTGTTTTCCCATTGGCATAAGCAATCATTCCTTGTTTAAACTTTGCTTCATTATGAGCTAAAGTGTCACTTATTTCAATATTCTCCAGCTGGACATGTAGGTAGGTTATTTCTACAATATCATTGAGGAGGGAGATTCTTTTGAAAATTCTCTTGCATCTAATGTTACCCTTGTCATACTCGAGCCGCATCTTTTGGATCACCTGCCTGGGGTCTCCTATTACTATTATTTTGCTTATGCCTAGATTGACAATGAGTTCAAGACCATGTAAAATCAATGTCTCCTCCTGGATCAAACAGTATCCCACCCGCACCTACCTCCCTTATAATATTTGTGATTATTATATAGTATTTATTAATACAATTTTAAGATATTTAAAAATATAATTTCAATTACTTAAAATATTTTTAATACCAATATAGATTTATCTAACTTTGGTTTTACAAAACGTCGAAACAGATCAAATATGCAAACATTTCACCACTAAACTACGACACACATCCCTCTTACCAGTGTGGTACTGATGCATGCATTCTTATTTTTAATGTTTTTAATTTTTTTTTTTTTATGGGGCATACAAACGCTTCCCTCTCACTCCTTTGCTACAACACACTAATGCATGCATTATTTCCTCTTTTTTTTATGGGACAAGTAGACACTCTCCTCTCACCACTGTGTTACAACACACTCATGCATGAATTCTTACTTTTTATTCTTATTTTTAAACAAATTTTTAAATCTATTTTTTAAATTTTCTTTTCTTTTAATTTTTAACTATGTTAGGTATATGGCATTATATTGGTTGTTAAGCTTGTTTATTTAAGATATTACTTTGGAGAATTTATATATTTATATAGAGATGTTTACATGATAATATTTTTACTTATTTTTGATATTATATTTTGTAGGTTTACTTCAACTTGTAATTATTATTATTTAATATTTAAAATTATTTATTTTATTAACCTATCTTTTTTGGTGAACAATAACAAGCATGTCGTGGGTCATTTAATGCGGCAGTAGCAAACACATCCTCTATTGAATCTCAAGCAGCTTAAGATCCAACGGGGGACATACATGTTTCCATCACATTAAATGACCTACAACGAGCTAATTATTATTTGTTATTTTTTTTATTAAAAAGAAATTTATATTAAATATTTTTTTATATTAAAAAAATATATTAATAAAATATATAATTTTAAATATTAAATAATAACAATTACAAACTAAAGTAAACCTACAAAATATAATATCAAAAATAAGTAAACATATTATCTTGTAAACCTCTTTATATGAATATATAAATTCTCCAAAATAATATCTTAAATAAGCAAGCTTAACCACAAATATAATGCCATATACCTAACTTAACCACAAATATAATGCCATATACCTAACATAGTTAAGTATAATCCAAGTGACTTTGAACATAAAGGTATTATTTTTATGTTTTCAAAGGAGAACACTACCAAGTTGTTCATATCTTAAGAATGAAAAATTATATATTTAAAAGGATACATCTCTATATGAATATATAAATTCTCCAAAATAATATCTTAAATAAGCAAGCTTAACAACAAATATAATGCTATAAACCTAACATAGTTAAGAAAAATCCAACGGAATTTGAACATGCACGTATAATTTTTATATTTTCAAAGGACAACACTACGAAGTTGTTCATATCTTCCATTAATATTTAAAAATGAAAAATGATATATTTAAAAAGATACATCTCTATATGAATATATAAATTCTCCAAAATAATATCTTAAATAAGCAAGCTTAACAACAAATATAATGCCATATACCTAACATAATTAAGAAAAATCCAACGGAATTTGAACATGCATGTATTATTTTTATATTTTCAAAAGACAACACTACGAAGTTGTTCATATCTTCCAGAATGAAAAATTATATATTTAAAAAAATACATCTCTATATGAATATATAAATCTCCAAAATAATATCTTAAATAAACCAGCTTAACAACAAATATAATGCCATATATAAATTCTCCAAAATCATATCTTAAATAAGCAAGCTTAACAACAAATATAATGCCATATACCTAACATAGTTATAAAAAATCCAACGGAATTTGAACATGCAGGTATTATTTTTATATTTTCAAAGGACAACGCTGTGAAGTTGTTCATATCTTCCATTAATATTTCAGAATGAAAAATTATATATTTAAAAGGATATGATAGCTTGGTTACTTTCTTGCTTTTATGAGTCTTCACATTTGAGTTTTTAGTCACAATGTGAGGATTATGCTACATGAATATTTAATTATATGTTTATTTTTTTAAATAAGAAAAAAATTATAATATAATAAATATTTATGATTATTATTTAATATTTATTAATACAATTTTTAAAATATTTAAAAAAATATAATTTTAATTATTTAAAATATGTTTATATTGGTTTAGGTTTATCTAATTTTGGTTTTTCAAAATGTTGAGAGAAATCAAATCTGTAAATTTTTCAATACTAAAGTACAACACATATCTCTCTTACTCCTATGTTACAGTAATGCATGTATTTACCATTAAACTACAACACACTTCTCTCTCACCCTTATGTTACAGTAATGCATGCATTCTTATTTTTATTTTTTTATTTTTATTATTTTACATTGACATGTATTTTTATTTGAGATTTTGGGGCAGACAAACACCTATGCTTTTTCTATATTGTACTATTACTTAACTTGTGGTTGGTGAACACCCATAAGTCACAAGTGTTACTAATAAGTTATTAATTACTTGTTCTTGCATTATTCTAGTTAAATGAGTTATCTCTCACAAATTGTGATTTATCCACACATCAGCTAGGAGTTATCCATGCATCAACTACCAGTTATCCACGCATCAGTTCTTTTTTATTTTTTATTTTTTTAATTACACCAATATGTGTTTTTATTTGAGATTTTGTAATTAAAAATAAAAATAAAAAATAATTGATTAATGGATAACTGGTAGTTGATGTGTGGATAACTCCTAGTTGATGTGTGGATAACTCGCAGTTTGTGAGAGATAACTCATTTAACTAGAATAAGGCAAGAACAAGTAACTAATAACTTATTAGTCGCACTTAACTTGTGACCTGTCGGTATTCACCAGTCACAAGTTAAGTGGTTGTGCTAGTTTAATTTTTATTTTTATGGGTCAATTGGACACTTCCCTCTCACTCGTATGTTACAACACACTCATGCATGAATTCTTATTTTTTTATTATTATCTAATTTCAATTATTTTTTCTTTTTTACTTTTAATTTTTGTATAGGACAGATAGACACTTCTCCCCAATAAAACCGTAAAAATGCGCCTTCTCAATTCAATAAAAAAATATTTAATATAAAATTAATAAAATAAATCATTTTAAATATTAATCAAAATATATATATAGACACACTCCAAAATAATATCTTAAACAAGCTTAAGAACGAATATAATGACATATACCTAGTTAAGAAAAATCCAAAGAGCAATGGTAATTGGAAAACTAAGCATTTAGAATTTCAAATCGATTAGATGTCCATAAAAATGGTATGTTTTACTATTACAATAATGTGTCTTTATGAATATATGTTGTGTTGGGATTTTTGTAATATACCTAAAAATCATATATTAAAAAATAAAAATTTACATGTGTTATTTAAACAGTCATTTTAGCAGAAATCTATGTTTACATACGGTTGGTTTTAATATCTATTGTCTTGTTATCTTTGACAGGATTAGTTGTTAATTAAGTTGGCCAGTTCAGCTCGGGACTTCTAGCCAAACTCTCAGAGGTGATGTATTTGTTTATCAGTTCTGTACTTAGTTTTTATACATCTCAAGGCTTGACCTTATCATAGTTCATACTATGTCTGTAAGGTTATGTCCCTAAGCATGAGAGGCTTGGGTTTGTATCGTATGGTTCCCCATGCAATGACCTCTTAATATAAATGAGTACAAGGTTTTAATCTTCTATGATTTGCATGGATCCACATGTTCTTCCCCTCAAATGCAGTTCTTATGATCCTATATACTTGGTATGATGCATAGATTTTCAATCCTTTAAGTAGATGAGTGGATAATATTTCAAGGGATCTCCTTTATGGATTATAGCTTATACTACATGACTTTACACTATGCAATATAATTGTTTTATATGATTTTTAAGTTTTTTAACCTAGTCTTATGTTAAAACCCTTCCCAAACCCATGGGGAAGGTATGAGACTAGCCATGACCCACGATGGCACTAACCCCATAACCAAATTATGAAGGTTTGAGCATATGATATCGTAGTGTGGTTTTGTGCAAGGTTTGACTTTACATGACAAAGGTTTTGTTTGGCATATGTATAATAACCATGATGATTTATGGCATATGATTATATGATTGTTTGTATTCACGCACCATCTAAGATTTGGATTTGAAATGATTCGATGTAATAATTTCGACCGTGTTAATAAATGGGACTTTTGGTTGGTAATAATTACATGGCTTTGCTACGAGTTGACAACGCAGCTAGATCCATGAGGCAGTATGGGATTTAATCCTTGCCTACACCTGGACGGTGAGATTAAGAACTTCGTAGGGTTTGTAATGGGACTTTTACTCTGTCTGAGGTTAGCAATATTGTTGTTGTTTTCCGAAGGCTGGCCGAGGGCCAAGCTTTGCAACTTTGTTTGTCCCCACGAGGTTTTTCGTCGTGTTAATAGAGTTTGGTACTGGTTCTTTCCGAGGTGAAGAGTGCTCTCGAGTTTTATCCTCAACGGTGGCTCGTCTAACCAAAGATCCATCATGTCGTCAACACTTCCAACCTGTGCATAGTATGTTCTATGGGTAACTACCATGATTGGAACCTTGTCTACAAATCTTTAAGTTATTAAAAGGTTTTAGTTCTTTGTTTTTATTAACACTCTTTGGTTCCCGTAGGATTTGGAGAAATAAGGCCGCTGTACACTCAGTGTTATGGTATGAACGGAAACATCGTAAGTTTAAGCTGGTTTTGCTTTAAAAAATATCAATGTGCTTAAAACTAACTATAACTGACTCGCTTGTAGGTTTTGGCGCTGGGAGGAAAGTGACAGGGTCCCCTTCTCCTAGGCTCATGTCTTCGGACACCTGTGTAAGTGGTCCTCAACCCTAGTTTGTTCTAAATCTTGTTTTTACAATTTCTTTTAGCCGGTAAAACATACTGACCCCTTCTACTTGTCGTTTGCAGGACTCATGGGCAGGGTCGTGATGTTTCTTGGTGGTCGCAACCTTTAAGATAAGTGGTTTTCCTTTTATGTTTAAACTGGTTATTGTTTAAGCTAGGAACCCCAAGCGGTTAAGCCATGACTGGGTTATGTGTTGTAAAGAATCGATAATCGTTTTTAACTGAACCCTGATATGGTTTCTGAAGGTTCCCTTAACAGGTCTTAATCTGGTGTATAAAATTGATATAGTCATTTATTTGAAAAGAAATATAGTGGAAGCCATTTAATAATGGTCTTATAGCCACTCGATATTAATGTAATCTTTCTCTGCATTAAAGTAGTTGGAAGACGACCTCGGCTGGGTATTTAACCAATACTAAGTGAAATTAGATGTGTGTATTGTTTATTTAGACTGTAATGAACCCTCAGCTGCCATCGCAGATGGTCTTACGGCCGTGAATAAAGAATATCCTTTTTGTTTTAATTCAGCTCTGTAATTAGTTTGTAAAGTATGTTGTGGATGAGTGTTGTGATGGTAGCTTTGTGGAAGGACTTATAGTCATTTAAAATTCTTGTTTTAGTTACTCAACTCGTAACCTCTATGGATCTTCCATTATTTATGATTCGTTGTTTAAGATTCGTTGGTGTTAGAAAAAATATAGCGACGCCCATGTTGCATGGACTTACAGTCGTCTTACGATTTCTGAATATGTTAATCAACGTTTTAAATGGTGTTGATCCTGTTTGGATTATAATCCTCCCTTGTCCAATTTGATCAATTAAGTCTAAATTAGGAGTCTTTTTAGTCTATATTTAGTCACTATCATCATTGGGTCCACATGGCCTAATTGGGCCACATGTACCAGTTACTAGAGTGTCGGGAACACTAGTTGAGGCTTACTTCCATTGAATGCACTTGCATGCATTAGTTTAGGCACCTCCTAGACTAATCCCTACAATTTAGGAGCCACTGGGAGTGTCGGAACCAACCTCCTTCAGTTGAGTTCAATTAGTGACTAGTTAAGCCTAGTAAGGAGTCAGTTACATTCATTTAGCACCAGTCATTGATTGATTGCATGTGGGAAGGTGCATTTGATCACCTACCACATTCAGTTAGACTAGTTAAACTGATTCTAACTGACTGAGGCACTAATTTAGACAACTGGAGCTAACTAGTCAGGCTCTGTTAGTGATTTAGACATGTCTAGTTATCCATGCAGTTAGGTAGAGTCAATCAATTTGAATTCCTCTCTCATGCATTCGAATTGACTAGTTATTAATACCAGTGTATTACATTGTAATTAATTATCCATTGTACTTTTGATTAATGAAAGCATTCACAGCTGCAAGACATTTTTTGCATTGTTTCATTCTTCAATTCTAAGTAAAATTATCTGATCTATTTTGTGAGTTGTGTGTTGATCCACAAATCTATGTGCTCAATTTTATATGGTATCAGAGCCTTGGTAGGACAAGGCACTTCTCCTACTACAGATTCATACATGGATCAAAAAAAAATTTGACCAAAATTGCTCCTTCTAGCACTGCACCAGAAGCGTATAATTTACCACATAAATCCTAAGCGAAGGAATTGTTGATCAAGCCTACTTGATTAACTAAGCTGTGTGTGAAGAAATCCAAAAGTGAAGGTTGTCGACCTTACGTTGTATGTTTGTTTGTGTGATTTATAGTTTTTCCAGTCTCCTTCATTGCATTCGCTATAGCAACATTCAGTCTCCTTCACTACATTCGCTATAGCAGTACAATGGCTCATTCTGTGGATCCTCTCACTCCTTTCAACTACCATTAGTGGAAGGAGGACATTGAGATACAACTTCATTCCAAAGGGCTCTACAGAGTCACAATGGAGATGGAGGTAGAGCCGGTTCATTATGTTGACAAAACTAAATATTGGAATAAGATGGACAAAGCCTATGGTTTATTGTGCCTGTCTATTTCCAAAGATCTTCTCTTCCACATCACTAGATTGAAGACTCCAAAGGAAATTTGGGATCAACCTGCTTCCTTGTTTGATAAGCAAGATGACCTGAGGGTCTATCAGCTAAAGAATGAGCTTATTTCTCTTCACCCATGCCACTTCGAAACTCTGAATGATTTCTTGTTCAATGAATGCTAAGTAAATGGATTTTATCTGCATGCCTAGAAAGGAAAAACAAATCTATACATATAACATAAATTGGAATTTATTTGTAATTTCAGTCGCTAACAGAAATGGTGCATCTAGGAAATATACAGTCAATTATAGGAATTTCTGTGCAGATTAGAACTAAATAAATTTACTCCATTAGCGCAAGATACAATATAACAGCAATAGGTTGATCGAAAACAATTTAGAGTTTAGCTACTACAGATCTAGGGAAATATATTCTACAACATTAAAATGTAAAGTGGAAACCTGGCACCAACGCTGGGAAAACAAGAGTGGAGATGTTGTTCCTCCCAACCAACTCCCAAATCAGGAAAGTTACTTGCTCCAGAACCCCCGAGCCTATTCCCTGAACCACAAGAGAAAAATATAAATGCGCCATCTCTTGCATTTCACAGGTCTTTAATCCTCATCCAATGCTATCCTCTTGTTGCTTATGGACATACTAATTTATAGTATTTTCCTAGGACTTGGTCATTTATGAGCCTCGTGCTCTTTAGCACTCAACTAGGATTGGTGACCTGTTTTTTGGGGATGATGCCTCCTGCATCCTGAGTTCTCACTCAATGGTTTTTTCCACTTGTTTTTTTCCTCTTGTGGTTCAGCAAACAATATTCAACATCTATATCCACTCGTGTTCCCCTTCTGCATATTTTATAAAATAAAATTGCTTTTATTACAAAATGTTTTATTCTTGACTTTTCTATCAAAAATAATCAAAATAATAAAATAATAGTTAAAATATTTTTCAACAGAATTAATAATAATTAAAAATTCTGAAGGTGTTACATAAACCTCCCCTTAGAAGATAACACCGTCCTCGGTGTTATAAATTTGTTTCATTCTTCCATTACATCTTCTTGGAACAAGTCTAGATATGCCTCCCACATATTACTTTCCAGCTCCCAAATAGCTTCTTCCGGGCTAAGGTGATTTCATTGCACCTAGACTTGTTCGATGGTACGGTTCTGGAGTAAAAGTTCTCTCCTGTCGAGAATGCACTCCGGCCCCACTTGGAACTCTCCTTCGGGTTCCACCTGTATTACGTTGCAATCAATCACATGAGAATTATCATGAACATATATTTTCAATATAGAAACATGAAATACATTATGAACTTTAATATTTGGTGGTAGGGCTAACTGGTACGCGACCGACCCAACTTTAGCTAAGATTTTGAATCACCTGCAATATCTGGGCGCTAGTTTTGAATACTTTCTCAGTCTCAGGGAAATTTTCTTGGGATTTACCTTTATACATACATGATCACCCACCTGGAACTCTCTAGGAGTTCTTTCTAGATCAGCATAGCTTTTCTACCTGTCTTGGGTAGCCTTCAAATTTTGTTGTACATGTTTCACGGCTAGCTCCAATTATTTTAATAAATCAGATCCTAACATTAATCTATCAACAAGCCTGCTCCATGATATTGGAGTATTACATTTACGCCCGTATAATATTTCAAATGGACTCATACCTGCATAAACTTGAAAATTATTATTATAAAAAAAATGTACTAAGTGTAGGTAGCCTTCCCACTTACCAGGTTTGTCCATAACATACATTCTTAGCATATCTTCTAAGAATTGATTTACCCTTTCAGTCTTCCCATCTGTTTGTGGATGATATGCAGTAAAGAAATTTAATTGTGTACCCAAGCCTTTAAATAAGGCCTTCCGAAAGATACCTGTAAACTTGTGTCTCTATCTGAGACTATTACCTTCGCACACCATGTAGCCTGAATATTTATTTCATGAATTTATCTACAATGTTAACACCTTTATAGGTAGATTTAACAGGTATAAAATGAGAAACTTTACTTAATTTGTCAACCACAACCATGATGGAATCATGTTGTCTGAAATTCTTGAGAAGTCTGGTGATGAAATCCATATTGATTGTCTCCCACTTCCATTCCTGAATGGGTAGCAGCTACAACAATCCTGTGGGATGTTGATGCTCTGCTTCAAATTGCATTCAAGGCAATGAGCTAAGTATTCAGCCACCTCCTTCTTCATATTTGTCCAAAAGAAATATTTTCTAATCATAGAAATCATTTTCTGATAACCCAAATGCCCTGAATATGGTCTTTTATGTAATTCATTCATGATTGTAAGTTTAATTTATGCAATATTTGGTATCTAAATCCTGTTTTTATGCAGCAATAGTCCTAGTTGGTTTAGGTTGCAATCTATTTTTACCTGATTTTGTTTGTTTTTAGCAGTCTTTTCTTTTAACAAAATATATTCTTTATCAAAATTTCCAGCGCTTAGAATCTGATTTTCCGAATCAGATTCATTGTTGCTCCTTGCAAACAGTAAATTCATGTGACGACTTAGAGTGTCAACCACTTTGTTTTCTTTTACTTTAATATGTTTTATTTCAAAGTCATACTCGCTTAGAAAGGACAGCCATTTGGCTTGTATTGCGTTCAAATTTTGTTGATCAAATAAATATGTAAGGCTTATGTTGTCTCACATAAGTAAAAAAATTCTTCCAATTAAGTAATGTCGCCACATTTTTAAGGCGTGAATCATAGCAGCAAGTTCTAAATCACGTGTCGCATAGTTTTCCTCATGATCAAGTTTAGTTTTCTAGATTCATAAGCCACAACATAATTGTATTGTAATAAGACGCCACCTAACCCGTCATTGCAAGCGTCGATACATATGATGAAATCCTTAAATAAATCAACAATATTTAATATTGGGGCAGTAGTTAATAAGTGTTTTAGTTTGTTAAAAATTTCCATGCATTTTTCAGTCCACTCAAACTTTTTACCTTTCTTTTGTAAGGAGGTTATGGGGTAGGAAATCTTAGAGAAGCCTTCAATGATTTTCTGGTAGTATCCAACAATCCCCATAGATGATATGATATAATATATGTTCTTAGGAACCAAGCATTCCATAATGGCCTTTACTTTGTCTGGATCGTCTGAGATTCCATCCTTGGACACTAAGTGTCCGAGATACTGATTCTTATCTTTAAAGAAGTCGCATTTACTAAATTTTGTGTAAAGTTGTTGTTCTCTTAGTACTTTCAAAACTATTTTTAAATGTTCTTCATGTTCCTTTTCATTTTTAGAGTAGATCAGTATGTCGTCAATGAAGACGACCACAAATTTATCTAGGTAGTTGCTTAGAATGTTGTTCATTAAACACATGAACACAACAGTTGTGTTTGTCATCCCAAAAGGCATTACGAAAAACTCACAGTGATCATAACGGGTCCTAAACTTATGTTTTAAATATATCTTCATCTTTTATTCGTACTTGATGATAACCCGACCTCAGGTCTATCTTCGAAAAGATAGTTGCTCCACAGAATTGATCGAATAGATCATCTATCCAAGGGAGTGGCTATCAGTTTTTAATAGTCATCTTATTTAATTGTCGATAATCTATGCATAATCTTAGTGTTTCGTCCTTCTTTTTCACAAACAAGATCGGTGTTCCCTAGGGAGAGATACTTGGTTGAATGTATTTTTTATCGATTAGTTCTTGTAGTTGTGATTTTAGTTATGTGAGTTCTATTATATTCATTATATATGGAGATTTCGATGATGGTACCGCTCTAGGTATTAGATCGATTGTGAATTCTATATCTCTTTTCGGAGGAAGTCTGTGGACTTCTTTCGGAAAGATATCTTCAAACTCCTTTAAAACTGGTATGTCTTCCAGTTTAGGTTTAATATTGTTTTCCTTATCATTCATTATATAAACTGCGAATACTTTACATCATTTTCTTACTGATCTTTTCATTTGCAAAGCATAGATTTATCTCATGGTTACCTTCCTAGGAATTCCTTTCACTTTTATATTATTCCCATTATTTTCAATACATGTAAATTTTTTATCGAAACAATTTAGTAGAACTTTATGCTCTTCTAACCAATCCATTCATATCAATAAATCATAGGATCCTAAAGGTAATACATTTACATTAACATGCATAAGGAAATCATTAATCATCAACTTACAATTTCTAACAAGTATAGTAACTTTTCATTTCGTATATGTGGCTAACTGTAGTAGCCACGACTTATCAAACTTTTCAGGTACCAATTTGCATAAATCAACTTTTCTAGGTGAAATATAACTCAGGCTTGCACCTAGATCAATTAAGATAGAGATAGGTTGGTTGTTTATCATACCTTCAATTTCAACCATAGAGGTCTGGTGTTCTACTTGTCGATTTTCCATTGCAACGTAGATTCTGGGCATGCTCCTTGCCATGTCTCCAACAGTGATTGCTTCTTGTATAGAAAGTACATTAAAATTATTTTTCCCTACTAGGAAGTCTTTAAAGTAGTGTGGCCCTCCACACTCCCAACATTTTAGAGCTTCATTTTGTGCTGAGTTTTTATTAGGAGCATTTGAAGGTTCTTTTACTGCGGAGTTTTGGGGTTTAAAGTTTTAATAATTATTACTCTAGTACCCCCTGTAGTTATTCCCTGAATTTTTATGGAATTTACTTTGCTTCTTTTTAGGATCATAATTATTTGTCCTTTTATTCTTCCAAGTTGGCATATTTTATCTTTAATTCTTATTCTGGTCATAACAGAAGTTTGTCTTCCTCATAGCTTCCTCTAGCGTCTTTGGATTGCCATATTCAATCTATTCTTTGAACATGAGGGGAAAACAAATAAGGAACCGATGTATCTTTGGTTTCCCATCAATTATATACTGAACATAACGAAGTAAGCTTAAGAACTTACTGCAGAGTTCTTTCATCGGCATGGCTCCTAGCCTTAGTTCATAAAACTCTTTTTCTTTTTCTTCATAATACTGTTCAGATAAGTACTTTCTTTTAAAGAGTTTCTTAAATGTTTTCCAGGTTACATACCTCTCTTTTATACCTTTAACTTTCTTTATATCTTGCCACCATATATCTTCCTTTCTGGTCAAATTATAAATGGTCGTTTTAGCCTTCAACTCATCTGGGTAATTATATATTTGAATATACTTTTTCATTCCAGACAACCAGGCCTCTACCTCTTTGCCCTTCTCAATTTACCCATTAAACATGGGTGGTTTAATTTTATTAAACTTCCCTGATATTTTCTCATAGGGTCTATATTTTATTTTCTTTTTATTATCAACACTGCTTTCTCTTGACTCTTGCGATTTTCTTTGGTGTTTAACGAACTCTTCACTTGAAGTGTCAAGTTCATGGCTGGAAAATTCCAGCTTTCTTCCTTTACGTTTGTGGCATAGTGTAGTTTTAGGAATTTCTTGCTCAAATTCCTTATTTTAATATTTCCCTTCATTTTGGATTTTTGCTAACAAAATAGTGTTTAGTTCTTCTTGAGCCTTTAAAATTCGGTCGTTATCTTCCTTAACCTTTCTTAGTTGAGCTCTTAACTCATTAAGCGTTCGTTTTAGTTCAGATTTATTATCCTAGCTGTCATTTAGATCCACCCAAATTTCTCTATCCCTTAAATTACCCTCTCCATTGTTGAAAGGATATTTTGGGTGGCGTCCCTCTTCTATAGACATATCCGCATCTGCCATGTTTCCTACAAAAATATATTTGGGTTTCTCTTTGCTATGTGTAAGAGAATTTAAGAAAATAAAGGAGGAGTTAGTTTGTTGTTTTCTGTAGCAGTTTTGTCTTGAGCCACTTTAGGCCTAGTGCTGAAATTGTGCTATGATACCATTATGTAACACACCTAACAATCATACATACATACATACATACATACATACATACATACATACATACATACATACATACATACATACATACATATATATATATATATATATATATTATATGTGTTATTTAAACAATTATTTTAACAGAATTCCATGTTTACATATGATTGGATTTAATATCTATTGTCCTGATGTGGTTTATAGGATCCGTTGTTAATTAAGTTGTCCAGTTCATCCCAGGACCTCCAGCTAAACTCTCACAGGTGATGTATTTTTTTACCAATTCTGTACTTAGTTTTTATGCATTTCAAGGCTTAACCTTATCATAGTTCACACTATGCATGTAAGGTTATGTCCCTAAGCATGAGAGGCTTGGGTTTGTAATGTATGGTTCCCCATACAGTGACCTCTTAATATAAATGAGTACAAGTTTTTAATCTTCTTATGATTTGCATGGATCCACATGTTCTTGCCCTTAATGCAGTTCTTATGATCCTATATACTTAGTATGATGCATCTCTTTTCAATCCTTTAAGCATATGAGTGGATAATATTTCAAGGGATCTCCTTTATGGATTTTAACGTATACTACACGACTTTACACTATGCAATATAATTGTTTTATATGGTTTTTAAGTTCTTTTAACCTAGTATCATGTTAAAACCCTCCTCGAACCCATGGGGAAGGTATGAGACTAGCCATGACCCACAATGGCACTAGCACCATAACCAACTTACGAAGGTTTGAGCATATGATATCAGAGTGTGGTTTTGTGCAAGGTTTGACTTTACATGACAATGGTTTTGTTTGGCATATGTATAACAACCATGATGATTTATGTCATAGATTATATGATTGTTTATATTAACGCACCATCTAAGATTTGGATTTTCAATGATTCGATGTAATAATTTCAACCGTGTTATTAAATGGGACTTTTGGTTGGTAATAATTACATGGCCTAGCTGCGAGGTGACAGCACATCCAGGTCCACGAGGCAGTACGAGATTTAATCCCTGCCTACACCTAGACTGTGAGATTAATAGCTCCGTAGGGTTTCTAATGGGACTTTTACTCTATCTGAGGTTTGCAATATTGTTGTTATTTGTCGGAGGTTGGTCGAGGGCCAAGCTCTACAACTCTATTTGTCCCCACAAGGTTTTTCGGCGTGTTAATTGAGTTTGGTATTGGTTCTTTCCGAGGTGAAGAGTGCTCTTGATTTTTCTCCTCAGCAGAGGTCTGTCTAACCAGAGCTCCATCATGTCATCGACACTTCCAACCTGTGCACAGTCCGTTCAACAGGTAACTACCATGATTGGAACCTTGTCTACAACTCTTTCAGTTATTAAAAGGTTTTAGTTCTTCATTTTTATTAACACTCTTTGGTTCATGCGGGCTTTGGAGGGATAAGGGCGCTCGGAGGAGCCGACCCCTGTCCAGTAACACTCAACATCGTGGTATGAACTCCAACACTATAAGTTTAAGATGGTTTTTCTTTAAAAAAGATCAATGTGCTTAAAACTAACTATAAATGGTTCATTTGCAGGTTTTGGCGCTGGGAGGAAGGCGACAGGGTCACCTTCTCCCAGGCCCACGTCTTTGGACGCCTATGAGTGGTCCTC
The DNA here is from genome assembly GCA_001517045.1 of Pseudotsuga menziesii. Taxonomy (NCBI): domain Eukaryota; kingdom Viridiplantae; phylum Streptophyta; class Pinopsida; order Pinales; family Pinaceae; genus Pseudotsuga; species Pseudotsuga menziesii. The sequence goes on from LPNX010357764.1 coordinate 148,454, forward strand.
AACCCTGTATTGTTCTAAATATTGATTTTACAATTTCTTTTAGCCGGTAAAACATATTGACACCTTCTACTTGTTGTTTGCAGGACTCGTGGGCAGGTTCATGAGGTTTCTTGGTGTCCACAACCTTTAAGATAAGTGGTTTTATTTTTGGGTTTAAACTGGATACTATTTAAGCTAGCATCCCCAAGTAGTTTAGCCATGACTGGGATCTATGTTGTAAAGAATAAACAATTGTTTTTAACTAAACCTTAATAGGTTTCTAAAGGTGTCGTTAATGGGTCTTAATCTAGTGTATAAAATCGATGCAGTCTTTTGTTTGAAAAGAAATATAGTGGAATCCATTTAATAATGGTCTTATATCCACTCTATATGAATGTAATCTTTCTCTGCATTAAAGTAGTTGGAAGACTACCTCGGCTGGTTCTTTAACCAATATTGTGTGAAACTAGATGCATGTAATGTTTATTTAGACTGTAATTAACTCTCGACCACCATCGTATATGGTCTTATGGCCTTGAATAAGGAATATCCTTTTGTCACTACTACATTTTGACCAAAAATCCGACGGCCGTCATGTCGGATTTTCGACACTTCCCCGTCGCATGTACGACACTTTGGTTTTTTTTGAAGTGTCGGAAACTTGTCATCGGTTAAGCGACACTTAAGCAACCGTCGCTTAAGCGACACTTCGTTAACCGTCACTTGAATTTAACTCGTCGGTTATCCGACACTTATTAAGCGACAATGACAAATTTTTAAAAAATTTTAGACCCACTAGGCGTCGGATAAGCGACACGTATAAGCGTCGGTGAAAGACTACGCGTCGGATAAGCGACACTTATAAGCGTCGCATAAGCGACGACTGTTAATTTTTTTTTTTAAAATAATTCTAAACTGTCGGATAAGCGACACTTATAAGCGTCGCATAAGCGACGACTGCTAATTTTTTTTTTTTTAAAATTAATTGTAAATTGCTATTGTGATCTCTCTGCAGGAAGACGAAGGAGGAGGCGAGCATGTAGGGGTGTATTGAGGGTTTTCAACATGCTCTATGAACGACTCTTCGAATCCATCTTTCTTGGAAACCGCCATATCACCAAGCTCGACTTGCTCAGCGATAACATTGCAAATAACATAAGGTAACTGCAAATAACATAAGGTAATTGTCTAATTAAATCCAACTTTTTGTACTCTGACTTGAGTTATCTAACACAGTGTTCCATTGATTTTATCGAAGTGCAACCGATCACTTCAGAGTTGACCCTTACTCAGAATACACCTTCATTGTCGCGTCCATTATCTTCTGTGCTTGGTTGTGCAACATAAAACTATACCCATCGTATTGATTGGACTGTCTTAAAAGGTGTCGTGAATTTGCTTGCAAAACAGTTGGTGAGAGTGCAGCTGCAGTAGCGCAGCCCCCTTGACTTGATAATTCGTGATATTTAATTCTTAGAACAATAACATAAACTGAGATTTACATATATATTTATTTTGTAACTGGATTCTTCATTGGTGTTGTGCCGAACGCAGCAGGAGTGGCTTAAGCTTTAACCTTTAAAAAAATCGACTGATTGAATGCTATGTGCAAGGCGCAGCTCACTCAGAAGCAACATCCCTTGGTAATGCTGGTACATTTTAGCTTTTGAATGGACTTCTTAAAGCTAAGGGCGAAATCCCAGCTAGGGTGCAACGTTGAATTTTTATTATCATCATCCAATCTCAAACTTGTCTTGTCACAGAGATTAGAGAAATTATTTAAACCTTGAATCACAACTACACATCATGTTCACAGAGATGGAAAGCAACTATAAGTAGCAACTATCTTATTGTTGACAAGACAAGCGTTCACACAGATGGAAAGCAACTATAAGTAGCTCACATATTTCACGCTTGTAGCAGGGCTTTAGTGATGTGCTATAAGCTTCAGTAATGTAGGATGTTTCATGTAGCACGGTCTCACTAACATTTCCATACTAAGTGTTTTTAGTTTTCTTCTTCCTCTTCCTCCATATTGATGCAGGAGTTGCAGAGATATGACTGCCATGATCCCTAGCTATGAATGGCATGACTCCTATTGCACTCCTGGTGAGAGGGAGCTTGCAATGCTGCTATGCCTTCCAGCCATCTTAATTATTGGTGAGCTACAGTCCTGTCCGTGACGAATCAACTCCCATTGGGGTGCATTAAGTAAGCGTTCTATACCTCCTTCACAGAGTTAAAAGTCAATTATTTTCATCCCAATTACCGACAGCACTAAACCAACAGAGATTTATGGCAAGAAACAGGACTGTAGAAGGCAATCTCCTATAATCAAAGATTACTGGATTTGTCACTGTTCAAGGAAGGAAGCCATCATGAAAGAATACAACCCCATAACCTTCAGAAATCATCTCCCAAATAGTTCTTTTCGGAATTTTATAGAAGCAATGTTCAGTGGTAGAGATTGACTATGGATTTCACCCCCTCCTCAAATGCCTCTATGAATCCCACAAATACTAAGTGCGCCCCCATTTCATGGACATGTTACTTGCCGTAGATTGTTTTCCCTAATCGTATAAGCAATGATGGATGCATCCAGCAGTCATTTATAGCCCTTTTGAACAGCATATAGCAACCCCATTTCACAAACAATGAGAAACCCTTGCAAAGCACTCTCCACAGGCAAGTTTTCCCTTCTAAAAATGCATAGAATAAAGAGAAATAGGGTCAAGTTCAGATTACACCACTAATAATGATATCGGCCCATTTTATCAGACAATAAAATTCAGACCCAGCAACTCACATAAAAGTATTTGTGGCAAAATAAGATGTCTAAATGAAACTGGCAATATTGTCTGTGACCCTAACCACTTATCAGATACAACACGAATAAAGTACTGGGGAGGAAGAGGTTCATGGATGGGGACAGTGAAGCTCAGATGATGGTCATCTTCAACAAACTGCATTTTTAACATAAAATATTCATGATGAAAAGAAGTTTAACAGCTTGTGTAATGCTTTTCATATTGGCACTCTTATAAAAACATTCATAGTAGCAACTAGTAAGGGAATTTTCATATTAGCAACTCATATGGTAGCAACAACTTCATATATATGTATTTATGAAGAGATGTAACCTAGTCAGATCCAACCATGTAGTGCAGACAACTCCAGATTGTAAGGCAAGATCAATGATGCATCTTTCACATAAGGATGACTTGAGTGAGGGGATAAAGCATGCCCAACAACCTTCCATGCAGTTGAAACTCACATGATCAGTGCCATTTCTCAAGCAGTAAAAATCCACATAGTTCTGATGCCCTAATCTATAGCTCCACCAACTGGCATGTCTATCATCACTCATACAATATTTTTTATATTGGCACTCATACAGCACCAATCATATTAGAAAATCCTATAATAACATTCATATTATCAACTCATAAGGTGACATCCTGTGTAATTATTCATATGGGGCTGTTCAGGATTTCTGAACTTTTCCATGTCTTGACAAGAGTCAAGAGGTAAAGCTAATGCTAGTTAACACCCCATATAAATGCAGGGTAGCTATTAAAAAATGCATGGCAGCTATGTATCCATTGCATCCATTAATGACCAAGACGTTCGCTTCGCAGCAAAGGTGTTAGCAATCAAGGTATTGACAAAAATGTGGCCAAACCAAGTAACCACATCAATTATAGCAGTAGATGACCAATATGTCATAGGATTCCATATTAATTGGACCACCTTCTTCTAAATGAATTCATGAATGACTGTATGGATGCCCAAGAGAAAGGTAA
>LPNX010357776.1:0-31929 GCA_001517045.1 Pseudotsuga menziesii
CCCTTGTAGCCTAGTGCTCATAAAATAAATTGGGAATTCATCACCCCCATCTTCCTTTTGCGTAAGTACGGCTGCCAATGAATCATCGGACGCAAATGTATATATAATAAAGTCCCTATCAAAATTTGGAATTTTCAGAGAGGGCGCATGTGCGACAGCAGTCTTGATTTTACTGAAAGCCTTCTTTTCTGTTTCATTCCACTTAAACTGTGCATTTTGCTTGACCATTTGTTGTAATGGTTTAACAGTCTGGGCGAAATCGGGCACAAACCTACGCACGAAATTGATTGTTCCCATGAAGGATTGCATTCCCTTTTTATTATGGGGCATGGGGATTTGTTCAATGGCCTTGATTCTTTCCAGGTCTATAGATATACCTTTCTTTGAAACTATATGCCCTAGTAACTTTCCTTCTGTAACCGCGAATACGCACTTCTTGGGATTGAGGGAGATGCCATACTTCTGACAGCGCAAGAAAATTTGCTTTAGGTGGAACGTGTGCTCCCCTCTTTTCTTTGAAAATATTGTTATGTCATCAAGGTAGACCACCACACTTCGCCCAATCAGTCCGCGGAAAGCTATGTCCATAGCTCTCTGAAATGTCGCGCCAGCATTAATTAGTCCAAAAGGCATTATTCTATATGCGAAAGTTCCCCATTTAGTTCTGAATGTTGTCTTCAATCTATCTTCCTCAGCCACTAACACTTGGTTATAGCCCAAGAATCCATCTAACAATGAAAACAATTCAGAACCAGAAACCATCTGTAGCAGTTGCTCCATGGGAGGCACCGGATAGTTGTCTTTGTCTGATGCGTGGTTTAAGTTTCTGAAGTCGACGCACAGTCTGATTTCTCCCGACTTTTTTCTGACCGGCACCAAATTTGACACCCATTCTAAATTTCAGACTTTAAAAATAATCCTAGCATCTAACAATTTCTTCACTTCGCTTTGGATTAGTGGTTCCAGCTTTGGGTGCATCTTCCTCAGCGGCTGCTGATATGGCTTGATGCCTGCTTTAATAGGAATGATATGTTTGATGATATTAGTGTCATAGGTTTTTAAATCTGCATACATCCATGAAAAAACATCTTTGTACTACTTAAACAAACTGAGGAACTTGTCTCTTTCTGCTGGTGAATAGCACTTGCCGAGGTTCACGAACTTAGGCTCCGTTTCAGTGCCTAAATTTATTAGCTCAAACTGTAGAGTTGAGCTGTGCGTCTTCACATTAGTGGGTCTTCTAAATTTCTCGTTCAAGTCAAACATCTTCTCTAACGTCCTGACCCCTTTGGGAATGAAATTGTCATATTTCATTTCAGCCTGATGTTCCTCATCGTCTATAATGGCTCCTTTAAAGGCCTCGTCATTTGTCAAGCATTCGATTATTTGTTGATCATCGTCAAACACTTGTAAGTTGGTGATCATGTTAGGAACTGATGGCCTGAAAAGTAATTCAATAGAGCATTTGTTATTAGTGGGAACCAATCTGGCAGCTGATGTAGCTAGAAGATCAGCGGCTGCATTTTTTATTCTTGGGATTGAAATGATGTTAAACGCATAAAAACATTTAAGCAATTCCCATACCTCGTTTTGGTAAGCTTTCAAATGAGGGGAAACACAGTGTATTTGATTTCTTATTTGCTTTACAACTATTTCTGAGTCCCCAAAAACTTTTAAATTACTAACTTGTAGCTCGATTGCTTTCTTGAGTCCCTGCAGCAATGCTTCATATTCAGCCGTATTGTTGGTACATTCGAACTCTAATCTACAGGATAGGAAGTGCTTATTTTTTTGTGGATCAATAAGGACGCAGCCGGCCCCTGACCCCTCTAATGTTTTCGATCCGTCAAAAAATAAAGTCCAAAAAACATTATCTACTAAAAAACAATCTACCCCTACTGCTAAATCTACTATTTTACAGTCAATATCATTGGCTTGAGAAAAACGAAGAAGATCAGGCTGGGTGTCAGATGTGTAGCTGGCCTCTTCCGTTTGATAATTCCTCGGTTCCAGCTCGAGAAAGTAGTTTCCCAATATAGATTCGACTGGTACATTCTTCCCATCCAATTGAGTAACATTGTACTTCATGTGAGATTCTTTCAAAACCTTGATCTGATTAGGACTCCCTTTGTGCGGCAACCAAATATGTGACCAATCTGTGGCGAAATACCCATTTAATTTGGCTGACCAATCTCTGCTCAGGACCAGGCCGTAAGCATCTGGTATGTCAGCCACTACAATGTTAATAACTTGGCACACTCTGTCATCGGACACCAAGCGGATTAGAACGTCTTCCATATCGCCAACTACCTTGACGTCTGTCCTATCCAACTGCACCACCCTCCATGAGGTTGGCTTAGGCTGCCCATTTATTTTCTTACATACTGATATGGGCATGAAATTAATTGATGCCCCTGAGTCCGCTAGACAATTGTGCACGTTATGATTAAAAATTTCAAACGTCAAGAGGAAAGGCGGATGTTTAGTTTTAGACTTACCTCCAATGCTAGCTTCCCCAATTTCTTCTTCCCCCCGAGGTTGATTGTCAGTGGGCAGCTCTTCTTCTGATGTTTCCAGTGCTTTCAACAACCTTTCTTTCTGTTGAGGTACTTTGCACATTTCAAACAGCGGGACGTTTTCCTTTATCTTCTTTAGATCTTCGACAATGTCATATTCGATTAGTTGTCTAGTGGACTGAGATTTATCAGCACTCACATTCTCTTCGTTTGGCTTAGGCAGCGTTCTATTTTGCTTCGGATCCTGGCTGGTAATGGTAAATTCCAGAATCTGATCAGCCAATGATTTGTCTTGAAATTTCTTTTTTATATTTCTTTGCAGCCTTCGAATCTTTGGGAGCAGAAGACTGTCATCACTAAACACCCCTTTGCTCCTAGTTATCACGTTAGTCTTCTTGATATCTTTGTGTCCCTGGGTATTTTCCTCCTCTGCATCGAGTAAGGAGATAGAATTCCATAATGCCATGGTCTCGTCCTCCTACCCTTTTGTAGAAGTGGAAGTAGCATTTTTCATTCTTTTCATCTTCATCTTCCTCCGTTAATTTTGAATCCAACATCTGATTCATGACCAATGTCATTGAATTTATCCATTGCGGACAGTTCTTTTCGGAATGAGGCTGTTGATGAAAAGTACAGAAATTTTCCATCCCTATCTCTGTCAGATTCATGGATGCAGTTTTTTGAGGAGGAGGTTGGGTCTGATTGCCATCCTCCCTTTTCTTATAATATGGCCTAAAGAACTTTTGTGCTTCTTTTTCCTTTTCTAAGTCTATGATCTTATTGGACAGCTTTTGCATCATTTTAGCCATGCTTTCATAGTCTGGTGTCTTTTCTTCTTTAGGCTTGGTGAACAATAAGGGTTTTCTTCCCGCACCTTTCTCTCCTGATTGTTCCGGATAGTCCTCCACACTTTCTATTTCTGCTTCCACCACTTCTGCCTCTTCATAGGTATCTGTTAAGGTAGGCTTGGCTCTACCTTTTGCAAACATGGCTAAATCAGGACCCAAAGCTGAAGTATAGTATTCAATCAGTACTTTGTCTGAAGGCTTATCTGTTTCAGAGAAATTTTTAAGATATGCTGCAAACCTTTGTGTGAAGCTGTGCACTTTTTCCCTTTTCTCTTTCTTTAATGCACACAGTCCTTTCATGAGGGTAGCGTGAGTCTTTTGGACTGCATACTTACTCCTGAACATCCTCTCGAAGGTATCCCAGTCTAGGATAGAGTTAGCGGGCAATCCAAAATACCACGAGGCCGCACTTCCTTTGAGGGTGTGCGGGAATAGTCTACACACTACATCTTCGTGTTCCCCAGCCCTCAGACCTTCTATTGCCAAGTAGAAACTCTGTAGGTGGTCATCCACTAGGATTTTCTCATTTGGATCAAATTTGGGCAGTAGCTTCTCAAAGGCTTGAGGTAGGTCATGCAAAGGTGGGGTCAGATTTAGAGGTGATCTAGCTTTCCAAGCTGGCGGTGGATTTGGTGGATTAGGGGGATTCGGTGGATTTGTGTTAACGCCGGCCATGAGATGAGGCGGAGAGTGAGGGGGTGAACCAACAAGAGAGTGAGGACGTGAACCAACCAGGGTGTGTATAGGAGAACTGTAAGGAGTGTCTGGGCCTACTTGGTTCAAAGGTAGTTCAACCTCCTGTATGGCAGTTTCCACAAGTTCTTCCCAGTCTCCAACCAACACTGAATCTTCAATTAGAGGACAGTCTTTCTTCTTGTACTCTCTTCTAGAAAATTCGTGGATAATAGGCAACCCTCCAATCTTCTTTACATAAGCATGGGTATGTCTTCTCAGATCATTAAAAATTTCGTTGCGAACAGGATATAGATGTTCTCTATTTTCTTCTTCCAGAATTGGATTACATGGTCCACTACTTTCAGAACTATAACCAGCAGAATAATCTCGGTAAAACGGGATTCCTCAGCCAGCCATGCACTGGCGGCCCTCCTTCTAGTGCCAAAACTGTTGAGGCCTGGAAATTCGCAGGCGACAACAGTAAAGGATTCTCCCCAATAAATGTTCCCAACTAGTCCGTTGACTGTTTGGTATAGGGAATCCGTCCGGTTTACGGTCCGGCTACCGTAGGTCAAAGTAACAAACAAGGGTTTTATCGGTTGTGGCCCGGTCCACCGGAATTTGCATTTTTGACTTAAAGAAATGATATGCAAGTGCCTAACTAAATGCAGGGCAATCAAGGTGCAGGGAGCGGTCACAAAGTGATGTGTAGGTTCTTACCTCTCGTCTTTTGCTCACAAACAATAGACCAAAACAAAAGAAATAAACTAACTATATAAACTATCCCTAGGGAGCAAGATTATCATTTTGAATGAGCAATACATTTTCACATACATTAAAAAGAAACACAGATAGCTAATATTTCTCCTAAAGTACATGAACGCTTACAGATATTTAAATAACCAGATAGCCGATCATTTTATAACAACATTTATTGCTCACAGTGAAAAAATATCCCAGAAACATACTGAAGAACGTTTAACCAGAACATAGGTTCAGAACATTAAATACTCTTACAGTAAATGAAACACAGCTGAAAACGAAATAGTTCCTCTTCAACATTATTCATTGAGTTGCATTGATACATTCCACTTTACACCTTCTCCGATAGACAAAATTGCAGTTTCCTTTGTAAAACGAAATAGTTCCTCTTACAAGCGAACATGTACAAAATTTTCCAGGGGAAAAAGCCCTTTCTAAGTGCCTCGTCCCTCTATTTAAACTATAATTACAAAGCGTTTTGTTTTCTAGACGCATGGTCTTTCGGTTTCTCAAACTCTTCACATTCCGATCTTTTGTCATTATGTGATCATGACAACTTGGTAACTGATCCGTTTCTGGGATCACGCCTTTACAGCTCCGGACTTTGTCTTCCATTTGCCTCTTTTCAGTCATACCTCTACCAAATGAGTTAGTCTTTCTTCTCGTCGTGGCAGATTGACCAGTCGCCTGGAAACGGCCTGCATTCAAATTAAGAGCATGATTCAAACGACAAATATCATCAATTAACCAATCCACAAGGAAATGGCCGAGCGAACCACATACGGGCCTGGAAATATTCTATGGTCGCCGGAGGGAAAAACCAGTCGGCAGTTAGAGAGAAGCGAGTTCGGGAGCCTGGGGAAACAGCCAGCCGCAATATCGGGTGAAGTTTAAGTCGCAACCAAGTGAAACGTGGGTGGGAGGTGCAATGAGTCGGACGTCGGACGGTTTTAGCTTCGGAATCCAGAAGACTTTAGTAGTCGCAACGGCGGACGAGGAGAGCTAGAGGGCACGCGGAACGGATGGGAAACTAAGTCGGACGTCGAAAGAGACTCAGATTGGACGCTGGCTATCTCTTCCCGGCCACAACGGCGGGCGAATAGAAGCTACGGACAAGCAATTTACAGTTGACATACATCGGGCATCGGACAGTTTAGGAAATCAGACGAAAGAAAAGTATAGGAGCCGCAACGGTGGAAGGGTTGAAACTTTGCAGCCCCCGATCCAGCAATAAAAGAGGCCCGCTTGTAGGGAAACTCAAGTATTTGAGCAGTGCTAAGGATCGGGTGTAACCAAAATCGCTTATTTTCACAGAGGATGCTCTGAAGAACAACAAATTTTCTTCTCTTTGACCACACATTCACGACTCAAACCCAAAAACGAACAAGGCATACATAAATTACTGACATCACGCTCAAGGAGCTCAAGCCATACAAAAATAATGAGGAGGGGCCCAGAAATTAAAACATTAATTTGGGGGGGGGGGAACAATTGCGGCAGCAACAGGGTCCAAAACATATGTATAGGGAAAAGGGGTATTTTTCCATTCTTAAATAAGGATATACATTGGAAAACCCATGATCTTTTTCTAAAGGCAATAAAAAATGGCAAGCAAATTTGACCAACCTAAGAAAGGATGGGAGAAAACCTCCTAGAAAAGACAAGATACCTTGCATAAAATGTACCACGGAGTACGTCAGTTTTGACCATTCCTTTCTAGGTTTGTTATATTGGGCTCATTTTCCCCAGTAGAGTCACTATGAAACCTCTGAAAATATCTACAGCTTCTAGGTGGCCGATGTTCCCAATGGATTCACCTTCAAATACTTTGAGTGGAGTCGCTGAAGCATATACAGCCAATTTCTGTCTAGGGCCGACTACTCAACCAGGTCGTAGAACTGAAACAATGCCATTCTTCTTAAGGATATAATAGCAATTAGGTCCCCGATAATGGCACCAAGATGTTATCACCCTGTAATTTTCCTATAGTTGTGGTAGGAAGTCACAGGGGTAACAATTTCAACCAACCTTTAGACTGCATTCTAGCCAATACAATAAGAGAGGGCTCTCTCTTGTCACAAAAAGAAATTCACATATACATATATCTTTAAACAACATGCAAAAGGCTAGATTTCTGATGTAAAATGGGTGTTGATAGATTTAAAGATAGTGGAATAGATAGACAGGAAAAATCATTGGGTAATGGAGTCGAAACCTGAATCAATCAAGGGTATTATAGCGAAAAAATGAGAAAGGGAATTTCCTTCAAATTCTGAAGAAAATTAAGTGTAAAAAAAAGTTAGATATATTGAAAGGGTGGTAGGAGAAAGAGGAAGAATCCCAGTGAAACAAGAGGCACCTATCTACGGATGAATCTCTTGCACCACCTTTAGTAGCAACAACAATAAGGATGACAACTAATACATAGCACTTAAATGAGAGTGAATTCTATAATAGTTATCATAAACACATAACAAATGCAGCGTCTGATACAAGGAGCGCTTAATGAAATGAATTCCTCATATGAAACTAGAGCGCATTAGCAGAAAACATAGAAATGATCATTATAAAACATGAAAACTGACTGAATGTAGAACACCGTGATGAATCTTAGAGACGTTGAAGAATGTTTCTCATTAAATCTTCCAATAAAGTTACAGGGACAAAAAAAAAGAGCATAATGCTTTTTGAATGAAAGTCCCAACCCCTTCCTCATCAATTGAGGACATATTTATAGTGCTATGGCTCATGAGACCAACCTCAAAACAAATCCTAATTCTGTTACAAAATTTAGGAATCAAATTCGGAATCATCATTCAAATTCTAACAAAATCCTGATGTGGAAGGTTCACCATGATGTTTTTATCTATTATAGTAAATGAGGGATCTCCGACAATCTATATCGAAAACAATAATCCAGCATCTGAGAGGCATGATCGCTTTCCAAAAAATGACATTTTTAGAACAAATCCAACTCTAACTATTTTATTTCCCTAGACATGATCTACATCATTGCATCCTGTTCATGATTTAATTGCACTTTGCACAGGTACTGATCCTTTTTTTTCTCTCATCTCAGGTTATGCAAAGTCAATCATTGTTGTAGATCTCCCCTATGAAGGATACCAATCATCGCTTGATATGATTCTTTATGCGATTCACAATGGATTTCCTTGTTAAACTCCTTGCACCTTTCCATTGAGAAATCCCCAAGAACCATCAATCAAATCTCCATCATATCTATGCCATCCTATTGATGTATTTGTAACTTTGGAATGTATTCATCTATGTATCTTATGTATTGTAACCCGATGTTTATTCTGGGATGTTTCTATTATGTATTTGAGTCATGTTGTCATGCCCCGATGTTCTGATCAGGAGGATCAATAATGTAAACAAGTCATGTCAAGTCATTGTTGAAGTCCCCACAGTTTTGGGGCACTAGGGTTATTATACACTCATAGAGATGTAGGCTCTAGTAAGTAATTGTTAGGTTAGGCCGACATGATTGAGTGCACTTCAAGTGAACAGAAGAATATAAATAGAGAGTGAGAGCCTCTCTATTTATCACTTGTAACACACATCATTCACTCACTCAAGTGTGGCGCATTAGTGAGGAAGGAAATACACTAGGACTAGACAGAAGAAGAAGACTACTGCTTTGGGGCTTTTACTGTTTTGGTGCTGATTCTATCTCTGAGGAAGTTGCAGGGTTTTCTCCTTTATGGTTTCCCCAAGGAAAACTCTTTGTGTCTCTTGAATCTTGTGATGTTCTTGTGTTTGATTGTTGTACTTGTTATTCTCTCAGTAAAGATCCTAACATAATGCTAGCTTAATGTTGAAAAACTCACATGGTATCAGAGCTAACCTGAGAAGAAGACACTGTGCAGCTGCGGGAACTAGGGCTTCCTAGTTTGTGGACCTTCCTCCATAGATTTTCAGAAAAAGTAAGGTGGAACAACTCTCCTCCTTAGGGTGCATCTTTCTATCGAAACAGAATCCAATTCTGAGGTTTTTTAGTTTTGGACCTGTCACTAGGGTCGAAAATTAGGGATTTTTACAGAAGAGGAATTTTTCAGTGAGCCCACGCCTGGATTGATCTCCTCCCCAAAATCGAAGTTAGGAAAAAATTTCAAGGCATTTGGGTGGACAGAACTCCGGAAAAGCAAAACCCTAGTTTGCTCCTGAACCAACTCTGTAGGATTTTAGCTCAAGTTTCAGATCTGACATCTTGAACCTGGTAAGATCTAAAATATTTTGTATTTCCATTTGAGGTTCTCATTTAATATGTCTCATCATACCAATCTTGATGAAAATCTTGAGGGAGATGATAAATTCCGAGCTTGGAAGTATAGGATCTCCCTAGGCCTGGAAGAGAATGAATTAGACTCCTACATTCATGAGGAGGTTCCAGTTCCAGAGGGAGATGAGGCAAAGGCCTTACATAAGAAGAATATGGTTATGGAAAAGAGCATCATTGCTAATTCTATTAAGGATCACCTTATCCCATAGGTGTCCTCTCTCAAGACACCTAAATCTATGTTTGATGCCCTAACCAAATTGTTTGAAGGAAAGAACATCAATCAGAAGATGACCCTAAGGAACCAACTGAAGAATGTGAAGATCCAGAATGCAGAAAATATCCATTCTTACTTCTCAAGAGTTTCTTATATCAAGGAACAATTAGAAGCTGTTGATGAAGAAGTGGAAAATGCAGAGATTGTGATGACTACATTGAATGGCCTTCCTAGGTCATGGGATGCTTTCATCCAAGAAATTTGTGCTAGGAAGAAGTTAGTCAAATTCAGCAGAATATGGGAAGAATTCTCTCAAGAAGAAGCTCGGATAGCAGCTTGAGAAGAAAATATGGGTAGTGAATATCAAGCCCTCACATCTCACTCCAAGAAGGAAAGAAGAAAACATCATTACTCCAAAGGTAAGAGCTCTCATTCTAAAAGGGATCTATCTAGATTTAGATGTTATACATGTGATGAAAAAGGACATTTTGCTAAAGATTGTCCTAAGAGCAATAACCACTCTCATAAGAAGAAGAGCAACAAAAGAAGACACCATGCTCATGCTGCAGAGGATGATGAACCATCCAAGAAGAGATCCAGATATGAAAGTGAAGATTCTTCAAGCGAGGATGAATATGTTCTGATATCATCTCTCATAGGTAACATTACTCATGGTGGTGATGATTGGCTTATAGACAGTGGGGATTCCAAACATATGACGGGATTCAAGGAATCTTTTGTAAGACTGTCAGAACATGAATCACCTCACAAGGTGAAACTAGGAGATGACTACCAATATCCAATAAAAGGTAGCAGGGAATCTTCATAAAATTTAGACTCTGGTAAGTCTCTAACAATGAAAGAAGTATTGTTTCTTCCAGGACTCAAGAAGAACCTTCTATCCATTTCAGCATTGGATGCAAAGGGAATACGGGTTGCATTCATAGATGGTCAAGTCATCATGTGGCCAAAAGGAAAGACCATCGATGATGCGGTAGTAATTGGAGAACAAGAAGGAGGCTTGTACAAATTGAAGGGTCATCCATAACAAACCTTGATCCATGACACAGTAGAGACAAATGAGCTTTGGCATAGAAGGCTTGCCCATGTGCATTACAGAGCACTACCTGTTGCAAGCAAAGCTATTGAAGGTCTTCCAGAATTTCAATCCAAACATGATGGTGTCTGCAAAGGATGTGCGAAAGGAAAGAATACAAAGAAGACATTTCCCAGCAACGAAAGCAAATCCAAAAGCATTCTAGAAATCACCCACTCCGATGTATGCGGTCCCATGTCATCAAACTCACTAAGCGGGTATGCATACTATGTTTCTTTTATTGATGATTTTTCTAGAAAGACATGGATTTACTTTATGAAAAACAAAGATGAAGTGTTCAACAAATTCAAGGAATTCAAAGCCTTGATCGAAATCCATACTAAAAAGAAGATCAAGACCATTCGATCAGATAATGGTGGAGAATTCACCTTGAATGAATTCAAAGAGCTATGTAGAGAATTAGGGATTAAGAGGGAGTTGTCCACTCCTTATAATCTAACAGAATGGGATTACGGAATGGAAGAATAGAACTATCATGGAAGCTGCAACAGCAATGCTTCATGATCAAGACCTTCCTATGCATCTTTGGGCTGAAGCTGCCAGAACAGCGGTGTATGTACAGAACCTTACTCCACATAGAGTACTCGAGAACAAGACTCCTAAAGAAGTATTCTCTGGAAAGAAACCAGAAGTCAGCCATCTCAGAATATTCAGTTGTCCCATGTACATACACATTCCAAAAGAGAAGAGAACAAAATTAGATCCTTCAGGAAAGAAGGGTATATTTGTGGGATACTCTGAAAGCTTGAAGGCTTACAGAATCTACTTCCCAGGATACAAGAAGATTGACATCAACAGGGATGTGACATTTGATGAAGGAACAACTTACAACAAATCCAGAAAGAGACCTGCTAAATAACCCGAAGAAGCAGAAGCAGAAGTACCCAGAATTCATGATACAATCATGGAAGAAGAGGCTCAAGAAGAAGATAGAGAGTTTGAGGAACCACAAAGACCTGTAGATCCACCTTTGGAGAAGAATCCTCATAAGAGGAAACCTGCTTGGGTACATGAACTTATCCAAGGTGTGGAAAGATATGGGGTTCTAGAAGAGAATCACAGAGAAAGAAAGAGGACCAGATCTAATTCTGGGTATGTAGCTTTACTATGTGATTTCATTGATAAATAACCTTCCAGTTATGTAGAAGCGGCAGAACAGAAAGAATGGAAGGATGCTATGATCGAAGAATATTAATCGATCATGAAGAATGATGTTTGGGATGTTGTCCCAAGACCAGAAGGGAAGTCAGTTGTAACTTCCAAATGGATCTATAAGATTAAGCATTCTGTAGATGGTAGCATTGAAAAGTATAAGGCAAGATTTGTAACTCAAGGATTCTCTCAGAAAGAGGGAGTAGACTATGAAGAAACCTTTGCACCTATAGCCAGATACACTTCCATTAGATCAGTACTTGCTCTAGCTGTAGTGATGAAATGGAAGATACACCAGATGTATGTCAAGACTGCCTTCTTGAATGGTGTAGTAGAAGAGGAAGTGTATGTAGAACAGCCACTCGGTTTTGAGACACATGACAGAGAGTCCCATGTATGCATATTGAAGAGAGCCCTGTATGGTTTGAAACAGGCACCCAGGACCTGGTACGACAGAATTATCCAGCTTAGGATTTACCAAGAGTAAAGCAGATTCCAACCTCTACTACAAGGTTGAAGATGGAAACCCAGTGATGCTCCTACTGTATGTAGATGATCTATTTGTGACAGGTACAGATGGGTTGATTGCTGATACAAAGAGAAATCTTGCTACTGAGTTTGAAATGAAGGACTTGGGGATGATGCATTACTTTCTAGGTATGGAGGTGTGGCAGAGTACAAATGGAATCTTCCTTGGACAAGGGAAGTATGCAGTAGAGATCCTGAAGAGGTTTGGGATGATGGAATGCAAATCCATGGCCACACCTATGGTATCGAACCTGAAGCTATTGAATGATGCTTCATCACAGTTGATTGATGCTACGATGTATCGTTAGATGATTGGGTCATTGATGTACCTGACGAACACGAGACCAGACATTTGCTTTGCTGTGAACACCTTGAGCCAGTACTTGATAGATCCGAGAAGTGTTCACTTGACTGCTGCAAAGAATATTCTGAGGTACCTGAAGGGTACAATTGATTATGGGCTCAAGTATGATGCGAATCAAAATATTAACCTAGAGGGTTATGTTGATTCAGATTGGGCAGGCAGTGCCATTGACAGGAAGAGTAATTCAGGATGTTGCTTCAGTATGGGATTAGGTGTGATCTCTTGGTTTAGCAGGAAGCAATCATGTGTGGCACTGAGTACAGCTGAAGCAGAGTATGTCAAAGCTTGTTCAGCTAGTTGTGAGGCAGTATGGCTGCAGAAGCTACTGTCTAATATATTTGATCTCCAGTTGGATGCTACTTGTATACATTGTGACAACCAGAGCTGCGTGAAGTTGTCAGAGAATCCAGTGTTCCATGACAAGTTGAAGCATATCGAGATCAAGTATCACTATATCAGGGATATGGTGCAGAGAGGAGTAGTGAAGCTCCAGTATGTTGCGACAGAGGACCAGATAGCTGATGTATTGACGAAGCCATTGGCTAGGCTGAAGTTCGAGTACTTCAGGGAGAGACTTGGTGTTCTCCATATCAAGGTTCCCTCCAAGAGAAAGTGATGAGACCCATAGCCATTCTGACATGGTGAGAAGATTGGTTCCTTCCATGGTCAGATGTAAGGGCTGAGCCATTCTGTCATGGTGATAGGGTTGCTCCCTTCCATGTCAGATATGAGTGCTGGCCATTCTATAGAGTAGGATAGATGTAAGGGAAATTTCCATTCTAGGAATGGAGGCACCTGGTCAGTTACCAGGATCACTCAGTGTAGGACTGAGTAGCCATTCTGATGTGATAGAGGGATGTGTTCCCACTTGATCAGATGTAAGGGCTGAACCATTCTATCATGGCTAAAGGATTAATTTCCTTCCATGTCAGATGTGAGTGTTGGCCATTCCAACGAGCAGGTCGGATGTAAGGGAAACTGCCATTGTCCAGGAGAATGGAGGCGCCTGGTCAGTTACCAGGTAGCTCAGTCGAGGAATGGGGGCCATTTTGATATGACTACTGGGATGTGTTCTTGTAGGATTAGATGTGAGTGCAAGCCCTTCCATCACTGTGAGCAGGATGTGTTCCCTCCTGGATGGATGTAAGTGCAGAGCCTTTCTAGAGCGACTGAGGGATGTGTTCCCACGTGCTCAGATGTAAGTACTGAAATCTCTCATCACTATGAGTAGGATGTGTTCCCACATGCTCAGATGTAAGTGCTGAAATCTCTCATCACTATGAGTAGGATGTGTTCCATCCTGGATGGGAGTCTTTCATCATTGTGAGCAAGATGTGTTCCAGCCTGGATGAAAGTGGGAAAATCTTCCATCACTGTGAGTAGGATGTGTTCCAGCCTGGATGGGAGTCTTCCATCAATGTGATAGGATGTGTTCCTGTCTAGATGGATGTGCCTTTCTGACGAGTAGGTCAGATGTAAGTGTTGAGCCTTTTCACAGATGTTAGTGATGTGATTTCCTATCATGCTGGTGAATGTGAGTGCTGGGCCTTTCTGATGTGATTATAGGATTGGTTCCTATATGATCAGATGTGAGTGTTGGGCGTGCCTTTCTGACGAGTAGGTCAGATGTAAGTGCTGGGTGAAGACCTACATGATGGTAGGCCTACAACCAGCATGAAAAAGGGTTGGCTCTATAGAACTTCCTATGACAAGAAGAATCATGAGATAGCACCGTGATGACCCAGATTGAGTGATGATCAAGATCCAGTGATGACAGCAGTGATGATCCAGATCCAGTCCAGTGATGTTGATCTAGATCGAGAGATGATCCAGATCCAGTGATGATGTTCCATGATGATCCAGATCGAGAGATGATCTAGATCCAGTGAAGATGACTTGAAGATGAAGATGACTTGAAGACTCAGAAGACTCAAGATGCAAATGACGAGATGATCCAGTTGATACAGAGAAGAAGACCAGTGATGAAAATTGTGTCGAAAGAATACCTTCGTAGTTAAGAGGGAGTGTTGATGTATTTGTAACTTCAGAATGTATTCATCTATGTATCGTATGTATTGTAACCCAATGTTTATTCCAGGATGTTTCTATTATGTATTTGATTCATGTTGTCATGCCCCGATGTTCCGATCGGGAGGATCAATAATGTAAACAAGTAATGTCAAGTCATTGTTAAAGTCCCCATAGTTTCGGGGCACTAGGGTTATTATACACTCATAGAGATGTAGGCTCTAGTAAGTAATTGTTAATTTAGGCTGACATGATTGAGTGAACTTCAAGTGAACGGAAGAATATAAATAGAGAGTGAGAGCCTCTCTATTTATCACTTGTAACACACATCATTCACTCACTCAAGTGTGGTGCATTAGTGAGGAAGGAAATACACTGGGACTAGACAGAAGAAGAAGACTACTGCTTTGGGGCTTTTACTGTTTTGGTGCTGATTCTATCTCTGAGGAAGTTACGAGGTTTTCTCCTTTATGGTTTCCCTGAGGAAAACTCTTCATGTCTCTTATCTCTTATGATGTGCTTTTGTTTGATTGTTGTACTTGTTATTCTCTCAGTAAAGATCCTAACATAATGCTAGCTTAATGTTGAAAAACTAACACATCCAAACTGTGGGATCCTACTAGATTTCATAGTGGACCCTCTCACTAAACCCCGAATGCTTTTTGATTGTGAAACAACTCTGAGCTACTGATCTGATCCTCACCATATCTCTACTGTCTTGAGGTGAGGGGTCCATTCACATTTCATAGATCCCCATCCTGCTAACCTCTATTTGCATTTCTGCCACGCAATCTGTTCCCACCATATAGCTTAAGCATATATAGATCTCGATTGTCGAGATATGAGAGATATTATGGATTTCCTAGTCCTCAACAGTTTTATAGACCGCACATATTTTTCTCAATAAAATATTCCTTCACCATTGATTGCTTCTTCTATGTATCCATGCCATCTATCTTTAGAATTTACAGAACCTCATTACGTCTTATCTTTCGTGCACCTTCCCCCTGCGAAATGCATCTCCACCGTACATCTAGCCTGCCCAGAATCCTGACCGTTGCGATAGGTGGACCCTACAAAATTTTGTGGTCTCGACATATGTTATCTCCATGTGCAGGTTGACTGAGCGAAATCCCCTTCCACCGTTGATCTCAGACGATGTCCAATATTGGCTGTTGAAAAATGCTAGGAGCCTAATTGATTTCACGTGTCCCCAAAGCTCATTTCTCTATGCATATTTCTCTAGAGAGATCCTTAACAATAGTCGATCTGTATCCCCCGTTCATCTGATGATGGATCATGCATGCTTTTGTCAACCATGGATTTCTTTTTCCTGGATCTACGTTTCCCATCTTCTCCATTGGAGGATTATGAGCGGATCTTTGTTATTTGATCCCGAATACAAGGTTATGACTCTAATATTTCTTGATGTTTTCTCACATCATATTGTGAAATAGATCCATTTGACATCTAAGCTAATGATAAGCTCCCCCAAATGCAAGATGTGAAAATATTTTGTCTATACCCCTTTCAGTTTCACTGCTCTAGACCTTAGCAGGGGAAATAGTGCAGCTTCCTATGCAGGAATCTAAAAAAATTAGAAAAAGTGCTAACACCACGGAAAAATACCAATGACCACCAAATACCATGGAAAAATACCATGGGACCAAACATGTGCTAGACCTAAACCACTTTTGACTCATTCTGAGTCAAGGTTAACCCTAATACACTATATGTTTTATATCATGGAAATTGTAATACATGGCTCATTGAAACATAGCTCCAACATTTTTTAGGCCAAAAGGTAATTTATGATAATAAAAAGTTCTCCAAGGGCATAAAAATATGTTTTATGTTGATCATAAGGGAGTATCTCGATTTGATTCTAGATGAAAATTCCATCCATGAAAGAAAAAATGACTCTTCTAGCGTAGTTATCAATGATTTGATCAATATATGGAGTGGGATAGTTGTCTTTTAGACAAGCTCATTTGAGATCTAGAAAATTGATACAAAACCTAATTGTTCCTTGTTTTTTGGTGACAAGAACAATATCAAAAACCCATTCTATCAATGGTACGAGACATAAGAACCCAAATTTCATAAGTTTTTCAACTCTGCATTAAGGGTTGCAGCCTTCCTTGGATGTACTTCGGAAATTTTCTAGTGGTCTGGCTTGGCATCAGGGTATGTTTTGATCTCATGAACACTGATGGAAGGATCAATCCCTAACATTTATTCATAACTCCATGTGAAAACATCACACAATTAGTTAAATAGGCCTGTAAAATTTTCTATTTTCGAAGGAGAACAATTTTGGACCAAATGTACGTGCTCAATGATACCATGTTTCACTGATATGTCAATTGGAGTAGTTTTCAGAATTTTATTAAAATATCCTTCAGACACAAAATCATGTGTGAGAACAAGTTGTTGGGGATTAATGACAATATTAGAAGAAACAAAAGACTCAAAGTTAGTTTCTTCCAATTGCAAATTCAGAAGGAAAGAAGATCAATGATGCACATATTTCCATGGTAAACCATCTAAGGACATGATCTCCATTATAGATTCATTATGTGAAAAGGTTTGTAAAAGATAATCTAAAGGCAGTAGAGGGGAATTTAACCAATATGGTAGATGATAAGGGTCTCATGCTACTAAAATATGATCATCAGGGTTGTGGTCATAAGATACAAATTGGATTTCATGATAAATGGATTCAAATGGACTAAGAGATGTTGAATCATCAATTAATTTTCCTTTTAATGGATTGTTATTGTTCATAGAGATCACGTCGATAGAAGCAACTTGAGATGGAGGAGTAGGAATTGTTAATGGAAAGAATCTCATAAGTGAAGAGTCTTTGAGGACACCTAATTCTATGTTTAGATATTGTGGGATAAAAGATAATAAAAGTGGAACATTATTCACATAGTTGGAATTGATGTCAGGAGAGAAAAAATTAAGTTGGTCGATTGTAACGATCTTTCCTTGGTGTGGAAACTGGACTAAACAAAAAACAGAAGACACAACAACAGCCAAAGCATAAAACCAATTTATTCCTAAAAAAATATTATAATCTAATCGTGCATCGACAACTTTAATATAAATGGATACATACCCCCCCCCCCCCAACTCTACGGACAAAGATGATAACAATCCATAACATTGGAATTAATGACCATCAAAATGTTTCTAATGTAATAGGGGAACAGTTGACTCCAGGAGAACCAATGACTCTCCACCAGGAAAGAGAGATGAAAAAAGTGGAGGCCTCTTTGTCCAAAACAGTACGATGGATCTTTTCCCCACTTAAATTTGTAGTTATTTGGAAAGCGAGCTGGTGAGAAAGCCTCAACTTAAAATATTCGAAATTAAAAGTAATGAAATTGAAGTTTCTGGATCCATGGGTCCAAGTACTGATAATATATTTTTACGTTGTGCCAAATAAGTCTGGATTACTTAGAGAGTGTACATAGCAAAAATTGCTTGAGCTAGATCTTCAACAACATTGTAATATTGGGTAGCTTGTGCACTAGGATTTAAAATTGACTTTTGAATAGTACTCTTTGGTGGACGTAACACAATGCCATAAATTGCTTTATCTATTTGAAGACCATTAGTCAGAGGTGGAGTGGAAGAGGAAGATTTATCTGTAGGAAACCATTCACTTTTTGTTTGGTAGGTAAGTCATAACTCTATGATTGAGTTGTCAAATGAACCGTTTCACTAGACACCATTTTTACTTCTTCGGTGGAATAAGAATTTCATGTAAGGATTAAAGATCAATCAATTGTTGTTGTGAGAGAAAAGTTTTAGTTAACACTACCGATGTAGATGTGTTCTTAATAAATTTATTAATCTCCTCACAATGAGGACATTCCTTTGTAAAGCGATCACCTCCACATATAAGGCAAGGGGACTTAGCATTTCTCTTAGTTTTTGATTCAAAATTAGTAGTTTGTGTGTTGGTGTATTCCTGTTGATTTGTGAGTGTTATGAATTTTCCTTTACCATTTTTGTTATCCCCAACTGATTTTGAGGATTGCATTGCATTAAATTCAGTGGAGACAGTGGGAGTGTAAGTATTCTTAGGATTTGAAACAATCTAATTAGACTGTGAATTCGAAGGATTTTTATTTTTCGTCGATTTAATCCTAGACTAGGTTTGTGCGGAACCTACAATGCCATCAACATGAAGTTATGTGGAAGGACATGAAGGATTTATGGTGGGATGAGGAGCATTTGGAATTAATTCATACATAGTTCTAGACTAGGAATAAACCAGGTCAAAATACTGGGCACGATTAATTCCTGGTTCTTCCATCATAACACCCCACATAATGACATAGGCTACCGATGGGTGGAAGAAGTGATTTAGTGAACCAATGAACCAAAAATTGATTGGGAATGGGAGCTTTGATTAATCTGCGTCGTCTTCTCGACTCATGGATATGATTAGAAATATGAGTGGAAGTAGACTGGTGAAGTGAAGTTAACATGTCAGTACCCATTTCATATCTAATTGGTAATTGGAAATGTGTAATAAATGACATTACCAGGGAATTAAAATCACCAAAAGAATGTAGTGGAAGCTCAATGTACCATTTGGCAGTTGTCTTGGTAAGAGTTAGATGGAAAATCCTCAATCATATAGAATCATCCATCAATGATTTTGATGAACACCAAAAATGGAAAGTCATAATGTGATATTTGGGGTATTTTCCATGTTTACCATCAAATTTTGGTATATCTGATGGTAATTTAGACAACGCAGGTGGCAAAATATGATCATTAATGAGTTTGGACAAGTAAGGAAAATTTAAAGTTGCTAAAAAAGGAAGCTTCCTATTCAGTTGTAGGTAGTTAAAATGTCGATAATGCATAAGAGCACTATTAGGGCGATAAGTTTGTTGTGGTTTCATGTTATAGACATATTAGCCGCCCACATATGGTTGTTGGTAAGATGGAGGCTTTTGATCTATGTTAGGATTAGTTGTAATCCTCTGGGACCACCATAGTCTAAATGCTAGTTTCCTAACTTAGGAGTATGTTTCCACTTCATTAGTGCCATGTGGAATTTATCTGGGGCCCACCTACCACATGATGCATGAGTTGGAATGACTTTGAGATATCTAGAGGCCAATCCCTATATTTTAGGAATCCAAACTGATTCATGGGAGTCCCACTTTTAGTTCACCCTATTTTTTGTTGAATTATTCTTTGATGGGCATTAGTTAGTTCATCTTCAGTTAGTCTAGCACCAAATTTGCATGATTTAAGGATATTGGGCAGCTTTTCTCACCTACCTTAGTCATTTAACTGATTATGAGGTGTTTCAGTTGTCCGTAGTTACACTAGTCAACCTACAGTGGTGATTTTTCCA
This sequence comes from Pseudotsuga menziesii, assembly GCA_001517045.1. Lineage (NCBI taxonomy): Eukaryota > Viridiplantae > Streptophyta > Pinopsida > Pinales > Pinaceae > Pseudotsuga > Pseudotsuga menziesii. The sequence continues at coordinate 19,897 of LPNX010357776.1, forward strand.
TGGTTAGTGATATTTGGAGTCGGTACAAGTCATGGAATTCGAATCACTCCTAGAGGATTTGAATTTCCTTTATTGTACCATGGATGTATTTCATATAGGTTAATGATTATGAGATTAAGGTTATGGTGTCATATTTTTGCCTCTTTTCTGAACGATTTCACCATGATTGTTTAATCATTCTAACACTTAAATTATTTTTACTTATTCATTCTTCTTTCTCAGTGAGGTTGAATCTAGCTTGATGATCCTTATTACACCTTAAAATAGTAGCTATGCTCAATACCTTGATGTGGCATGGCCAAGACATATTTTGGAGAAATTTTTTACCAATCCTAGAAAGTCTTATGAACTTTGTCTCTTAACATAGGGCGTCAAACCTTCCTGACAAATTCTTCCTATTTATAAAGTGCTTTGGTGACACCTTTTCCCTCAAGACAGGGAGCATTGATGCTACTTTCCTATATGCAGAGAGTGTTAGCACTGTTAAAAAGGAAAAAAGGAGGTTTCAAGAACCTTCTAAATGAATGTCCTCATGGAGGATGATCCCAAATGCTTGTATTAGGTGGCACTCGATCTCCAAGCCCCTAGGGATGATTCCCTACCTTCCTCTCGAAAGATATCAACCCCTTTGGGATTCCCTTGGGTTATTTATACAAGCCTCCTCTCATGAGTGGAAGGGGGAAATAATACAAAGAGAGCATCTTCATGCTGCTGGAATCATAGCTGGTGTAGAAGGCAAGAGAGTGTTATTATGAGTGAGGCTTGTAAATCTTGTAGAGTGTGTGTAAGAGTGATGTCTAAAGTATTGTGAAATTGAGGCTTCAACGTCAAGGCTTTAGTTGTAGCTTCTTACGCTTTATATTACCAATACAAATATGTTCTCATTTTCCATAAATGATTTGTAATAATATAAGTTGTTTATTATTTTTTTTCCTTAACTATTAGTATAGATATTTGGATTATCTTATTTATTTCATCATTTTTTCTTGTTCTTCATGTTGTTTGCATGTACATTTGATAAAAAAGGATCCTTAAGGCAAGGACAACCTCCATCATTAAGGTAAGGAAAGCTTAAACATTCAAGTAATTCAATTATCTAAGAGAAGGATGCATCGTTGTGTTTTTTGTTCTAGATCTTCCCCATGCAGACTAGGGGAGCAATTTGTGTTTGCATTAATTGACACATTCTCGATAACAAAATTGGTGACCATACCGGGTAAAAATCAATCAGATCTATGAATTTTGATGTTTGTTTTAATTACAAACTTATAATTTTTTTTCATACTCATTTAAATATCTAAGCTGAGTAATCCACCTTACTTCACCCTCATTTGATTTCTGTGGTTCATGTTTTTACTTGCCATAATTCTAGTTTGATTCAAAATGGGTTATCCTAAAGGTTATTTGGCTCTTTTGTTCTCTATATCTGCCGATGCACCTAGGTGTGCTTGATAGAGCACCAAGCTATTGTTGACGCTTGTTGTCCATTGTAAACTAGTGCAACCAATTCCTTCTTCCCAAAGTCAGAAAGTATCACCGATTCCTTCTACATAGAGGCATGGTGTGCTGATCACTGTACGACGTCTTGGTTCTTCCATACAGGGTGAATTGAGGTAGGATTTCTCCATATCTAGATCTCTTTCTTTCAATTTTTTCCTTCTATTTGGGTTTAGTCAATTTGATCCCCTGCTCATTGACAGTTCTTGTTGTGTGTTTTATCCTGGATGTACTTTTTAATGTTAGATATTAAGAATTTGTCTTAGTAGAATATTTGAAATTGAGTAAGTTTCCTATGAAAGTGGGATTTTAGGTGTATGGTTTGTATGACTAGTCCTTTAGGAGCTCTTTACATATATGTGAAAAGGAAAAATAGTATGGCTTCTCTGCTTGTGTAGTGTGAGTTTTTACATTTCTCTATTCGAAATTGTATAAAAAAAATAAAGAGATGGATTGATTTCTTTTGGTTTGGTTAAATCATTAGAAGTGTTTTTATTTTTGAAGCTTTATTAGAGAAAATAAACATTTGTGCATTATGAATCCCTTTCCTTTTGCAGTAGAAGAGGTCTTAAAAACATATCCTTAGAGTTTTTCTTGTTTGAAAGTACTTGCCAAGTTTTAGGAAATGAGTCATTTGGATTGCATGGTTGTAGTTTTGTGTTTTGAAAAAAAAAACCTCTCCCTTAATCTAGATGGATTTTGTCGAAAGGAAAATTGCATGAGCATTTAGATGATTCAAATCTTGCAATTTACTTCAGATTCCAAAAACATTCACTAACCATCAAGATAAAATTGAATGGTATCTTAGGTTAAAATTCATAGTAATTTGAGTGATATGTTAGACGACGTGTTCCAACATCTATAAACATAGGAGACGCTGTTTGTTTTCCTGCACTACATCTCAGGGATCGCATGGTTCTTCCACGTACCAATTGGTATATTGAATGTATTTTCACGTACCTTCAAGGTATATCGAAAAGTTATTCACATACTCGATAGTATATCGGAAGGCTCCTTTCAAACGATTGTGCATCAAACAACAATAACACGGACTTGATCTCCCATGTATGCTCTTTATATAGGGAGACCCTTATAGGAACCAATACCAATTGAGTAAATACTTTTGGACGTTCTATTTGAGCAATACACCAGGGAGCTACCACACATGTGCCGTCTAGGTAGTTGGGTATTCAAGAAAGGATATGCTCCCAATCTTCTTTGTTTCATGTTACTGTTGGACCCTGTGGTATTTTGTGAGTTGCAACAAATTGAAAATCCTAGTGAGGTTCCTACTTTCTCAACCCCTCATATCACTTAAGTTTGTGTGTAACGTTATCTTGAGTAGGATTTTTTGAGTGTGTTCATTTTTTAGTAGTAAATATTTGGAGTAGAAGTTTTTAGTCATCATTCTGGTTGAATCACATGTGAGGAGATATCTTAGATTGTAGGTTCTACCACCCAAATTTCCTCCTACCATGGAAGAAAGACAAGGGGTGACCATGGATCAAACTGCCACTATTGATCCTTCTGTGGAAAGTGTCCCTATTGTTGAATTAAGAGAAGAGTATTCTTCTACAGAGAATACACCTACATCAACCTTGGTATTGGTATAATTACCCCTTTCACATGATTCAACTTTTCACTTCCCTACGGAAGGCCATTCTAGTGCACATGATTGGGTGTTTTCCCCACCCTCAGATGACCTAGTGGCATCATAATTTGGTCCAACTTCTCCTTATTTGGAGACTTCCTTAGGACAAACTATTTCCAAGTACGACACCACTGCTTTAGCTGATGCTATCCCCCCACCTACTTCAAGGTTGTTGCGGTCCAATGATGACTATTTTAGACCCATCCGTGAGATGGTGTCTAATTTACACATGAGGGGAGAAATAATGGATAAGTGTTTCTCCTTTTCTAAGTCGTTCAGAAAGAGACACTCCTGAATACCACCATGCCCTTGTTTGATCTCATGCTCATACCGTATTTGGAATACTAGTTCAAAGTGTGGTTTCCTAAGATCCAGACCAACCTTCTATCCCTGCATTGTCAGCTCAAAATCTCCTTTTTATCCATATTTCTCCTCTTAATCCTTTCATTGGGGGGAAATACCCAAGACTAGCTATCCCCACGGCCATGAAAATTAGTTCAAATCACAGGAAGAGTGTTTCTCTATGACATCTCTTGGTTGGGGAACCTTCCACTACTGCAAAAAAAATAGTTCCTTCCTCCACACCAAGACAACCGATGTCTAACCAACCCGCATGGGAATACCTTCACCTAGGAAATCAATATGAAATGGTCACTCAAAACTACCAACCCGTTTCCTCAGGTAATGTTTTTCATGACACCCCTTATCCTGGTAACCCTAATTCCACATGGGGACAATCTAATTGGTTGAATGAACCTACTTACAGAATCATGTTTGTAAATATGTATGGAAATTATTCTGAAGTTCCCCCATTTGGTTCACCTTCCTCATCTAATTCACCATCCCAAACTTGTGTATCTACTCCCATAGTGTAAAGAACTTTCTTTTTCTCATAGTACTTCTTTGTGTTTCCTATTTTACAGTTTTTGAACTTCTTTTATATTTATCTCTCATCACATTCATCTTGCTTAGGGTAAAGAAATTTTGAAGCAAAGTGTCCAATTCTTCCACATCCAAAGCATTTTAATGGTAGGTTTCCTTTGTATTTGGCATTGCCTCTCTCAAGTTTTTTATGAATGGTGCTTCTTCATCATTTGAGTTTTTTGAGTAATTCTTAGATAGGTTTTCAAATTTCTTTGATTCTTTTGAATCTTTAAATGCCTCTTCTTCATTTGAAGGTTTATTTAGTTATGTTCTCATCTCATATGCAATGAACATCCCATGTAACTCATCTACCTTCATATTTTCAAGATTATCTTGTTCTTCTAAGGTAGATACTTTTGAGTCATACTTTAAGGGAAACGTTCGTAGCAAGTTTTCAACAACTTCTTTTTCCTTCATTTCTCCTCCAATGGATTTAATCGCATTAACAATATTATCTATTCTTAAGAGATATTCTGTAATATTTTCTTCCTCTTTCATTTTCAGAGTTTCAAGCTGTCCTTTGTATGTCTGAAGTTTGGATTGTTTTACTTTAGATGCTCCTTCATAAATAGTTTTTAATATCTCTGAAACCTAGTAGGATGTCTTACATTACTTAAATTTTACAACTTCTGACTATGTTAACCCACTCAAGATTGCATTTAGGGATTTTTCATTTGCTTCATATCGGTCTAGTTCATCTATGTATGTAGGTATGTTAGCTGGTAATTTGAACTCTATTTCAATAGATCTCCAGACTTTGTATCCAAGAGACATTAAATGGCACTTCATTCTTATACTCCAGTATGCATAACTATCTCTAGTAAATAATGGAGGTATGTTTGTGGCTAACCCTTCTTGTTGATCCATAGTGGTTTTTAATAGGATATTCCTTCTAGTGGTTAATCTATAATTCTTTGATACCAATTGTTGGAATATTGGAAAATACTAAGAGGAGGAGGGGGGGGGGGTGAATCAATATTTATAACTTTTAACAATTTAAAAAACTTTTAACTTATTCATTAACACACATAAACAGCAAGGACACAAAAAACGTGAATTTATCATGGAAGCCCAATTGGGTAAACCACCAATACTTCCTATTACTCCAAAAATTATATTTACAATTAGTTTATTCCTGCTACTATAGACAAGGATGGTACTGCACCCTATTTACCAGCAACTAATGGAAATATGCTATGACCCCTTGGTTTATCACATGCTATTGAAAGGATGCTACGACACCCTATTTACCAGCTTCAACTAGAAGGAGCTCTAAGAAATGAAGCACCAAAATAGATACAAGAAATCGAGTTCCTCCCTAAGGAATTCACATGAATCTAATCAACAAGTACATCCACTATATAACAATGATGTCCATGACAAATACGATGATCATACAATACTATACCTTCACTTTCCATGTCAAATTAATTCATCTCTTCCATCATTGTTTAACTCGATCAACATCATTCAACCTCCCTCCGCATCTATGAACCATAACGACATTCCTTCTCATGATCACCCATCTGTCTTGATCCATCTCCCTGAACCATTTCCTCTTGATTCAGATGTACTGGTATCCCATCAGACACCTCTTTCCTTTTCCTTTGGAGGGGAACTTTCAAACTTTGAAGGAATCAAAACTAAATCAGCCAAAAACCAAATGAAGAAATCATAGACCCTATTGAATTGCAAAGTTACCCAAGGAGATGAAGGTTACAATCAACCCAAGATATTTAAAAAAAAAGTAATCTATTACATTGAATTCACTCTCTTTGGGGCTCTAAATCCAGAAAGGACCTTCTTACGGAGTTCTTTCCTAAAAAATATACCTGTTGCATTTGATAGATATATAACCTATTGTTTTGGTACCCACATGGTCCAATAAATGATCAGGTGAGAGTCATATCTCTAATATTTACTGGACATAAATGCTTACAAATCCTCCATATTAAAAGTGGTCCACTTAAATTATCTTCACATCCTTCTCGAATTTTTCACCTCGATGCATAAACTTGCAACACCTTTTATGTTCAACCCACATGGGTTACTGTATTAGGACTTTAGGTTTTTGGTCTGGGAAAAAGGGTAATATCTAACAAGGATATGTATACTCATGGAATGGAATATTTTCATAAAAAAATTACAAGAACCAAAACCTTATCAAAGGCATGGTCAAAGAGGAATTTCTCATATTCTAAAAAAACCCTCATGGAAGTAGAAGGAATGATTTTATATATACTGGATTCACTAAAAACAGGGACTCCGTAGTGATCATTACAAATTTTAGTTGAAGCTCTGGAATCATAAAAATTTAGGTTCCTAGATTTTCATGAAGCAAAGAGGAGAATGAAAATCAGAGCAATAGGATCTCAGCAAGAGATCAAAATACTATTTTTTTTCCATCGATAAGCGATGGGAAGAATGGATATCAACTCAACATGGAACATCAGAGACCAGAAAAGGAAATAGCGCACAAATTTTTAGTCTATATCGAAGGAAGTTGTAAATCACTACAAGACATTGTATACTAAACCTGTGATAGAGAATATAATATATATATTAGCAACCTTAAACTTCTTAAATTGATGGCTAACTGAATAACACGGAATGGAACTACTGGAACATGTTACAAAGAAAGAAGTTCATCAATCCCTCCCCACTTTCCAAAATGGAAATCCCCCCTAGACCATATGGACGGACAAAAAAGTTTTTTGGACCTATGTTCAAAGAGTCTCGCTTGATAGGCAAGATACATCCACCTTTCAATTCTACTTTTATAGCCAATATCCCAAAAGAGGACCATTCTATAGGATTTGAAAAATATTTCCCCATCACCCTATGAAACTATATATAAAAACTTATATCTAAATTTATTGCAAGGAGAATCAAATCCATCCTCTTTGACAATATTTCCATCCAATAGTTTGGTTTCTTGGACAATATAAACATTCATAATGCCATCGGTCTGGCCCAAGAAGATTTACATTTGATCAAGAAAAATCTATAACTCTCTTCCATTCTAAATCTAGACCTCTCCAAAGCATTAGTAAAGGTATACCAAATCTTTCTTTGTCTCATCTTCACTCATGTAGGTTTCCCCCACCTTTTTATCAACTAGATTGAAGACTGCTACCAGAGTGTTACTTTGACTATCCTTGTCAATGGCTCTGCAACCTCCTTCTTCCATCCCTATAGAGGTATACACTAGGGATATCCTCTCTCACCACTGCTATTTTTCCTTATTGTTGAATCCCTAAGCAATCATCTAAACCATGAAATAAATCATGTATCTCTTAAAGGGATCAATATCACCGCTTCTTTGTCCCTCTTACAAATCCTTTTTGTTGATGATATTTTCATTTTTGGGGATGCTACCTTGTCTAAAGAAAAGTGTATTTCCGATCCTAAAACTATGCCCCTCCTTAATAGGAACGCAAATGAACTTCTTAAACTACACCATAGATTTCTTCCATGCTTTAGAGGCTCCCCAATATCCGATTCATAAATTTCTCCATTTTCATGTAGCCATAAACGCATAATGCTTGAAGTATTTGGATTTTCTCCTTAAGGAAACTAATTACATAGTAGTAGAATGGCAATGGATCTTAAGCAAAATCAAGAAGAGGATGGGATCCTATTTTTATAAATGAATATTTCTAGATAATGTAGTAACATTAATCAAGAGAATTATTGAGGCCATTCTAGTTTGTTGGATGTATTTGGCATATATACCAAAGGTTATTTTAATTGAAATAAAAAAATATTTGTGTGGCCTATCTCTGGCTAGGAAGAAAAGATAAAAAAAATATTTCTCTTTTTCAAATGGGAGAATCTGTCCCTTAAAATTTCTAATGGTGGATAGGGTTTCAAAAAACTCCATATTTTCTCAAAATCCTTAGCTTCCAAGAGTCTATGGAATCTACTCACTCAAAAAGGACTTTGGTAGACTTGCATGGAACAAAAATATATCGCCCATCATCCATTGATATGTTGGATTAGATCATATTATCCTATTGACCAACGAGTCTCACTCTTATAGAGGGATATTCAAAATAACATTCCTCTAATCAAGGAAAATATATCTCGTAATCTTGGAAACAATCAAAATATCTTAATAGGTACGTATCCCATTTTGGGAATCTATTAGGAAGATTTTCTCCCTCTAGATTTGGTGGACACTCTACTTTATTTGAGACACAAATATTTGGTATATATATATTAAACAAATATAAAAGGTTATTGGCATCTTGTTTGGATGTCAAAAAGACAACTAAAAATCTCACAAGAGCATTCTCTTCAATGGAATAATTATATTTTAGGATTAAATAGGGTATCCATCTCCGTTATTGATACGCCAGACAAATTAATGTGGCTTCACAATCTAGATGATGGGGAATACAGTGTCAAATTAGGATATTAGTTATTGATCAAATATTTGAACCATATGACAAGGGACCTCACCGATGGAAAGGATTATGGAAGCTGGAGGCTTGGCCTAAAACAATTTTTTTTCTATTGGACAACTCTCAAAAATAAAATTCTCACATGGGATAATCTCCAAAAGAGGGGTAGAGTCAGACCTATAATTTTTTTGTTGTTGTATGAATAAGTTGAAGGTAAATCATTTATTGGTGACTTACCATTTCATTAAAGAGGTATGGAGTGAGGCTCAATAACTAGAAACATATCTTATCTTGGAGGGGACCACTTTGTTACAAGCTTGGAGAAAATGGTTCACAAACAAAAAAGAATTGAACCTACTACAACTTCTCCTTCACATTAGCTAGAGTATACATATAACAATAAATTGATCCATATTTACTGGAGTCACCACAAATCCTCTGACATCTATGTTTTGGTCCAGTTACTCATTGACAAAGAATCCTCTCAAATTGAAACAAAAAATCCTCGACTACTGGGAAAGCATATATATGATCATAATCAACCACATTTTTTCGTGATGGAGCGCCCCATGGAAACCTAGGTAACAATGGAGCTAGTGGTTATATTCATTTCAGGGGACCTATGCTAACATTAAAGAGAGGAATGGGAAAAAATTCCAATGACTATGTGAAACTTCAAAGTGTGGGTACCACCCTCACATTGGAGTTGGAATATGAGAGAAGATATCTTCATATATTTTCGAATGCTCAATCTACAATTAAATAGATAAATGGTTAATCCACTTGCACCAACATTAGACTTACTCATCCGCTTAAGCGAGGGATACAATTGAAGGGAAAATTTTCATTCTACAACTGTGAACATATCTTCAGAGAACACAACAAGTGAGAGAACACCCTTGCAAAGGATTCATATGATCTACAAGAGGGGAAGATGCAGGAACAACATATGAAAAACAATGACCAAATCTCTAAAAAGGTTCTTTGTTACATGCAACATTAAAATTATAGATGCAATGGATCATCGTTTTGGTGATGTTTTCAAATTGCCTATATTATGATGATGGTTGAGGGTTCCTCCATGACGGATATAGACCAATTGTTCCAACATATTTTAAATCTTACACTGATCGAGACATAGTCTCCCACGATGATATGTTTTTGTTCTTCCCATTAATAGAATCATTGAGTTGTTTCTTCTTTCAATATGATGCTTGTAGCTGGTATCTTTTGAGGTTCTATGGGTTGAGTCTTTGTCTCCCATTATGGAATATACATGTGCAAATGTACACATTTTCTCAAATTCCATCGGTCTCGTACATTCCCGTAACTTCTATCTTCTTTCAAGATGATGCATGCAACTATTATAGTTTTTAGTTTATATTTGTTGAGGCTTATGTCTCCCAATGTGGCATATACACTTGTAGATGTACAAAATTTCAGAGTCCAATGGGCTTGTACAAGTTGTAATTTTTTCAAATAAAGTGAATAAAGTTACATACTTCTTTTCCTAGGAATATATGTATGTATGTATGTATGTATACACACAATACATATATATAGATAGTTTATGTATATAATGTTTATGATGAGCTTGTTTATTATTTGAATTGGGTTGATAAACTATTAGTATATAATGGTAGGATGGGAAAGTAAGAAAAATTTTGAAAATATGTGTTCGACCATGGGAATTAGGAACATGTTGGGATTATCAGGCATAGATTCAAATTCAACTAGTACTTACCACTATAACCCAAGATAATATCTAACAACCCATAAGTTAGATATACCAATAACTCATGACTTAATAAGAGAAAATATTCCTATGAAAAGGATGAATTACAAGAAGTATATCCAAGTAAACAAGATTATTATTATAATTAAGTTGATGGAATTTCAATATGTAATTATAGATGGGGGATGTAAGGAAAAATTTGATTTTTTTCATTTTTTCAACTATGGGAATTGGAAACTATTCGAGATTAGATAGGTGAGGCCTAAGTTCAAATCCAATTGGTTGCTACTATAACCCAAGAGTATATCCAATAAGTTATAAAACAAATATGCCAATAACTCGTGACTTAACAAGGGAAAATGTTACAATGAAAAGGATAAATTGCCGAGGACTACCTAATTAGACGATCTTTATAAAAGAGAATTTGGGAGAGGAGTTGTTGGATGCGTTGTTATACATAGTACAGTTGATTGAAATTTGTGGGTTAGATCTCATCCAAGAGGGCCTCATAAATAATTGATAACACCCCCTCATTTGTTGATAATCCATATATGATAGGAAGTGGGAGTTAAGGGTCCTCTCACAAAATCATGAACTTGAAATGCCATTTGTTGCTTCTTATTTGGATTTGCAATGATGGAGCATCTACTCCTTTATTGATCGAGATCTATCATCATGCCTCACCTACCATTGCTTTTCTCTCATCTAAAAATTGATGAGATCTTGTTTTTCTCTATCAAAATCCCACCCCGAAACTATCACTTATGGACCACAAATTCTCCTCTATTTGGATCTAAAGATGCCATGTGTAAGTCATAACACCACACCAACCCTTGCAAATAAAGTCAAAATTTAACAAAAGGTCATGATATTCATGAAGAAGAGAGAGACCAAGAGCCACTCGAATTTCATTGAAGACATAGTCTAGGTCCTTAAGAATTCATTAGCCAACACCTTAACTACACCAACTAAACTTAAGAGGAACTCACCCTTTATGCATTAAATTAACACACTGCACATGGAACAAGAAAGATATCAACAACTTCTATCTTAGAGCAATGTATGCATCTGTAAATTTCAATTAAAGTTTCGGTTCACCCATTTCAAAGGGATGCTAATTATTATGTACATGTGTGTTTATGATATGTTAGTTATTGTATATATACATTTCATATACAATAAAATATTATGTTCTTTGCAAACAAACCATCAAATGGATATGCACACAAGTAAACATAAACAAGGATATAATGGTACAAATTGTAATTGCACTAAGAGAAATAAGGTGCAATGTACAACTCAATATGGATGTAAGACATTCATGTATAATGTTTATAATTTAAAAAATTCATAATTTAAATATTAAAATAAAATAAAATAAAAATGTCTACATTATTATTATAATATAAAAATTGATATATAATAATAAAATAAACAACCATTAAATCAGCTTTATACCAAATTTTTTAAACACTTGTTTGATTATTTTTTAAGGATATATATATAAGAAATTGGTAATTGGGCACATCTCGTACTTGTGTGTCACGGGTTGATTCTTGTCCACAACCACGATACCCCTAGGTGCACCACACAACTTGTGACCTCCTTTTACAATGTGTCATATCATTTCACTTGTCAGCTAGTCAATTTACACCCCTGCAAGCATTAGTACATATATTTAAATTAAAATGAATCCACATTAATTTTAATTATTAATCTTTAATAATTTCAAATAATAATAACATTTCATCTCATTTCAATATAATAATAATAATTATTATTATTATTATGATTTATATTTTGAATAATTTTTTCTCCAA
>LPNX010357776.1:32001-64838 GCA_001517045.1 Pseudotsuga menziesii
TCGGAAATGTTTCTCATAATGATGGTGTTTATTTAATGTTAACCTATGATGAAATTTAACTGGGCACATCTCATACTTGCATGTCACGGGTTGATTCTTGTCCACAACCATGATACCCCTAGGTGCACCACACAACTTGTGACCTCCTTTTACAATGTGTCATATTATTTCACTTGTCAGCTAGTCAATTTACACCCGTGCAAGCATTAGTACATTTATTTAAATTAAAATGAATCCACACTAATTTTAATTATTAATATTTAATAATTTCAAATAATAATAACATTTCATCTCATTTCAATATAATAATAATAATTATTATTATTATTATGATTTATATTTTGAATAATTTTTTCTCCAAATTAGCACTAATATAAGATTGGAAATGTTTCTCAAAATGATGGTGTTTATTTAATGTTAACCTATGATGAAATTTAACTGGGCACATCTCATACTTGCGTGTCACAGGTTGATTCTTGTCCACAACCACGATACCCCTAGGTGCACCACACAACTTGTGACCTCCTTTTACAATGTGTCATATCATTTCACTTGTCAGCTAGTCAATTTACACCCGTGCAAGCATTAGTACATATATTTAAATTAAAATGAATCCACACTAATTTTAATTATTAATATTTAATAATTTCAAATAATAATAACATTTCATCTCATTTCAATATAATAATAATAGATATTATTATTATTATGATTTATATTTTGAATAATTTTTTCTCTAAATTAGCACTAATATAAGATCGGAAATGTTTCTCATAATGATGGTGTTTATTTAATGTTAACCTATGATAAAATTTAACTGGGCACATCTCATACTTGCATGTCACGGGTTGATTCTTGTCCACAACCACGATACCCCTAGGTGCACCACACAACTTGTGACCTCCTTTTACTATGTGTCATATCATTTCACTTGTCAGCTAGTCAATTTACACCCCTGCAAGCATTAGTACATATATTTAAATTAAAATGAATCCACACTAATTTTAATTATTAATTTTTAATAATTTCAAATAATAATAACATTTCATCTCATTTCAATATAATAATAATAATTATTATTATTATTATGATTTATATTTTGAATAATTTTTTCTTCAAATTAGCAATAATGTAAGATCGGAAATGTTTCTCATAATGATGGTGTTTATTTAATGTTAACCTATGATGAAATTTAATTAATAAATTTGATTAAAAAAATCTATAAATTAAGCATTTAAAAATAATAATTTAAAAATTTATATAAGAAAAATAAATTAAAATAAAAAAACTTTAAATAAAAGTTGAATAATTTAAAATTTAAACATTTACAAAATATATTATAATAAAAATATCTAACATCAAACTCATTTAGAAGTCAAAAAAATCTAGATATATTCTTCTCAAATCTTTAAAATAATATAATAAACCAGCACTTTATGTAGAAAGACAAAGATCACATTATGTTAATTAAATATTGAATAACACAATATAAAAGAAAGCCTATTCACTGAAGTGCAAATGCATAATTTATGATAATTATTTATGCGTATATTGAATAATATTATTATTTTTATATCTACTTAAAAAATGTTTTTTTTATTATTATCTTAAGTAGATTGTTAGGGTTAACCTTGACTTGGGATTGAGTCAAAGGTGGTTAGGTCTAGCACATGGTTTGTTGTAGCCCATGGTATTGTCCCATGGTATTGCATGTGATTAAGCCTTTATAAGCTTGAGGAGGCTCCATTGTATAGGGGCCTGGAGGTGAGCGGTGGCTAGCTCATTTGGCCCGGATGGCCGGTTTTGGCCATGTAATGAAGATCTTCATTGGTGTTGGTTTTCCCCGCATGGGGTTTCCAGGGTATATTGTGTCTATCTTGAATGTTGCTTGATGTGTTTATTTTTGGCTCATTATTATCTTTAATGTTGCTCGTTTTAACCTAACAACCGGTATCAGAGCCATGGTTTGGCTTGGTTATGCTCGTTGGTGTTTGAATCAAATTGTGGGGTGCATGTTCGATGGTACCCGACACCTTAGCAATATTTTTTTGGTCCATGTGAAACTTAGCCATAGGCAAGTTTGGATTTCTCTGGATGCTAAAAGCACAAGGTATCCCTCTTATGCTCAAAGAAGGGATGTTGCATCAAGTGTGGAATGAACCACTAGGTAGGTACGAGGGTGGCAGGTGTACTCATAGCCTAGCTTGATGTGGATCGGAGAGGTTGAGTTTTCGATTGTGGGAGAAATGTGAGATGGTTTAATCTCGATTTTGGGACCAAGATTGATGAGCCATGTATGTGAAGAGAATTCCTAGAGAACTGGCGGTTACAGCGGCCGATGACCCATGTAATCAAGATAAAGAAGGGGAATAATAGATTCACCTCCTCAAGATAAAGAACAATATATGTCTAGAAGGACAACATATTATCTCATGATATCACATCAATATTAGTGTTTTGAAAAGATAGGGCACTTATGAGTGTTTTGAAATAGATATGGCATTTACTAATGTTTTGAAAAAATACTGCACGCACTTATCCACCAAAAAAAACCTTAAAATTGAGTAAAAATGAAAGTGACAAACCATAATTATAAATTTTCATTACAAATATTTTCACAATGAGTAATTATTGTGAGCAATTTTTAATGTCTCAATGTCACTCTACTTATCGGATGTTATGGAAACTCCATCTATATCCCCATGGGTGGAGTGTCCACTCATTTTTAAACTATTATCAATACAAATCCAAAGACTACTCACATAATTATAGTTACTAAGATCCAAATATGGAAATGAAATAGTAGAAATCATGTCTTAAATGGAGGAGAAAGTGCCTCATCCCCTTAACATTTAGTGTGATTTCATATAAATGCCCAAGGCCCCCTAGGCTCCAGCCCCCATTTGCCTCTTGGCTTCTATTTAAAGGAGTGACCTTCATCATTTGTCATTGTGTTTTTTGGTCTATGCAATTATATATATAGTGACCATAGGGATATAATAAACTCTTTGTATAATAGGTTAATATTTTCCAATGATTAAGTTGGATAATGGAAAGCCTTATTTTATTATGCAAATTTTTTTTTTCTTAATTTATATTGGTTGAATAGATATGATGTCAACATTGGAGAATGGCAGGGGGTTTTACTCACTAGCTGTTCATCATGACATCATCCACCAATATGTTGCATCATCACTGCCCTACAGGTTACCGTATTGCTTTGATTCCATAGCCTCGGGTTTAATCGATGGATTGCTTTATATTATTTAAATATTGATTTATGGTATTTTGATTTTTTGTGTGCTATGGATACAAGACAACAATACAAGCTGAAGTTTCGTCTTCCTAGTGTCTAAATTACCAATGTGAATTGTCCTGGTTAAATACTAGCAATTAAATGCACAATCGCAAAAATACTCCAATTAAATCTGCAACTTGACAGTATTGAACATATGTCCTTAGATGACACAATTCAAGGACATGCCATTTTCTCATCTCTTAAAAGAAGCTTGAAGATTTCACGAACAGAGGAATTTTGTTCTCAATCCTTCTCTTAACTATCACAATCCACAGCAAGGATGATTTTAAGGAACCATACTTATGTAAAAGTGTATAAATGCTGGCAAATATTACCAATTCTTACAACGCCAACTATAAAATGATTGGTGATATTTTTCAAAAAATATTTTAATTTCCAAGGATTTTATATCATTTATATAATAATTTGTCGATTTTAAGGGTGAAAAAATTTTACCCCATCAAAATTGGGCGAAACAGGGCATCAAAAAATGCAAAATGGCGAATCTTTTTTGGGAGAAAAACATGGAAAAATATCCCACTGGGCTAAAATTCACCCCTAAAATTATCCCTGATCCACAGATCTAAACCTTGCAAACCATGATCTATGCTATAAGCTCAATAGTTGAGTATGGAATCTCTTCTGGAAAATACACATCTTCTATAGAGGGAGAAAATAATTATTATTTTAATTTTCTCTACAAATATGGAAATGCCCACCATGTTGTAATTGGACCACTTGAACCTTAAACTATCTATTATTACTAATGTAGATGAAGTGGTTGAGAGTAATCCTTTTGAACACCATGACCCCAACTTCCTATAGATTTCGCAATTGTGGGTGAGTTAAAAACAAAAAACATGTATGAGTTGGCATATTGGATCCATTTTAATATGATCTATCAATCATATCTTCTTATAGTATATGATGTTTTGCATATGGTATTTTTTTATCTACCCCATCATGCCCCACCTGAGTCCTTTGAGTATGTTAATTATGGGTATGTTATATAGGAGACCTATGGCAAATGGGATGGGCGAATTCTACCCTATAGCATGTGCAATAGACAAATTACAATGTACTCATTTTTCCTGGTTATTTTTCATATGTCGATTCCAAGCAACCTTTATGGGAATCCTTCGGTAGGATTTCTTTTCAATGGTATTTCACCATTTGTTAGAGGGATAATCCACCGAGATATATGCCAACACCTATTATTCCAACAGGAAAATAAAGGTATGACTAGATTACATAATCCTCTCAATTATTACAAAGGGGATCAACAAGAGCAACATGCCACTTACAAGAATTGAACTTGGGTGGGGAGGGTAGCAATCATTCCTCTCAATCACCCAAGATACATCGAATGGATAATTCCTTCGATAGGATTGTAGAGCCATTGGCGAGCACCAAACCAAGGATAGTCACCTAAGGAAATCATAAGATCAAGGATATCCCTATATTGTGAGCACACTATTCAAATCCCACTGCAATTCTTGATGGAAAATGTCATATAAAAAATGTGGTTCTGCTTCAAATCTTTGTTATTCCTTTGAAGTTGTAAGAGCACAAATATTGATGCTAGGATCCTACACAAACTTTGGCTCATATTCCTACCAATACAAATGGCTTCACGTAAGGAACTTATTTCACATAATTTCCCACTGATTTTGTAGAATCTATGGGTTAAGTTGTAGTTGATATCAATGACCTTATAAACATGCAATTTCATAACAAAATTTTAGTTCACAGTTTTTTACACCCTAGATACTAATAAACATTGCACAACTCATGCATACTATTCAATGTAACCCTTTTTTTTCAAAAGAAAAAAAGCAATAACTTGTTATTCACTGGAATCAAAGTTATTAAGTACAAAATTCTTAGAGACTTCCCCAATCCATACCAAATGGCCTAATCAAAACCAAGGAATCCAAACAATGTTGCATAGAAGAGTCACCAATAGGCATAAAGAGCACCCAAAAATATCCATAAAGGAAAAAACAAACTTCCATGCCAAAAGGACAAACAAAAATAGATAAAGAAGACTAAGGACAACCCTTAATTCAACATAGGTTCATGGAAACCTCTCCAAAACCCACACTCAATCTAAATCCAAAAAAAGAGGCTTCCGAAGTAAGCCTTGAATTGACCAACCTCCTCTCTTCTATTTTCTACCTATTTCTCAAAAAAATTAATGCCTTCAGCACAACCAAGAGCCCTTTTGAGAGCCTATCTACAACAACATTGTTCCTCATGTAGGTGTGATCAATATAAATCTCTTCAAATTTGGATATGATATTATGCACTCTAATACTCCATTTTTCTAGCATCGCCACCCGTAGGTTGCCACACTGCTTGGTCCAGTCCACTATAACTTTAGAATCACAAAAATGTGGATTCTGAAAATATTTAGTCTTAGAGAAAATAAAAGGATGCCCTAAAGGGCCATTAGTTTTTCCTTGGTATTGGAACCAATACCAACCCCCGATCAAATCCAAAAATAAATATGAATATTTATTCTCAAAAACATACCACAACCACATTAATTTTTTGCAACAACGCCATCAAAAAATCTGCAGTGCCATCCTCTAGAAAAGCAAGCTTTGATATTTGTCTAGGAACCTTTCTTACCATAGTAGAATGGAACTCCTTATAATGGCCTAAAACTTTTAAGCATAACACTTAAGCACATGTTTGGGTTCCCTCGAAGATGCAAACATTTATGGCTTTCCATAATCCCCAACATATAAAGGGAAGTAATTCTTTATGGTCTACATGATTAAGAGCCCAAACAACAATGTAATCGTTGAAGGTATCAATACACATATAATCAATGATCTTAAGGATTGTCAACACCTCTTCCCATACTGAGCATGCAAAGGAGCAATATGGAAATAGATGTTGGATATTTTTAGAGCTCTTTTGCATAGGAAGAAAATCCCCTAGCAAGCAAGTTGTCCCAAGTTAAAAGTTTGTTTTCCAAACAAAACCAGAAGAAGCGCTTCATTTTAAGAGGAACCAACCATTTCCACAACTTCTTAAACCATGATTTACCCTGAGTATCAAAGTAACCCTCAACACTAACCTCATAGGATGACCTTGCATAGATTTGACTTGAGGAAGAATCCCCTTCCCAAAATAGAGAATCAACATCATCCAAAAGGTGAATCCCTAAAATATTTAAACCATCCACAGATGTGTCCTACTCTTCCCCCAATGGTCCTATATGACCCAAATCCTCTGAATTCTTCCAATAAATAGGTTGCACATCCGATGGATCCTAAGCATGAGACAGAAAATGGAGACCCGTGGAATTCAAACGATCCCAAAGAACCTATGACAAGCAAAAGATATCTGAAGCTCCAAGAAAAGGGTAAACTCCAAGTTGGATAATTTTCCATCTCCAACCCTCCAAGATAAAGAATACCCCATCCAATGTGTTGGGATAGGGAAAGACACAAGGAAGAAATAGAAGTGCAGGTGCAGACATGAAAGATAGGCACACGATGGAGTAAAGGTAGGTAAAGGAAGGAAATGAAGTGCAGAAGAGAGAAAGCTACGACAAGGATCGGTGCGACGAAGGAAAAGAAAACCTGCGGGAATGTAGAAGAGTAAAGGAAAGAAGGTAGAAGAGTAAATACTGGGAAGGCACATGTCAGATGTTGAATTTTCATATTCTAAGCTAGATCATTAGTATTTCATTTCAATTTCATAACAAAAGCATATAAATAGGATCACTGAAAGATAGACAAGAACAACCATATAAAAAGAACACAAAGATTTATCCTGGGAAAACCCTAAGGGGAAAAACCTAGCAAAAGCTTCCTCAATATAGATGCCCCAAAAGATAAAAGATAAAACCAAAAAGGAGATAAAAGCCTGATCCTCTTCCTTCTCTAGCTACTTCTCTCTTCTCCACTAATGCTCTACACAAGTGAGAGTGTGTCTCCCAAATGAGGAGCGCCACACCTCTATTTATATTCATCCGTTCACTTTAATAATTAAATCCGACATGTAGGCTCGAGTTACACATGTAGGCTCAAGTAACCACACTGGGGTGCTAATGACCCACCTTTACAATTAGAGGGGACTATCTCATGACTCTTATTAGTTCTTCCAATTAGAAGCCTCGGGGTACAAAGTAATACAAGTGGTTCTCCTAGCAGGACCATCGGGGACCACAAAAAGATACATATAGAATATACTTCGAAGTTACAATATTTCAACACTCCCCCTTAACGAGAAACGAGAAGGGTATTCTATAACATCATCAACAACAACAATACTAGGAGAGAGATAGGGGACATCATCAACATCATCAGGGTAACACATCTATAAATCATTGGAAGCTTTTCAACATCATATAGTCTTCATCTTTGTCTTCAACAACAGCAACACTTTGACCGTCAACACCGTCATCAGTTCTTTAGTCTTCAACTTCAATCTTTAGCAGCAACAACACCTTCAGCACTTTGACCTTTCGATCGGTAGCAACTTCAACACTTTGACTCTTTCAATCAGTAGCAACATCTTCATCACTTTGACCTTTCGATCAGCAACAACTTCAGCATTTTGACCTTTCGATCAACAACAACATCTTTAGTACTTTGACCTTTTGATCAGCAACAAAATCTTCAGCACTTTGACCTTTCGATCAGCAGCAACATCATCATCAAAACATTATCATCATCACACTCTGATCTTTCGATCAGAAACATCATCATCATCACACTCTGATCTTTCGATTAGAAACATCATCATCATAGTACTCTGATCTTTCGATTAGAAACATCATCATCATCACACTCTGATCTTTCGATCAGAAACATCATCATCATCACACTCTGATCTTTCAATCAGGAACATCATCATCATCATACTCTGATCTTTTGATCAGAAACATCATCATCATCACACTCTGATCTTTCGATCAAAAACATCATCATCATAATACTCTGATCTTTTGATCAAAAACATCATCATCATCACACTTTGACCTTTCGATCAAAAACATCATCATTATCAGCAACAATCTGCAAACCACAGTACAAAGACAAAGAAGTCTTTGGATCTCTTTTGGACTTAAAGTCCAGGGATGATGCAATCTTACCACATTCTTGACAACCGAAGTTACCAGATCCGTTCTGAACCAAAGTTCAAGGATGATATAATCATGCCACCTTCTCGATGACCGAAGTTCACCAGATCCGTTCTGAACCAAAGTTCAAGGATGATACAATCCTGCCACCTTCTCGATGACTGAAGTTCACTGGATCCGTTCTGAACCGAAGTTCAAGGATGATACAATCCCGCCACCTTCTCAATGACTGAATTTCACTAGATCCATTCTGAACTGAAGTTCAAGGATGATACAATCCTGCCACCTTCTTGATGAACGAAGTTCACCGGATCCATTCTGAACCGAATTTCAAGGATAATACAATCCTGCCACCTTCTCGATGACCGAAGTTCACCAGATCCATTCTGAACCAAAGTTCAAGGATGATACAATCCTGCCACATTCTCGATGACTGAGGTCACCGAATCACTTCTGGACATATGTCCCAGGATGATAAAATCCCTCTTCATTCTCAAGGACTGAGGTCCTTGGATCTCTTTAGGGCAAGTTCCCAGGGATGATACAATCCCACTACATTCTCGAGGACCGAAGTCACTAGATCCATTATGGACATATGTCCTAGGATGATGCAATCCCTCTTCATTCTCGAGGATTGAAGTCACCAGATCCATTATGGACATATGTTCTGAGATGATACAATCCCTCTTCATTCTTGAGGACCGAGGTCACCGGATCACTTTAGAGAAAATGCCCAGGGATGATACAATCCCACTGCAACACCACTACTCCCCCTTTTAAGGAAGGTCTTTCCAAACAACATCAAGCTTTTCTCGAAAGTGTTTGAACTTTACCCGAGATAGAGGCTTTGTCAACACATCATCATCTAAACCATCATCATCTACATCTTCTATATGTGGATACTGAACTATCACCATCTGTATCTCCAGTATGTGAATACTGAAACATCATCGTCTGCATCTTATCTTATATGTAGAAATATTGGATTTCTATGTGTTATGACAAACACAGGGTTCTTTGTCCTCACAACTCTGGTTATCACATAGAATCATTGTATTATCCATCTTCAGGTCAAAGGGACCTGATATCAGCTTCCGAAGGCATATGGATTCACAACTTAGCAGCGCAATCTGCTATGTATTCTGCTTCAACTATGCTAAGAGAAACACTGGACTATTTCCTGCTAAACCATGAACTCATAACAGACCCCAAACAAAAGCATCTACCTGATGTGCTTTTCCTGTCTGAGATACTTCTAGCCTAATATACATTTGTATAGCCATACAATATGTAGTCATGGTTTCCATCATAGTATAGACCAAAGTCCATAGTCCCTTTCAGATATCTCATCACATGTTTTGCAGCTATTTGGTGAACACGTCTAGGTTGAACTAGATACTGACTCAAGGTGTTCACAACAAAACAAATGTCTGGTCTAGTATTTGTTAGATACATTTAACGACCCAATAATATGTCTGTATTGAGTCACATCCACTAACTCTTATGAGTCATCAGCTAATAACTTCAAGTTGGAATCCATGGGTGTGGACATGGCTTTGTATTCCAACATATCAAATATTTTCAATATCTCTATTGCATACTTTCCCTAGTTGAGAAAGATTCCTTCTGAATTTTTTCAAACTTCCAAACCTAGGAAATAATGCATTAAACTAAGGTCTTTCATCTAAAATTCTTCAGCGAGCTTCTTCTTGCATTCTATAATCTGTTTCTCATTCCCTGTCAGGAATAGATTATCCACATATAGTAATAGTATTACATGTTCATCTTCTACAACCTTGAGATAAAGGTTAGGATTAGCTTTACTCTTGGTAAAGCCCATGCTCTACAGGAAACTATCTATCCTTTCAAACCAAGCTTGAGGAGCTTGTTTAAGGCCATACAAGGCCTTCTTCAACTTGCATACGTGAGTGTGTCTATCTTCAACTTCAAATCCTTGTGGCTATTCTATGTATACTTCTTTTTCGATCACACCATTCAGAAAAACTGTTTTCACATCCATCTGGTGTAAGTCCCACTTCATCATGGATGCAAGTGCCATGATAGCTCTAATCAAAGTATACCGTGCTACTGGGGAAAATGTATCTTCATAATTAGTTCCCTCTTTCTGTTAGAAACCTCTATCCACAAGTATTTCCTTACTTCTATCTGCAACATATTTTATCTTGCAAATCCATTTGGAAGATACCACATCTTTGCTTTCTGTTTTGAGTACTATATACCAAACATCATTCTAGTATTCTTTCATCATAACATCTTCCATGAGTTCATCTTGTCAGGTCATCAACATATCCTAGTCTTCTGCATTCAACCTTGAAGGTTGGAACCCACTTTACTCTTGGTAAAGTCTCAATCCATCAGGAAGCTGTCCATCATATTGTACCATGTCGAACTCAGATATCTTCTTTAGTCACTCCCCCTGAAGTGGAGTATCATTTTTCCTCTTCATTATGTACAAATGGTTCTATGCTTGATATATACTTGTCAATAGAGTATGTCATGTCATAGTCTATTCTTTCTGAGGAAAATCATGAACCTTGCTTTGTACACTTGTTCTTGTAGATCCATATGGAAGATACTACGTACTTCCCTTTATGTCTCGAAACCATATCGAATACATCATTCCTAATTATCAATTGTTAGTCTTTGATCATATCTTCTTTCATAGACATGGCGGTCTTCATCCTTCGAGGTGGATCTACTGCTCTCTAAAGCTCTTTCCTTTGTCATGATGTCTCTAACCCTAGGAGCTTCAAATTCGTGTTTATTGAATTGTCATCACTTGTTCTTCGGAACAAGTCTCATCCTTCTTTTCTTGTAGGTGGTTATACAGGACCTTTCCTACAATTCAAATGCACCAGTTGCATGGTTAGAACTATTTCATAAAACATATGCATAATGACCAATTATTATGCATCATGCAACTATTTAGCCAACACAACATTCATCCATATCTCACTACTGTCATTAATGCAACTAGTCTATCATGCATAACACATCAAATAAATATAATCAAATGTATAACAAAACAATATCATGAAATGACAATTGAATACTTATCTTTTATTCATTTCATGGGTAGACTCCTTATTGATCCTTCTACTTCATCATCTTCTTCATTCATGACATCATCATTTCTTATCCAAATGATAAGATGGATAAGAGGTTCTTCAAGAATTGATTTCTTCATATTCATCATCACTTGAGGGATCTTCTTTGAATGGTGAGAGCTTGATCTTCAATTGCTCCCATCTTCTTCTTCTCTTCTTATGAGTCGAGCTTCTTCTTTTACCTCTTCAATTTATTTCTTAAGGTAATATTCTGATGTATGTTCTTTCCTTCAAATATCTTGGTCAAGGAATCAAACATCTCTTTCGGTGTCTTCAGAGAAGACACTTGTGGTACAAGTTGATCCGTGACTGAATCAACAATGATCTTCTTGGCCTTGACCAAGTTCTTTTGGTGTAAGGCTTTGAGCCTCATCTCCCTCTGGAACTAGAACCTCTCTACTCATGTAGGTGTCCAATTC
Source organism: Pseudotsuga menziesii (assembly GCA_001517045.1). Taxonomy (NCBI): domain Eukaryota; kingdom Viridiplantae; phylum Streptophyta; class Pinopsida; order Pinales; family Pinaceae; genus Pseudotsuga; species Pseudotsuga menziesii. The sequence goes on from LPNX010357776.1 coordinate 43,948, forward strand.
ATTTTCTTCAGAGAGATCAAATACTTCCATGCTTGGAAGTTTTCAACTTCACCAAGCTTATCATCAAGCTGATGAGAACCTCAAATGGAAATAGAAAAAGATTAGATCTTACCGATTTGAGGTGTCCGTCCCGGTTTTGGAGCTGGGTGATCTAGGGTTTGTCAGAGAAACCCTAATTTTCAAAACTTGGATTCTTTCATATCTGATTGGATATAAATATAGATATCTTCAAGCTAATCTGTCTAATGTACTCCTTTTTTGAAAACTGTGGAGGGAAGCTCCCGGAACAGGAAGCCCTAGTTTTCCAATTTCTCCTGCAAAAATGCCTGATATTGTTTCTATGCTATCTCCAAAATTACTGCTCCTCTATGTCTAAAACTTCCAGTAAAAAGGTACCCTCACATGTACCTATTCCAACACCATATGTTTAATCAAAATTGGTTTCACCAATTGGGACTTATGATCATTTTCCCAAGGTGACCTGTTTCAGGACTGTTTAGAACAACGAAGTTGTATGGAATGCCACATGTCACTGTTTCATCTTCTAAGTCTGAAACTTGGAAAATAGAAATTAAATTCTATTCCCATTATAGAATATCTTCCAAAATTTAATTTGGAGATGTTTAGCCCAAGATATAGCAATTCTCCCCAGGTGTCTTGTTTAGGGATGAATCCTGGAAGAGGCTGGAACCCTAACTTGGAGGGATCATATCTCCCAGAATATAGGGAATCGGAGGCTGATGTTTGGATACAGTGTACATCATGATTTTATATTCGAACTATAAACATTTCAGCACTTGATCCTTTTCCAAGCCCGATATATAGAGAATGTACCAAAACTTATCAGTTTTAGTATTTAGGGTTTTTCCAGCTCAGGGTAAAACTAGGGTTTGACTTTCTTGGAGTTTCACCCAACGAAAAATATTGATCCAGGTCTCTAAAATTTGATTTTTATGAGGAGATAAATCCTTTTCCAGGCTCACTCAAAAATTCTTCTTCTGTATAAATCCCTAATTTCTCGCACTGAAAACTAAAAATGCTCAGAATCGAATTCCACTTCGACAGAAAAATGCGCCCTTCAATGGAGAGTCAGCCTAGTCTTCTTTTTCTGATCTATTGTGGAGAGAGACCCAAAAAGTAAGAAGCCCTAGCTTCTGTAGCTACATAATGTCTTCTTTCAGGGTGGCTCTGATACCATGTTGAATTTTCACATGCCAAGATAGATCATTAGTATTTCATTTCAATTTCATAACAAAAGCATATAAACAGGATCACTGAAAGATAGACAAGCACAACCATAAAAAAAGAGCACAAAGATTTATCCTAGGAAAACCCTAAAGGGAAAAACCCAGCAAAAGCTTCCTCAATATAGATGCCCCAAAAGATAAAAGATAAAACCAAAAAGGAGATAAAATCCTAATCATCTTCCTTCTCTAGCTACTTCTCTCTTCTCCACTAATGCGCTACACAAGTGAGAGTGTGTGTCCTGAATGAGGAGCACCACACCTCTATTTATATTCATCCATTCACCTTAATAATTAAATCCAACATGTAGGCTCGAGTTACACATGTAGGCTCAAGTAACCACACTGGGGTGCGAATGACCCACCTTTACAATTAGAGGGGACTACCTCATGACTCTTATTAGTTCTTTCGATTAGAAGCATAGGGGTACAAAGTAATACAAGTGGTTCTCCCGGTAGGACCATCAGGGACCAAAAAAATATACATATAGAATATTCTTCAAAATTACAATATTTCAACATCAGAAAGACCGTAGGAGCTCGAGTCGATGGAAGACTAAAGGATGCTTTTTTGGCTAGTTATGGCTTGTAATAAATGTCTTGAAGGATGTTTCTGTAGCTAAGAATGGAATCTAATAAATATGAAGATTTTTTGTGGCTACTTATGACAGTAATGACTGAGCTATACTCAGTCAAACCTGCGTGGTATTGTAAATATCTATAAATAGAAGGAACCTGCTCTGTATAAGGGTTCAGTCGGTTGGTGTTAGTTAGTCAGTCAATTGCTAAAGTCAGAGAATATTAGAAGTATTAGAAGGAATCATAGAAGTTTGATAGTAGGAGAGGGTTGTTGAGCTGCAGATCTGCAGCTGTGTGTACAAACCATTTCGTAAGATTCATTCTGCAACTGAGTGCGCAGATAGTAGAATAGAGGAATTGATCTAGGCTGTGTGCATATCAGTAGGAGTAGAAGGAAGAACAATAAAACAAAAGAGCATGAGAGCAAGAAATATTTTGAGTTGAAAAGACATATCTTAAGGCAATCGGCAGTCAAGTCGCATATTGAAAGGTGCTATATTTCTCATGCTAGATGAAGAGCACCTTTGTGGTTTTTACCCGGATGGGTTTCCACGTTATTTCCTGCGTTGATGAATGTGAATGTTGAATGTTTTATTATATTTCATTATTTACATTTATTACTTAAGTGAATGTTGTAATATTGATAAAAGTAGTTGAATGAATGAATGACTAAAGCATAGTCAAAGCACTATGTATTATTTCATGCTATTTGCTGTAAAGTTTGAATACAGTTGCATCATTGTTATTTACTCTTAAAGAATTAGTTGCGTCGCACAATTTCTCCAGTTGTTAAGTTGTCAAGGACAAGGTTGTGTCACACGCTAGCTGTTTCGTACTATTGTGCCACTGTCGAGTGAGTAAAAGACTCCATCTTTCCGACTCTGTCGAGCACCCTGGTTGCGCGCCAGAGGACTGTAATCCCTCACCTAACTACAAAAACATGGTTTTGGAATTTTACCATTAATATATCTCTGGTGAGACTACGTCTTCCTTGCAGGTGTTTTCGACTGAGATTACCCCATCGGGTTGATGTCTTTGGGCCTTTTGTTGGTTTTGTGGGTCTGTTGAACCTATGTTGCGAGAGTAAGGAAAAGCAGGCCAACACAATGGTAGACATTCGTAAATACCCTCTAGAAATTTGAGGAACTAACAATACCTTTCTTTGAATACTGGATCTAATAAACCAATGGTAACCTCTTTAAATACTTATCAAAAAGAACATACTTTCAAATTCCATCATTGAACAAGCCTCTCTATAAACTGTTAACTCTAAGGGATTCATAGAAACATAGGAGATGATCAATCCCCCATCCCCCAAAATGTTTTGGAGGATATAACACTATCCTGTTACCTTCATTGTTTGACCAAAGAAACCCAAACATCAGCTTGTGAATCTGTGCAGTATGGATACTGGAACAAGTGCAAGGGAAATCCAATAAACTATGATGCTAGTCAAAACTACTTGTAACCAAACTAACATTTTGCCTAAGGAAAGACACCTAAATGCCCAACTTGTCAACTTATGCTCATTTTTTGTGATAATCCACAACCAATCATAAAAAGCATACATATTCGATTTTAAAAAGAACCCCAAATACATGAATCACTCCTCCAAGGGACGCCATTTAAAATCAAAACCAAGGTTAACCTCATCAAAAGAGACCTGATCAATATTTGAATTGAAAACATTGGATTATGAGGGATGATATCCATACCGTAAGCTTCTTTGAAGACCAAAATAATATCATAAATTACCCACCATTCTTCGGTAGTATCAAGGCCAAACAACCGAACATTGTTGACAAACAACAAGTGGGTAACTAAGATGGTAGGGGAAACCTTTACCCCCTTTAGAAGATCGTCCTACTTCTACTGTGAAATGAACTTACTTAACCTTCTCACCACTAGCAAAAACAACAAAGGGATCAAAGGAAAACCCTGGCGGATCCCCCTTGATCTCTTGAAAAACGTAGTGGGAGATCCATTGACAAGCACAAAAAATTAAGTAGAAGTTACAAAATCCATAATCCAATCAACCACTGAAAGAGGAAGACCAATTTGAAAAAGTATGAGCCTCAAAAATTTCTAGTCCACCCTGTCACAATCCTTCTTTAGGTCTAACTTGAGAACAAGGCATGGTAGCTTCTTAGTTTTAATAGAATGAAAACATTCCTGGGACACCCCTATAGCATCTAGACTCTGCCTCTCATTCGAGAAAGCAAATTATTCCTGAGAAAGGATCTCCACCAATTTAGGATTGATTCTACTAGTAATAATATTGGATATGAGTTTATAGATGAAATTACACAAAGCAATTGGCCAAATGTCACCAAATGACATAGGCTTTGACTTATTTGGGATCAGAGAAATAATGGTTGAATTCAAAGAACTAGGATTAAAGCCCTTGGTTCTGGACTCCTCAACTACCTTAAGAATATCCATACCTTTTCCATTTTCCATTCAATGCAAAATGGAATCAATTGATTCATTGACATAATTTCCTTACTTTGAAATAAATAAATAAAGTAAAGATATCATGTACAACTGTTTTTTTACAGGAGAGGATCACATACTTCCCTCTTGCAGACAAAGATGAGTCTTTCATTACTACAAAAAGGGGGTATAAAATCATCGGTTTATCTTCGGAAATACGAAGAATCAGTCAAGTGGGGCTTGGTTCATAGGAAATGTAGGCCGCGGTGATTAAGTTGTGATTGGTTTCTTGACATGATGGAGATCATGAAGGGTTGTTTGAGATATTAGAAGGTTATAGATGATGAAAATAACTTTGAATATCCAATTTTAAAGTATTCTATATTTTTCTCTTTTTAATGACATTTTATTTATTAATATCTAAGCCTTAAACTATACACATTTGCGATATTCCCCTTTGTAATGCAATATTCACTGGAAAGAAAAATCACACTAAAGTGTTTGCCACTTTTCCTAGTAAGGGGTTACCTTTCTCTCATGTTTTTATTTTGTTTTGGAATTACACACAAGCTTTTCCAATTTCAGGTTGTGTTAATTTTCTTGGGTTTTTGTTCGATGGGAAATAATTTCAGTTCCTATATCCTAGGTACTTATGTTGAGATAGTAGTGAAACATATCTATTATAATTATTATAATTTTTATTTATATATCTTTTTGTTATGGATGCCATAACCGAAGGGTATTTATTAGGACCTATTTGTTGAACCTTGGTATTGTCATTGATGTCAAATGTCGAAAAGGGACACATAAAATAAAGAACCTTGGATGGATGAAGGATGCATGAATATTAAACAAGAAGGACACATAAGGAAAATAAACTTAACAATTATGTCTACGCTTTCATAAATAGGGTAAATGCAGTTAGTGCATATATAACATGAATATTCTGTGCGAGTTTGAATAAATATATGAATGCTAGTTTGAAGAAATACATAAGTTGTACATCTAGCATGAAGAGGTACTTAAGGTATATACACAAATCCTAAGCGCACCCAGTCATGGTTCTTCAAGGAAAAAATCAAAAGATGTGGTTGGACAAAGATTTGGGAGTGCGCAAGAGGCATGGGGATAAGATGTGGTTGGAAAAGTATGCTAGTTTTGGAAGTTAGTAAGACCCATAAGAGATGATACTTCAAGGGTACAAAACCACATATTAAGTAATTGCAAAGTGTGCAAATCCCACTAATACATGGGACATATATACACAAGCGTCCACTAAAGCACACAAACATATGCACAAATACCACCAAGGTGTTGAAATGGAGTATGCAAAACTCGATGTGTTAAATAATGAGAAGATAAACATTGACACATGACAAAATGAAGTATTTAGCTTGAACAATAATTAAGGAAGTACGAGAATCATCAACTCAAAGGAACCCCAATGTGTGGACACACTCTTTGAGCAAGATTAGTATAAATAGACACGAAGTGATTGCGATAAAGTAAGCTTGAAGATGAATTCGATATGATTTTTATGAGTAAGAAAGCTTCATATTTTGGAGATCAATGGCTTGTTGAACCTGAAATAGGACATACAACAAAGAGATGAATGCACAGAAGTATTGGGGAGTATCAATAGAATTTACACATAAAATAAGAGTGCTTAGCACTGAGATATGTGATGGAAGTAACAAGGCAACATAACAATTTGAATCATAGATCTCAAAAGGTTGAAAATCATAAAAAGGGTCTTTTGTAGATATTGTGAAGTTTTGTTGCAAAGGACGCATATCAGATAAGATGGTTGTAGAAGACACAGATTAGAGGATATCACATATAACTGTAGAATATGAAAATAAGATAAGATCACAAATAGATGTAAAATATGCAGATAGTAGCAAAAGACACATATAAGTTGTGGATTGTTGAATGTGCAAAATACACATAAAGTAGAAAGAACAAAAGATGCAAATTAGTGTAAGTTGCAGATTGATAAAGGTGCATAAGACACAAAAATTGGAAAGTCCATAAGACAAAAATATAGGAAAGTGCAAAAAACACAGATATTGGAAGGTGCATAAGACACAAATATTAGAAAGAACAAAAGACACAGATATTGGAAAGTGTAAAAGATGCAGATATTGGAAGGTGCATAAGAGACATATATTGGAATATGCAAAAGATGAAGATATTGGAAAGTGAAAAAGACATAGAAATAATATAAGATGTAGATTAGAGGGATCATGTAGGGTGATCAAAGAAGCCCCAAATTGTAGACATTGAACACTATGGGTCGAAAGGATGTAGATTGCAGAAACTGAATAGAACTTCATTTCAAGGTGGTTAGATGAGGTAAGGAGAGGGACTGACATATTCCTTCTAGATGATGATGGTAAAACCAGTGAGTTGGTACTCATAGTTAGGTTGGTTCTTGATAATAACAAGTTGTTGCTTGCACAATTGAAGATGTATCCCAGTCAGGTTGTTGATTATTTTTTTAAGTCAGTGTTTGAGAAATGGATATAAGTTCTTATATGTTTGTTTCTTGTAAATTACAAGTTGGTGCTTGTAAACTGCAATATTGTGCTTGCATACTTGTCAGGTTGGTGCTTGAGTGAGTCAATGCTTGCGCTCAGATAATGGTGTCTCCTATTGTAATAACATATATATATGCAACGGTGGTTCACCATGGAAGCCCAGTTTACACCATGGCTACATACACCTGGGAAAATGTCTATTATACTCGCTTGGAAAGTATATACATGAACGAGAAACAAAAACCCCCAAGAGGGCCTATCATGCTAAACAACTCACTAGCGTAATATTTCATTACATACAAGGGTTCCCAAGGAGCAGATGTCCCTGACAATATTTGAACCCAGGTGGGGAGTGCAACAATAAAATCTCTCAACCACCTGAGATACGCCCCATAGACACACACACACACACACACACACACACACACACACACACACACACACAATATTTTTGCACTGGTGTTTTTCTTAATTGATTGAAATTGAACTGAAATAAATTTTGAAGAGAAAAATTGTTAAAACTGCGCTTTATACTGATTCACCCCCTCTCTGAATATAAATAATAATTCCAACAATTGGTATTGTATTAGGTGTCTTAGGTAACAATTTAATAGTTGGGAGACATATCTTAGTGCAAACATGGAAAAGGAGGAATTCCTATTCACCATTATATCACCAAGATTCGATGGAATGAATTACACCTTTTTCAAGTTAAGGATATATAGGAGTCTGTAGAAAATGGATACCATGGCCCAAAAAATGCACCAGCTAACCTAGTGGTTAGAAGGAAATATGAGAACAATGTGAAGGCCAAAAATTATTGTTGTGTGGACTGGAATATTCTATGTTCACCAAGGTTATGCAGTGTGCAATAACAAAAGAAATGTGGGATAAAATAAAGCATGTATATGAAGGGGATGGAAAAGTAAAAAGGGAAAAGTTGCATACCTTCGTAGGGAAATTTGAAAAGTTGAGGATGAAAGAAGATGAAAACATAGCATCATACCTTCTTTGGGATGATGAAATTGTTAACACTGTCAAGGGCCTTAGAGTGGATTTTGATGAAGGAGTTGTAGTCCAGAAGATACTCAGAATGCTTCCACCAATATTTGATCCCAAAGTATCAGTTCTAGAAGACCAAGCTAATCTGGATGATTTGACCAAGGATGAGATGCATGGGATCATTATAGATTACAAGATGAGAGATGAAAGTGAAAACCCCTCTCGTAAGGAAGTAACAGTCAAGGTCACCAAGAAAGAAAAGAGTAGCAAAAATGAACAGAACAAAAGTGTTTATGAAGAATCGTACAAAGAAGAAGCAAATTTCGTAAATAAATTAAAGAGAAGACACAACAAGTACATAGGTAAGTTTCCTTTCAAATGTTTTAAGTGTGGTATAATTTGACACCTTGCATGAAAATTTCCTTACAAGGAAAACACAGATGGTGACATCGAGGAGGAAGTTGGTTGCAAAGACCAAAGAAAAACACACAATTATGAAGAGTCTAAAAAAATAAAGAAATTTCAAAAAAAAAAAAAATGATTGTGCACCAAGGAGGAAGAAAACTCACATGAGATTATATAGATATTAGGAAGTAGTGCATATAGAAATTAGGTTTTATGATCTACCTCACATGACTTGAGATTTGGCAGAGGAATAATGAGATATTTCCTTCTCAAGGGAAGTATGTTGTGGACATCTTGCACATATTTGGATGGTGGATTGTAAATCCATAAATACTCCAATGGATTCCAATTTGAGGAGAGACTAATAATGGATTGGATCCAGTGGACCCCACATTATATAGACAGTTGATTGGTTCATTGATGTACTTGATACATTTGATGTCACATGCCCCAATTTTGTAAAATAATGTTATCTTATTTTGATTTTATTCCTAGACAATATGTCTCTTCAACTAGTATTTCCAACCAAATCAAGTAAGAGTCCCATGTGATCCTATGCATAATGGAAACATCATATGGCTGCCATGTGAATTCATGTTGATGATAACATGGTAAGACAATATCAGTAAAACAAAAATATTTATCATGAAAGAAAAATAATTTTTACCTCCATGAATCTCCATCTTGGCTATGTATCCATCCATCCAATTAAGAGATAAATATGGTTCTTTTATTGCTTCTTCAAGTGAGGTGTAATAAATCATCTTCTTCAAATCCAAGTCTTCTTTAATTATAGACATATCATGAATTATTTCTTTCAAGGCATGCATGTAAAAAAAATATCTATAGATGTGAGCAAGACTTGTGCATCCTTGGGCCTCCATTTCAATGATATGTTTATCTTCAGAATGGATATTTGAAATTTCCACAGATCTCATGATTTTCATCGATGTTTTGAGTACACATCAGGACTCATCATTAGGACGGTGTGTCAAAGAAGAGTAGGTGATATAAAAAATGTAGCATTAATATTGAAGTGCAGAGGAATAGTGTTGAAATGTCAGGATGGTGTTTTAAGTGTTGGCTAGGGTTTATTTAATTAGGTTAAGTGTATTATGTTCTAATTTTCAAAGTATTAAATTATTATTTATTAAATAATTAATGGCATTAAGATTGTATTATTAATAATATTTGTTTGATTTTAGATAGTAAAAGGTTATGGGAAATGTGTTAATTAATGTCGTCTATTGTGGTGTATGAGTGGTGGGAGCCAACTAGTACTAACCTCCATGCCTCCATCTATGTTTAGATTGTTGGGGTGCTTTTTTATTTCTAGGGCTCCTAAGCTTTGTTTTAAAGTAATGATCCTCTTTTTCTAGGATCTTGGTGTCTTCTAAGCATAATTGGTGTTTGGTTTTTAAGGAGTGTTCTTCTAGTGTCGAGGTTCAAATTCATTCATTCTTGATGTCATATTTGTGTTCCTTTATGCTAGTGTTGAAGGAATGACCAGTTTCACCAATGTAGCAAAGTTCACAAGAGCAGGATACCTTATAGCTGCCTCTGCATTGTTTATGATCAATCAGGTTTTTGATGGGTCTCATTTTTTGCTTAATGGTTTGTACGGTTTTGAAAGAGGTTTTGGTATCCTTCTTCTTGAGAACTTTAGTAATTTTTTTAGTAACCCCTTTAATATAAGCCAAGTAGGTTCTTGTGTTAGGTTTTTGTGTATTGTTATTATTGTTATCGTAGTTGTTTGTTCTTGTGGTGTGATTGGCGTTCCTATTCTTGGTTCTTTCTATGACTTTCTTGATTTCCTTAGAATTATAGACTATGTTCTTGAAGACATTGGCGAGGTGGTTTTTTTCCTCATTAAGGTATTCATCATCTGAAATCCTTGATTCTCTTATGGCTAAGGTGTTGAGGACTCCTATCTTTTGGGAGGGGTGGTGATGGGAGTCTATGTGTAGATAGCTTTTTGTGTGTGTCTTCTTTTTGAAGACTTTGAGTCCTAAAGTTCCATATTCTTTTCTATTTACTAAGACGTCTAGAAAGGGTATGATCCCATTTGCTTCTTCTTCCATGGTGAAATTTATGTCTTCAGAACGGTTATTGAGGTGTTTAAAAAACTTTCCTAGTTATGTTTCTCCATGTGGCCATAACATGTTGGTTTCATCTAATAAACAAGAATTTAATACTTTTAAAATTATAACATAATACACTTAACCTAATTAACTAAACCCTAGCCGACACTTAAAACACCATCCCAACATTTCAACACTATTCCTATGCACTTCAATATTAATGCTACATATTTGATCCGGATTTATGCGTGACCGAAATGAAAGAACATATACAGAATAATAATAACGGACATTTTGCCACGATAACAAAGATACAGTAAACACATATTCTATTAAATGGCGGAAATAGAACAGACTGTAATACAATTGCTAGAATGGTGGTAGCTATCTCTGAGAAGAGATNTAATACAAAATGAGGCCAAAGGGGCCTATTTATACTAAGAATGAGGTGAGAACCCCAAAATTCCAAAATGTAACCCTAGAAGATGAACCGTCATCAAGTTTGCGGCCCCAAGGTGGTAAGTTGAACAGTCAAGTTCCCGGGGTCATAACTTTTGCATACAATCTTCGATTTGGGCTTTCGATAGCTCGTTGGAAAGGTCTGCCTAAGATTTACAACTTTTGGTCAGCCAAATGCATGTCGATGGAAACCATTTGGCCCCGAATCTCCAAAAAATGTCATTTAAGGCCTCAAAACGGCCCCGAAAGTTTAGGACTCGAAAAACTACCGAAAAATAACTAGGAAACTGCCACAATGGATAATTGTTTTGAGCCAGTGGAATAGGTGGGTGGCCACCGATCTCCATCTGGATCAATTTGAGATCATCTACTCTTCTTTGAAACACCGTCGTGATGATGATTCCTGATGTGGACTCAAAACATCAATGAAAACCATGAGTCTGTGGAAATTCTGAAGCCAATCACCATAGAAACCTGGAAACAGAGATATGTTTATCTTCCCAATCAATGAATATACAATCACCTTTTCTTGTTGATTCATTGGGAATGTCTTAAACTACCTTTTCCATAGATAAGGTCTCTTCATCCTTTTTTCTCAAACCCAACAGGTGCTTGGAAAAAATATTTTTCATCATGGCTCTTCACAAGCACCAACAATATGCATCTTCCTCATGTTTATCCTCCACATGATGTTACTCCATCACATCCAAAGTGTCTCCTACAATGTGCACATGATCATTTTCCCTATAGGATGGAGGGTGTGATACTTTCAACTCCTTTTGAAGTAGATCAATATGTGACCTTGACTTTTGAAGATATTCTTGGGTGCTCTTCAAAGAATCACATGTAGCCTTCCATTTGCTATGGAACCTTTCAGACTCTTTTGATTCCTTGTTGAGTGCACAATGGTAAATTATAGCCACCATGTGGAGATGGTATCTATTTGAAAGTAAGTTCATGTAACAATCATTCATCTTGATCACTGCTTCTTTGAGTGCTATAAACTCTTCCAAAAAGGCTTCACCTTCCAATGCTCTTCGAGAATATTTCCAACAACATTTTGCCACCAAGTAATATTGGTGTCAACAAATTTCTTCATGGCTTCTATAAGATTCTCTCGGTCCTACTTTATTGATATACTCAAATGATGTCTCTCACAAAGAAGATTCTCCACCAATTTTTTTCCTTTTAATGGTTGACACCTAGCATCATCTGCTTGTGGCATGGATCCACAACACATATCTTGTTCTCAACATACATGTCAACATTAGAATATTTTTAAAAATAAATTCCATGGTATGAAGTGGAGGGTGATTTGAGTGTTGCAATGAAATGTGATATTTGAAAAAACCATAAATTACATCATAACTTGGTGTTTTATCTTCATGTCGGGGAAGTATGGTGCCCTTCTCTTCCACCAAACTCTTTGGTTCACACCCAACTAGTGTGTTCTTGTCTTTTAATTCATTATTAAGCTCAAGTTGTAATTTTAAATCTGATTTATGTTCTTATTTTAGATAATATACAAACTATTCCTTACCACTATTGACAATATCCTCCTCCTTTTCAATGATTTTTAAATCACCAACAAAGAAACTAGACGTGAATTCTCCTCCCACACTACCGACAACCTGATCATGGGCTACTGGCTCTTCAATTGCACATGGTTTCTCATCATATTCTTCTTGGAGTATATTTCTGCAAGCATTCTCTTCCTCATTGGATTCCATAGTAAGACTCACATAGACAACTTGTGATTCACTCTTCTTCACTTATTCTTTTGATTGGAGCAAATCTATGTGTATTCTATCACTTTTATCTACAAGTGCTTCTACTCCACCATCTACAGGTTTAGATGGTTCATGGGATCTTAATGATGATTTTGTATATCTTATTTTCTCTTTTCTCTTGCTTCTTCAAGAAATTATATGTAGCTTCAAAAAAATATTTGAATGGTAAATCTCTTATGCATTCTTTACTCAAAGTTTGATACTTAGCATATCAATCTTCCCGTGAAACAATTGATTCATTATGCACTTCATGCTCCTCCTTGTTTCATATATGCTTAGAAAAGAAATCTCTGGTTTCTTTTTCATACTGACGGATATTATGAAATACATCTTGTAATCCTTTAATCATGCTTTGGATAGAAAGTTTGAACTCATCTTTCTCATCCATGTTTGACATGTCTCTTTCTCTATGGATCTAAAGTGTTTCTAGAACTAATTAATGAAAAATGAAGAAGGTTTATAGGAACATCCTATGATACCACTTTTAATATCCCCAAATAATATATAAGGAGATATCAACTCTAACACAAGGAACCAATTAGGAGGAATTAGAACTAGGAGGAAAAATACACAAGGATTAACTAGTTTTGCCTAAAAAAAATGTTGGATTCCTCTCAAGTGCATTCAAGTCCAAGGTATGTAACTAAACTGGTTATTACAGGTATTAAAATTATATCATAGGTTTCTTAGATCAATATGCATTCAAAATTTGACAAGAAGGCTGCGCAATTTCATGTTTCCTTTGCACAAAACATTGGGATTTTTTATGTTTCAAGCATCAGCAAGGCTAAAGTATAATACAAGGCTCATAGGAACCCTAGAATATGAAAAATAAATCCATGGTGTTGGCATGGGTCGAATCCATAGGTTTACGAATGGCTTGGAATACTTTAGAAGGAAAACACTAGCTAGGAATTCTCTAGGACAACTTAATTGGTCTAGATTCAGGATCTTTCAAATGATATAAAGTTCCTATATGATACTTGTAGGATGTTCACCAGGGTATTAAATAACTATAGGAATAGAAATAATTCAAATTCATTACGTAGAATTTCATTTATTGAGAGTTTATTGAAGACTAGTCAATTTTCATACAAAACTAAGAAGGGTCTTGAAATAACTATAGAGAGACTAACTTGTTTATTGATAAAACTTCACAATTGAAATAAATAGTTAAAAATCAGACATGAACTCATATTGTAGTCCATAATTTTTTATTATTACATCACATGCTTGCATGCTTCACAGAATGATTGAGAATATAAGGAAAGAAGAAGAAGAATAGGAGGGTTCAATCTATGGCTTGAACTATCTTCTTCTGAGTTTCAAACTTGGTTAATAAATTATTCAAAACCTTCAATATATATCAATGAAAATGAATTAATTCCATCATTCTCTCAATATCAGGTACACATCTCCCAACTTGGACTAGGGGCACATCTCCCAAGTCAGAGAAGCACAATGCTCTCAATTCAATTCACCAACTGTCAAAAGATGGTAAAGTGGTGCACTCTTATTATTTTATAGATAGGAGATAAATTGTTGAGAATCAACATAGTTAGTGTTCCCTCATGGAATACTGATAAGGTTTCCTTGCTTTCATGCTTTCCTTTTTTCTTTTCTTTCATGCCTTATTCTACTTTAGCATGTTTCTACTTTATTTTGCTTTTTGATTTATTCCTGTTGTATTATGTTTTTTTATTTTGTCCTTCTTTATCCTACTTTTTTCTTTATCCTATTTTTATGTATTTATATTTCTTTCTTGCTTTGTATTGCTTTTCTACCTTCTTGCTTTATGCCAACTTTCACTGCTTTATCACGTTTCCTTCTTTTTTTTTGCTTTCCAGCTTTAGGTGCTTTCTCATTTCTTCCATATTTTTTAAGCTTTCTTTTTGTCAAACCCGATCCCATAATGTTCCCTCATGGTCCATTATCCTCATTTATTTTATCAACAATAAAATTTATTCATGAAAAATAAATTTACTTAGGTGCATTTCAAACATTAGAAGAAATATTTACTTTTAACTAGTTAATTTTCTGCTTTCCAAAATTTAATCCCAATAACTTAATGGATTTTCCTCCTAAAAACACAAGAACTAAATAACTAATAAGACAATCCACATGTCACCAAAATGGGGACATTACAAGTGATGACCTTTTCACATTCTTTTTGTCAATCTTGTAACCTTTTTATTAACTTATGGCTATCTTGAAAATCACTTCTGATACATCCTTTATGTTTTCTACTGATGGAGATTCTAAATCTAAATTCATTATAACATCTTACAATGTGATTTTATTCTTCTTATCAGAAAATTTCAAAAACGTTTTCCTTGTATTGATAATAAAAGTACCCAATATATCCACCCACTTTGCCCCTAGAACTATATAGTGTATATCAACACTATATTGATACATTGATACGACAATGAAATGAACTATGAATTTGTAATCATCAATAGATCATTATATCCCTTCCTTGAATATTAGCGATTTTGATATCCCTTCCTTGAATAATCCCGTTAACTTTTAATACGACATTCATGTAATTTTTATGAGGAAATCTTCTTTGTTTTTCACTATTGGACTCCATTTCATTCTTCGTCAAGATTCCTTGATTACGATTTATATGTTACTTTAATACTTATGTTAGTAAAATACACACAAGCATGTGCATGTGTGTAAAATGATAGTTATATTCTCTTATTCTTTTTTCTCTTCATAACCTTTAAACTTAAAAAAAAGGACAAACAAAGCTTTCTACTAAAAGCTTATGTATTTAAGCAAGATATCTAACCATATATATTTTATCCCTTTAATCTTTGAAATACTAAATCCCACTTTACTCTTTTATTTTTTTCAAATTACATTAATAAAAGTATTTTTATGTTTCACATAAATCGTTTGTAACCTCTTATTAGTCCCTGCCTTTAGATTGGTAAGGAACCTCGTAATCGCCTTGCCATAAATTGCATCTAATAGCCCACAAATCGAATTTTTATCCAAAGTTTTCAAATCATAGTTTTTTTCAACCATTCCTATTGGAACGACCTTTCAATTCACCAATCAATTAAATGGACCCCTTATTTGGCCTCTTTCTGAGGGAGGCATATTATGAATAACATAATGTCCTAAGTTTTTAGTGATCCCTTGCATTTGTTTCACCTGGATTAATGCTAGCAATGACTTAGCATTAGTTTCAACATTTTATGTTTCATGTTTGTTGGGAATGTTTTGATTCCATTTCCCACCACCTTATCTGATGCTCTAATTTTCCACTGCCATTGTCACCCCATATTCATACTAATATACCATCCTCATGTGTCCTCATGCTAATATACCATACTCATACTAATAAACCATTAAACTAGACCAAAATCGTTGAGTGCGGTGTCTGACTGTTGAAGGAGAATATGAATCTCAAAAGATTGATTAACATGTAATGTTTATCTATCTGCTTTATCAATTCCAATCATTCCATAATTTATTGTTGAAGGAGAACAACAACATTAGAAGATTGATTAACATGTAAGATTTATTTATATGCTCTATCAATTCCAATAATTCCAGTCTTTTGCATTAAGAAAATTTACAATTTACAATTGACACTTCAAACTTTGAAAGACTCTAGCCAATGGTTCTTATTTTTTTTTCACAGTGACAAAAATATATTTAAAAAGAAAGAATTAAAATGTCTAGAATTAAGGACTTTCAACATTGTTTGTTTGCATTAAGCCGATTTTAAATTATTAACTAAAGTGCAGGAAAGTGGACAACTTAAGCAAATAAGAGAACTTACACCAAATCCTAAACATGTTTTCTTGAAAAACTTCGATTAATACATTGCTACCGCAACCTAAATCATCTGAGCACTCAACACTTTGGATTTCAAAGTAGGCATGGATTTTGCTAAATCTCTCGGCACTTGTTTTGCAAGATTTGTTCGAGAAATTTGCATGAGTGGGAATGGTTCTTGCTAAAGCTCTTAGCACCTGTTTTCCAAGATTCTATGGAGAAATATTCATTTTCTTGGTAGGCTACTGTAAATACCTAATATATTTGAAATCCCCACCCAACCTTTTAACAAATTCAACAACATGTATCCATTACCTCATTTCTACCTTTTTCATTAGCCAAATTAAGGTCATATTGATCTCGCATATGCATGGGATGAGTATCCTGTTAGGATTATTAATCCTCCCTTGTCCAATTTGGTCATATGTCTAAATCGGGAGTCCACCCAGTCTATTTATAATCATTAGCACCATTGGGTCAACTTGACCTAATTGGGGCACATGTTTTAGTTACTAAAGTGTGGGGAACACTAATTGAGGCTCACTGCCACTGATTGCACTTGATTGCATTAGTTTAGGAGCCTCCTAGACCAATACCTACAATTTAGGATCCACTGGGAGTGCCGAAACCAACCAAGGTCAGTTCACTTCAGTTGATGACTGGTTAAGCTAAGTTAAAAGTTAGTTACATTCAATTCTAGTCCTCTACATTCAATTAGCACTAGGTTTACTTAACTGCACTCATGTGGGGCACATTTCTCACCTACCATAGTCAGTTAACCTTATTCAACACTGAATGTAACACTTGAGTTGTGTTTTAGAGCTTCTATGAACTCCGGTTATGGTTTAGACAAGGTCAGTTAACTACTGAGTCCTCCGATAGTGATTTAGACAAGGTCTTGGTTACCTACAGTCAAGTAGAGTCTAATCGATTCGAACTTCCTCATGTGGATTCGAATTTATTGTGGCTATTAAAGCAGTTGTACTTCATTGTAATTATCTATCTAATTACTCTTTGATTAATGAAAAGCATTCACAACTGCAAGCCATTTTTGCATTGTTTCATTCTTCAATAACTGAGTAAATTGTGTACTCTATCATGTGACTTGTGTGTTTGTCTACAGATCTATGTGCTCAATTTAATATGGTATTAGAGCCTCGATGGACAAGGCACTTCTCCTCCTCAGATCTCTTACTGGATCATTTTTTTGTTTTGCAGGTACAACTTCGAAATGAATTCATCAGTTCCTCTTCTGACCCGATCCTCGGACTATTATGAATGGAAGGTGAAGATGATTATAATTCTGAAAAGACAAGATCTCCTTTGGGTGTCTAATGTATTCGGTAGAAAGTATTTTGAGAGTGAAAATGACTGGATAAATGCAAAGGATGCAGCTTTTGAAATAATGAAACTGGCTCTTTCTCCTAGCTTGCGCTACCTCAGTAGATCTATTAAAGGTCTAGAGGAACTCTGGACAAGATTAGACAGAACCTTTGGAATGATTTATGAGGATCATAATAGCACTTTGGAGAGCACATCCAGCACCATAAGCATCCTTGATCCAAAAATCTCGGCCTCCACTCTCTCTGATGAAGTTGTTCAAGATAAAGAAGAAGCAGAAGCTTCTACACAAGCAATTCGAATTGAAGACAGTCTCCATGCAGTGACTCCTTCTCCTGATGCTCCGGAAGTTCATGAGATCTCTGATATCTCATCTTCTCATATTTCTGAAACAGAATAAGAAATTCAAATCTCTAATATTGAAGAAAAATTTTGCTGCACTTCCATGCAAACATTCACCAGTGATTTTTCTTTAAATTCTGTGCAAAATTTACCAGTAATTGCTTCCGAAAGTGAAGAGAAATTTGATTTTTCTCCCTATAATGTTACTGATGGTGTGATAATATGTGATACCTTGGATATTTTGGAAGAAATATCAGATTACCAGAGTGATCCATTCACTCCCCATGATCTAGTTTTTCCAACAAATTCCTGCAGGATTGCATGCACCAAAATTCAGAATTTTGAAGAGTCATGCTTGTAGCTGCTCTCACCAATTTCGGTGTGAAAAATCAAGTACCGCACTTTCTCTTCAAAACTGCTGATGGGGATTTGGTGTTAGTTTTCTCATATGAGGTTGATGATATTTTATTATGTGATTCATTAGATATTTCAAAATATATATCAGACTACGGAGCTCAATCATTTTCTATCAATAGTCCCAGTGCTTCTCTACCATTGATCACATGCTCATCTCCTCACAGAACTAGTAAAGAGGAAGATTTTCTGCATCTTCCTGGACACTTGCTCCTAACACTTGGGGATGTTATTACCACTCATGGTTTTCTGTTCATGGCTGCAACATATCAGTTTCATGAGTGTTCCTCACATTCTCTGAATTCTTAAGAACCTTTTCTCACTTTTCAGTTGGCTTCAGTTGCTCTACATGGGTCCAGTCTTCTTCCGGTAGCTATCTATATTTATGATTTAGTTGAGCATATCATTTTTCTTCCAAAGAGGAAGATTCCTCCAGAAATAAAGGTGGAGACTTTCACATGCCAGGCCCTAGGATACCTGTGCACAGAAGAACCAGATTGATCCTGATTCTACCTACTTAATTAGAGGGGGGGATTTTTTCCCGTGTAGTTTTTCCCCAGCACCTTGTTTTTGAGCAGTTACTTTACTTTACTTAATGTAATGGGTGACCTATGGTATTAGTTACCAGGGCCCACTTATTGTCCAAGTTAGCATTTATGGGGGGTGTTAGGATTATTAATCCTCCCTTGTCCAATTTGGTCATATGTCTAAATCAAAAGTCCATCCAGTCTATTTATAGTCATTAGCACCATTGGGTCAACTTGATCTACGCCACATGTTTCAGTTACTAAAGTGTGGGGAACACTAATTGAGGCTCACTGCCACTGATTGCACTTGATTGCATCAATTGAGGATCCTCCTACACCAATCCCTACAATTTAGGAGCCACTGGGAGTGACGAAACCAACCAAGGTCAGTTCACTTCAGTTGATGACTGGTTAAGCTAAGTTAGGAGTCAGTTACATTCAATTCTAGTCCTCTACATTTAGTTAGCGCTAGGTTTACTTGATTGCACTCATGTGGGGCGCATTTCTCACCTACCATAGTCAGTTAACCTTAGTCAACACTGAATGTAACACTTGAGTTGTGTTTCAGAGCTCCGTTGAACTCCGGTTATGGTTTAGACAAGGTCAGTTAACTACTGAGTCCTTCGATAGTGATTTAGACAAGGTCTTGGTTACCTACAGTCAAGTAGAGTCTAATCGATTTGAAATTCCTCATGTGGATTCGAATTGCTTGTGGCTATTAAATCCATTGTACTTCATTGTAATTATCTATCTAATTACTCTTTGATTAATGAAAAGAATTCACAGCTGCAAGCCATTTT
The DNA here is from genome assembly GCA_001517045.1 of Pseudotsuga menziesii. Lineage (NCBI taxonomy): Eukaryota > Viridiplantae > Streptophyta > Pinopsida > Pinales > Pinaceae > Pseudotsuga > Pseudotsuga menziesii. Next base: position 63,700 of record LPNX010357776.1, read on the forward strand.
TTCATTATTTCATTCTTCAATAACTGAGTAAATTGTGTGATCTATCATGTGAGTTGTTTGTTTGTCTACATATCTATGTGCTCAATTTAATATATCCATCAACAATAACATAGACCTCTGTAAACATCACCAAACTTCAAACATATCTTAATCAATTTGGAAACTTTTGGGCCATTTTGCACATAAAAAAATATGAAAAGAACCAATGAATTTGTATATACAGGAAACATGAATAATTTTAAGCATCCATGAATAGTTAAAAAAAGATTATAGATGAAACACATAAAAAAGGAATGTAGAAGTATGAAACTTGCAATAGCCTAAAATAGATTACTTATTGTGCATTCAATTATAGGTTTCAATACTTGATACAATATAACCACTATTAAATCATTTGGGAATTACTTACACTAGTTGAGGCACCTTTGTTGCAGCTAACTATGGATTCCTTCACCCATATGGAATGCCACTAATATACCATCTCAGTGATCATAGTTGACTTAAAACTACTCTAAATAGATTCAATGACAAGCTATAACTCTCTAGATGCAATGAAATTGGCCTCGTTCTCTGAATATGCCACACAAGTCAATGCTTTCGGGATTCCAAAGGCCACCAGAATTTGGACTTGGTAATTTGTATCAATATTGTACACAACAACAACAAATACAACAAAGTAGGAAAAATCTCCCTAGAGTCGCATGTGTATTGGAAAACATTGTATCTTCCTATCTTAGCATAGCATTGTAAGGGGTTAGTCATGTTAGATCCTAGGTTAGCCAATTTCCAATAGGGACAACATGACTCATGAATGGATATTATTGCATAGTCTACAATGAAGGAGAAACCATTTTAGAGAAGCATGGACTAAAAATTATCTCTTTGTCCATTTCATTCCCTCTGCACTACAAAGTTATGTTCCCTCTGCACCTAGAACTGAAACTCGATTTCGATCTACCTGGACTATCTCTTTTGCAATCGTGTTTCATGTCTTGGGATCAAAATCATGCAAATTGTCATTTTAGCATGTAGTATAACATGGATGTTGAAATATTGTAACTTCGAAGAATATTCTTTATGTATCTTTTGTGGTCCCCGATGGTCCAACCGGGAGAACCACTTGTATTACATTGTACCCC
>LPNX010357796.1:7307-269597 GCA_001517045.1 Pseudotsuga menziesii
AATTTTCAAGCTCGACGGATTCCTGTGTGGACCCCCGCAAGGGTCAACCTTGTGCAACACGTGAACAACGAGGTATCCCACGCTGTCGATTTCTGGACGACGCGCACATTGGAGGCCTTTGTGACAGAGTTTGCCATTGATACAAGCACTTATTTCAGCGAAGCTGAACGGCAGTTTTTCAAAGGTCCCCGTGGTAAGTTTTTGAATTTATTAGGATTAAGGATTAAAATACTATTGGCCGAAAAGGGTATACTGCTGTTTGAATCCGACTATTAGTTTAGTAGTACTAACATATGTTTGCAAGTGACACTCTCTTTAACGAGCAAAGTGGGTTGCTGCGAAACGGAAAAAGGTATAAGCGGAATTTTAACCCCTCTTCCTTAAGCCAGGTTACCACGTCCACCCCTGTAAACCCTGAAGAGTCAGATTCCGAAGACAACCCTTCGGTTGGAAACCCTCCGGTCACCCCGCAACGCCGCTCCGCTACCCCTGACATTCCATCGCAGTCTGAGAATCATCCAGGCTCCATTATAAGCTTCCACTGGATAAGTCCCTGATATGTGTTGGTCAATAGGGCAGACCCGAGAAGCTCCTTCGCCTACGGTTCTCGGACCAGTGTGTGTGTGTGTGTGTGCAAAAAGGAAGAAAGATCTGCAGCTGTGTGCGCAGAAGCCTGCTGCTGTGTGCGCGGCTGTTAAGGACTGAAGGGATCTGCAACTAAGTGCGCAGACCAACTGTGGTTTTGAGGAAAGAGGAATAAAACGCAGTTTGTGGACGTAGCCCCTACACTGGGGGTGAACCACGTTATATTTGGTGTCGTGGTTTTATTGTGTTGTTTCTGCTTCTGTTATTTTCATGCATTAAATTGAATACATCTGATAACATAAGATCACTGCTAGTAATAAGCTTCGCTGTGAATTCCCCGTAGTGGGTTATGCAAGTTTAGTTTGTTTATTGTGCTGCGAAGTCATATGTGAATGAATGATAAATTTACAAGTGTTGATTAATAATTGCTTTTAAAGGCTAAGGTACAGTAATACCCCTCTTTGCATGCAGAAACCTGATTCTGCGGCACCCCATTGCTGTTTCGGGTGAGACTGCAACCTGCGCGTAGGTTGTTGCCGAAAGGGCCAACACGGTGGGTCTTTTGTTGGTGCGACGCATAAGAATTAACTCGGGTCTGCCCTATTGACCAACAAATTGGTTCCGTTTCCGGGACTTGAACCCGGGTCTCTCGGGTGAGAGCCGAGTATAAGCGGAATTTTAACCCCTCTTCCTTAAGCCAGGTTACCACGTCCACCCCTGTAAACCCTGAAGAGTCAGATTCCGAAGACAACCCTTCGGTTGGAAACCCTCCGGTCACCCCGCAACGCCGCTCCGCTACCCCTGACATTCCATCGCAGTCTGAGAATCATCCAGGCTCCAGTATAAGCTTCCACTGGATAAGTCCCTGATATGTGTTGGTCAATAGGGCAGACCCGAGAAGCTCCTTCGCCTACGGTTCTCGGACCAGTGTGTGTGTGTGTGTGTTTCCTATGAAAACCTAGTGTGAGGACTCTCTATCACTTCCTTGCATTTCACGGATGGTACCATGTGCAAACTTGTCAACACTAATTATGACACCTAACCTAGCAAGGACATCAAGAGAAGCATGTAATATATGCAATCTCCCCAAGGGATTGACCCCTAGACCTTCTATATGAAGATCAAAGCATTCAACCACTCAAGCTAGCCTACTAGGCTTTCATATTTTTCCCCAAGGAAAATTTTGTGGGGAAGCATCCCTCATGAGGAAACCCATGGGATGCTTCCCCACATTCATGGATGGCATCCCCATTAAAGACATTGCAGTAGATTAGTGTGTCTAACCTAGGGGGAATCAAAGTGAGGACATGCTGCCACACAACTAGCCAAATTCCCAACAACATTAGTGACAATCAATTGAGCTAACAACTTGGGACCCCAGTAGGATTTGGTGTGTGTGTGTGTGTGTGAACCTAGGTCCATCTTAAACTAGGATCTACTAAGTGCCATAACGGAACCTAAATCCATCTTAACCTCAAATCTATCAAGAGCCATGAGGGAACCTAAATCCATCTTAACCTCAAATTTATCAAGCACCATGAGGGATCCTAAATCCATCTTAACCTCAAATCTATCAAGTGCCATGAGGGAACCTAAATCATCTTAATTCTAGACCTATAATGTGTTATAATAGAACCTAAATCTATCTTGATCTCATATCTATCAAGCGTCATGAAGAAATCTAAATCCATATTTCTCTTTGATCTATCAACCACTAAGAGAGATCAAATCCTCGATCTACTAAGTACTAGGAGAGAACCTAAATCCATTTTAATATTTAATTTATCAAAAAGAATAAACCCTTAAAATTAAAAACTTATCCATCAATGTTAATATCAAATCTATTAAATACCGAAAAAAAAAATCCTCAAAAATACAAAACTTTCTTACAGATTATAAAAAATAAAATTATTAATTATAATATTTATAATTAATTTTCTTGGTTGGAGTACCCTTTCTGTTCCCTTATATATACAACATAATAAAAAACCAACTAGCATTATTTTGTAGATTGTTAAAAGACTTTGATTGGCGGCTTAGTAATGTCGAGGCCAAAAGTTAGGTATTGTGTGTGAATTAAATCTCTTACGTATCAAAAACACGTATGTGTCAAAGAATAATACAACGTTCGGCCCAAAGACTTTATCAAAGTTGTGGATCAACAAACAAAAGAAAGGTTGGACACAAGTTATCAACACTGAAGTTTATGGAAAATTGAGGTACTTGTATGTTTTATTATCAAGCATTTCACGATATTTGTCGTGTAATTAACAAGGTTTTTTTTTTCTTCCGAAAAAATATTAGAGGCCGAAATATTATTAACTCAAAGACCATGATTAGAGGCCGAAATACTATTAACTCAGATCATATTTTTCATTGGCTATTGAAGCCTTGTATAAATATTACTATTAAGAAAAAAATAGGCATATCAACTTTCATTTGTCATGACTCATTTTGCTTCACTTAGATCATAATTGAATTGGTTTGGGTGGGTATTGAGAAATGTTTACCTTCACATAAGCTTAGTGTGTAGACCATCATAATTGAATTGGTTTTGGTGGGTATTGTGAATTGTTTACCTTCACATAAACTTGAGTTAGTGTTTAAACCATCATATTAATAGGCTTATGTTCATTTCTAGTTTGCTCAATTCTTTAACTTGCTTTAAAAATTGGCTATTTGATTACACAAGAGGGTACTTCGGTTCTAAGAAGTGGATAAGTTAAAAATTGGGCATTTGATTATACAAGAGGGTATTTTAATTTTAAGAAGTGGATATAAATATTTAACGAATATACTAAATGCTTTATTGATTAGGGCACATGATACACCTATAATCCATTTCAAGTTTTTGGGTGTTCTTAAATCTCTAGGTATCGCCCTCCGGTTGCTTAATCCAAAGGGCACCTAGGACTTTTGAAGTAGTTCTTTCCTCCAGTGGGTATTAGACCTTAGATAGTGAGTTGTGATGTGATTGTATGATCGTAGGAAAAATTCCTAATCGATTTCAAATGGGTTCCCAGAGACATGAAGATGAGAGAAAGATTGAAACCAAGAGATGAATGGATATGGATGGTTGCCTAACTATTATATGTCAATTATAATAGCCTTGTTTCCCTCTCAAATGGAAGCTAAAGTCAAGTTTCGTAATATTTGACATTGCTCTATTCTTATTTGTTTGTGTATGAAGTTAGGTCAGTCTAATTGTCTATTGTATTGCACTTGAAATGAAAATAAAATGTTCCACTTGCACATTTAACATCTATTGTGATGGAAATTCAATCCCTATAGACCCAATTAGCTCTCACACACCATATAAGACTTATCCAAGAAAGCATGTAAATATTTAGATGGAGAAGCCTTGTGGGCTCTAGATAGGTTTGCAAGTTACTCCCACGATTGAGGTCCTATCGACAATGTAATTCCCTAAGGTTCATTTTCTTTGATATATACATATTTCATAATATAGACCTAAATATGCTGATGTATGTATAGATTTTAGAGATTCATGAATAATGGTAAGCTTGATAATTTTGAATTTGTTGTTGATGTCTCCCTCTACACTATAAATGAAACTTGGGGTGTGTATATTTGTTAGCTAATGAACTGATGGTTATTACAGATGCAAAGATGTGTGTAGAACTTTGATTTAGAGATGTTTTGGCCTAAACAATAGTCATTTCAAGGTGGAGAAATTGTTTGGTAGAATTAAGAACTTACGTATGTATGTATTTCATGCTTAGAATTCCCATTCATGCAACTCTGTAGTGATAGTATCATAAATCCTAAGCTATTCCCATGTGAATTGAAAAATTCTACATTTTCCTTCTCCTTGTCTACGTCATATTCCCTAAGCCAATATGTTGGTGTCAATATTTCCAGTCTTTGGATTCTCTTTGGTTTTCCATTGAAAGCAAATGTTTCTCTTTGATAAGGGTGGTCTTGTAGGAGGAATAGCCTCCAGTAGTCGTACATTGACTTCCATAGGTAGTTTTACCCTCAAATTTCACCTCTACAAACTATAGAAAAAGCTATTTTTCATCATTTTGTCGAAAACAACCATGGTAATGTCACTTAAATTTCGTAGAGATGGTTTTCAATTGGCATATTTTTTCTACTAAAATTTGTTGATTATGTACAAGATAGTGCAAATTCGTTTCTTTGCCTTGTTTTCAACCCATGTTCTAGTAAAAAAATCATTTAGACGTATAGTGATAGGTTTTTCGATTATGCAATGCACATATAACCCAAAATTATGTCGAAATTTTTCCTGCTCCCATCATTTTGCATTATATTACACTTTTTCATTGCTTGCAAAATTGTGCATACTACCTCATTACTATTTTGGATTCCATGCTTGTGAATTTTGTCATCACCTTTGTCGCTTGTTATTTATCCTAAATAGATTTTGTATGTTGTCCCATTAACCTTAGAGGGGGCCCATTTCTAAGCATTTACAACTATCTCAATACCTTTTTTTATTTTTTTCTGCATAGGACCACCCATGCTCTTGGAATGGAGCATTATTCCCTTACGACACTCATTCCCATCACTGTACCATAGCATAATTTTATATTTTTCATGTTGAAAAAAACATGAAAAAGACAAAAGACACTAAAAAACATAAAAGGGGGGGTATTGATATTTATTGTTTTTTCTATTAATATGGTATACTTCAATGATTGTCTCCCTTGAACATGGCACTTGTTTGCATTGAGTCTCTTACATTTGGAGTTAGTATCACTTTAGGAAGTCGTACCATGATGTTCAATTTAATCCACTTATTGGTTATTTTTCCAGTCATCATAGAACCTCCATCCAATGACTTTAGCATTGATAGATTATATCATTGGTTTATTTTAAGCATAAATTGTTTCCCAACTCATATATGTGTCATGTTCATGTTTAAGGGACATTGGTAAACTTGTGCCAGTCATTCCTTATATGTTTTAACCATTTATGTCAACGATCTCAATATTAAGAAATGTTAAGTGTTTTAGCATCTTCAGTTTCATTTATTAATTCAGTTACCTATTTTATGTTAGTTGATAAGAGATTCTTTAATTCTCTCCTTCTGATGTGTAAAATTTTCCTAATCCTAGGTGAATGACATCCTTATGTTCTCAAATTAATAAACTTTAATTTGTAGAAAGTATTTTTTTCACATCTCAGTATTCGCACATATAGTAGGAAAATGAATAGCGAAAGCACAAACACAGTACACACACAATTTATTCCTTCAAATCAACCTTTCATTTAAGATCAAAGATTACAAGAAAACATCCATAGATGTTGAAACATGCAATTGTGCAAGACACTCAAACTGAGCAAAATCTACACACTTACTAAGGAAATCTACCCATTGGAAACCAAAAAAATCCACGTTACTTCCACTCTATTTCTCTAACTTCACTCCTCATATAAGTTTCTTCACCTCCCACCAAAGCTATCTTCGAACAAAGAATGCATGTGTATTAACCTTGTATTTGTATTGTATTTATATTTTAGCTTAAACCCTAGTTTCTTGGTGAGACAAATGGTTGATATTAGTCTAAATCACTAATGTACTAAAAATACACTTTATTAGAATCAATAACTAAATATAAGACCTTCACTTTATTAACAAAGTGAACTACAAAATAGATTTGACTTCGACAACTTCAGGCATGTTTCAGACTAAACTTGTGTGAAAGTTCCTATCTTAACTACAAACATCAACACTCCCTCTTAGTGAGGAAAGTATTCTGCACCAATCCATATTTGTCTCTAAATGCTTCAAAATTATTGTTTTCTAAGGGTTTCACTAGAATATCAACAACTTATTGATCTGTGTGTACATACTAGAGCTTCACTACTCCATTTTGAATCATGTCTCGATGAAGTGATGTTTGATCTCAATGTGCTTGGATCTGTCATGAAAAAATGGATTCTCGGAGAGTTTGATACAATTATGATTTTAGAAGTAAACCACCATGGGATCCAACTCTTGATCAAATAAACTCGCTAGCAACTTGTGAAGCCAAATGGCCTCGCAACTAGTTGTACGCATTTCCATATATTCTACCTATGCTGAGTTGAGTGCCATGGAAGTCTACTTCTAGCTGAAACAAGATATCATCCTTGATCCCAAGTTGAAGCAAAAACCTGAGGTGCTCTTCTTATCTAATGCACCTCCTAACCAATCTGAGTTCATATATCCCCACAATTTCACTTCACAATCTCCAATACATCTCATACCATACTCCATTTCTCCCCTCAATTATTTGAGCACATGTTTTTCAGCTACATATTGCTCTTGCCTTGTTAAAAGCATGAACTCACTCAAGATTTTCACTGCAACACATATATTCGACATAGTGTTGACGAAATACATCAAGAAACCTATCAACTACATGTGAAACATGGGATCCACCATATCTATATTTGAAGTAGTGGCCTTCTTCATATTAGTGATCATAGGCATGACCATGGGTTTGTAGTTCTCCATTTGAAATATCTTCAGGATCTCGACAACATACTCACTAATGTAGGAGCATCTCACTCTCATCAAAATATTCAAAATGTTAATCAGACCTTAGGGTCTTGATATTGCCCAAGGGAGTGGATTCTCTAAAAGGAAATTAGTGTAATTTTCCTAAGTTTGTAAATAGGTTTTAGAAAGAAGAAATCCATGCATGAAGCTATGATCTTCGAAGACACTTGTGTAAACATCAAGAATATAGTTAGTGACAAATTTGAATAGATAAGGATTGAGTTATTCGATTCATAAGACATAGGGGTTGATTCTATTATTAAACATCTGTTACAATTTTAAAGCATTTCATTTAGAAGTTTTTTTTGATGAGTTAGAATTTTATCTTCTAGTTATATGTAAGGCTATGAGTGTAGAGTAAAGCAGAGATGAGTGGCCAAGAAAGTGAATAATCAAGCCACTGTAGAGTGGAGAAGCAACCTAGAAGTTGTGTGATCAGTTTTAGATGTACAGCTTTGGGAGTCATCCTCCATAAGAATTTTTGTGTCAAGTTCGAAACTTATGTTGTATTAAGTTCACTAACTTATTGTGTTAAGTTAAAGAGATTGTGTTGTATCAATCTAGGACCTTGATCAAGTCCTATTCGGGATAGATGCTTGTACTAGGATCTCATGGTTAGTATCTTGACCTTATGTTAAGGTCTGAGAGTTGTGTTGTATCAATTTCAGAACTTATGGTTTATTAAGTTCACATGACTTATGTTGTATTAAGTCTCAAGGATATACTATGTGATGTATGGCTAGTCATGGTCAACATGTACTACAAGTCTCCTTTAGGGATTAGCTACCCCTAGATTGATTTACTTTAGCATGTGACTATATGACCTGGGGTAATACATATGATCATAGGTTCGGAACAATTCTTATGAGTATGATATGATATAGAATTAATGAAAACACATATGGACCATGTAGAGAAAATTAATACAAGCACAAAGATAGAGAGAGAAATTGAATTGCCCATGTATTCCTCCAAGTGAACTCGAATTAATAAGACGTGAGTTGAGTCTTATTTCTAATCAAACAAGTTCAGTTAATTAAGGAATCAACTCCTTAATTTATGCAAGTGGTTGTTGAATATGACATTGATGGAGAAGCACTAGTTACATTTAGTTTTGTTCAGTTTTATTCAGTTTTTTCCAGTTACATTCAGTTCTGTTCAATTACATTCAATTCATTTATGTTCAGTTACATTCAGTTATGTTTAGTTCTATTCAGTTACATTCATTTATATTCAGTTACATCCAGTTCCATTCAGTTACATGAAATTCCATTGAGTTCATTCAGTTAGCAACTCAATTAGAGGCAGTTAAACTTAGTGAATTAGTGGGGGATCATGGTTGAAGACGAGACAATGTTCTTCGTGTTAACTATTTACTAAAGCATGCAAATATTCACTACCTTCCTTGTATGATCTAGTTTGACTTGTTATTAAAGTGTTCAATTTGATCTCTACTCTCTTGTGCTCTCGGAAAAGACAATATGCTATTGTGTTGTAATCATTCTCTATCAATTATCAATCATACTCTAAGATTGTTTGCTTGGTTTTTTATCCTATGAATTAGTGAAGGGTTTTCCCATGGTATATCGTATGTTCTATGGTTTTGATTTATGTATTTGGAATATTAATGAGATCTATATGCACTGTAATTATAGATTAAAGTTTTAAATTTCAATTATCTTCATATTTTTGCTCAAACACTAACATGGTATCATAGAAAGGGCATGCAAGGGCTTAGTTTTACCCACGCAAGCTAAATCCTACGCAGATCTTGAATTATTGAGCAAAGAGCTTGGATCCATGGCATCGATCTTCGTCCAACCGAAATACCGACTTAAAGGTTCTTCCAACTTCAACACATGAAATTCAAGGGTTTTATGCATTCTTCAAGAGCATGATATAAATGCCTATGTGACCTTAGTGAGTGAAGAGCATCTATCCAATGCAGGGTGAATTAAAGAGCAAGTCAATATGCACCATTTCCATCACTTTTCAGGAGACAAATTTCATGGAGATGTTTTGATCAATCAATGAGGAATCATACAAAACGGTTGAAAATTTACTTCCCAAATGAGTTGATTTATCTTACCCACGAGAATATTTTAAAAATTCACAATTGTTTGAGAGATACGACTAGGTATTTGAAGATGAAATTTTCAGAATTCGTGTTATGGTCATTTTCACAAAGTGGACGAATTGATGGAATAACCCCAGGATCTTGTGTATAATGAGAGCTCATAGAGTTTAGATCTCATCCGAAGAAGAGGTGATCATTGGAAGAAGTTTTTTTCTTGAAGAAGAGCATTTGCTCCAGGTTGCATGGGATCCAATTTCTCCATGCCAAGATTCGATACCTCTTGCGTTTGCAAAGAGATCAAGACCTAGAGACTCCGGTAATATCTGCAAGGAAGCGGAGATCAAGAGGGAGCATGCAAAACAATAAAATATAGGCACCCGAATTTTTTATTATATGATATTTAGATCTATATTCTTTTGAATGTTTTCATTACAGTCATATAAAGATTTGTATTCCTGAGATTTGGAATTGTGAGCATATATGTTTATTGTCTTTCATTTATTTGTAAATAAACAAAGTTCATAAGATATGAATATAGATCATGCATGTTTGTTTTATAAAATATGAATACAGAGCATGCATGCTTGTTCATAAGATATGAATATAGAGCATGTATGATTGTTTTATAATATATGATTATAGAGTTGCAAGATTGTTCATAAGATATCAATATAGAGCATGCATGATTGTTTCAAGAAGATATGAATATAGAGATGCATGATTGTTTCATAAAGATATGAATATAGAGCTGCACGATTGATTAATGAGATATGAATCTTGGCATGCAAGATTGTTCATAAATTTATGAATATAGAGTTGCATGATTATTCATGAGATATTAATGTTGGGATGCATGATTATTTGATCATCATTTGCTTTTATAAAATCAGTTTTTGTTTCATTTACAATCTATATTCTTGGGATTATGAATGATGTTATAGTATAAACATGATTAAAAGCATATATTATAATATTTCTATTTTATTGGTAAATAGTAAAAATCATGTAAAGAAGAATAAGGGTTTGCATAAATATTCGTGAGATCTAAATATAAGACTGCAAAACATTACATGAAATATGAATGGGGTTATGTCAAAACATTGATTTAATGTGTACATAACTATATGAACCACTGCAAATACATTGAGGTATCCATGTGATTAAAATTCATGAGATATGGTTATACTAAAACATTGGTTAAAATGTTTTGCATGTCAGTGTGAAATGTTTGTCATTTTATTGAAATGACTGGATTATGCAAGGTTGTTAATAACTTGATTGAATTTGGCTTGTAGGGAAAAACTATATGTCCTGACCTACAATAAAAATGACATGTATTGAATGAATATCAATTCTGATGGTTGATCTTGAAAGAGAATGAGATGTTGTGAAGCAAAAAGCTTCCAATAGAATATCGGGAGGTTCCTATGTATTAGGAAGAAGTCAAAATAGAATCCCTAATACTATTATGAGAGATGTTAAGACTCTTGAAGATAATTAAATTATCTTATTTATATTCATGTGTCAAGAAGAGCTCCATACATAGATGAGCATGAAATATCTGTGATGGAGGACCCATATTATGATTCTCACATCCTGATGGTGAGAGGGAGTAACTAGATTCGCTATCTCCTAAAGAAACCAGTAAAACCGGTTGATGCACCTTATGTTAAGAGGTGACATGCATGATGCTCAAATTTAGAATGAAGCTGAGAATTGTATTCAAGAATCTTGTTATGATTCTTATGATTAGTGGTGTGGTTGTCACCAGATAAAGATTTTCCTCTGTTAAGTAAAATGTCTAGTAAAAGAACCTGAAGAGTTTCAGGATGTTGGTTTGTAAATCCATGGCCACACATATTTGGATGATCTCAATATAGTTGAGATGTATTTGGTTAGTTACAGGTCCCAGGATCTGTTATATGATTTGCAGTCTATACGTAGACATGTACAAATCATGTGTTGTGGTACCTACTAGGTACAAAGTGTATGTGGACTCGGATATGTCTTGGTTAGTGAAATAGAGTCTCAAATATATATGAAATATGACTAGTATAGTGATCGAGGAAAGATCACATATGTTTCTCTATGTAAAGCATGTTGTAAAGCAGTAAAGCTTTATGAGGTTCCTAGTCAGTTATATTTGAGACATGGTACATATCCACAGATGTGCAACATTGCCAACATGCTTACTAAGCCTCTGTCCAGGACAAGCTTGGTATAGTACATAAGAACTCCCCTAGTTGAAGAGGGAGTATTGATGTGTCTTCATAGGAAGTAGCAGATAAAGTCCCCACTAATTAGTCATAGTACATGAATTAGGCAGCCAAGGGCTGTGATACCTTATGGAGAGAATCCACATGAGAAGAGGCATGGTCAAAGTCTCAAAGACTATTGATACTCAAGAAGAGTTATAGTCTGGACTGCCAGAGAATAATTAAACCTCTTGGAGAGGTAGTTGGGATGCTGTAGTATAAACATAAGGATCACTGAGAAAGCCTACCGGGCCTTAAAAAACATCATAGAGAATGGCAAGCTCACAGATAACTTCTCTAGATAGCAGAAGCTTCAAGAAGTCAACAAATGTTGAAGAGTGAAAGAAAAAATGAGATTTTATTTCTACATGTTATTACACATTTGTTGTATAATGTTGTATGTGATGGATTTAAAATCCATGGTTTCTATCTTAGAGAAACATTATCCTAAATTGGATCCAAATGATGCTACTATGTGTAAGTAGTTGGTTGGTATTTGAGCATACCAGTTGTATTTTATGCTTACTACTAAGCATATGTTTGAGTACACTTTGAGGTACATTAGAATAGGATATTTATTGCATGGAATACCTATTATATAAATGTGCTATCCACTTATTATTTTATCCTGATATAAGCGTTGTAATTTGCGGCTAGTACTACAAAAGCTAAGTGTATTGCAGCTAGTACTACAGAAGCAATATGTATGTCTGAGAGTACTTCATAAGAAAAATGTGTTTTGAAGATAGTGCTACATACTGAGGAGTAGTGTAGCTTGGTAAGATACCTACTAGGGTGAAAGACTTGAGCCTACATTCATTAGGTGTTAATAATCAATCTTTCTAGAAAACGTTGTATGTGTGTTATGATAAAAACACATTTGAGCTGAAGTTTTACTTCATTGAAGTCATGGTTATGTAAAATGAATTCCAATACATAGCTACTGATGATCAGATTGCTAATTTGTGAGAAGCCTCTATCTGTGAAGAAGTTTTGACACTTCCAAGATAAGCTCAGTGTGGCATGGAATTCCGGGTATGATAAAAAATGTTTCCCTCACTAAGAGGGAGTGTTAGTACAACTTCGGGGGGTCATCATCCATAAGACTTGTTGTGTCAAGTTTGGAACTTACATTGTATTAAGTTCATATTCTCTCCATGTGACTTGTTGTGTCAAGTCTAGAACTTAGGTTTTATTAAGTTCACTAACTTATTGTGTTAAGTTAAACAGCTTGTGTTGTATCAAGCTAGGGCCTTGATCAAGTCCTATTCGGGAGAGATGCTTGTACTAGGATCTTATGGTTAAGATCATGACCTTATGTTAAGGTCTAATACTTGTGTTGTATCAAGTCCGGAACTTATGGTGTATTAATTTCACATGACTTATGTTGTATTAAGTCTCGAGGATATACTATGTGAATGTATGGCTAGTCATGGTCAACATGTGCTACAAGTATCCTTTAGGGATTAGATATCACTAGAGTGATCTACTTTAGCATGTGACTATATAACCTAGGGTAATACATATGATCATAGGTTTGGAACAATTATTATGAGTATGATATGATATAGAATTAATGAAAACACATATGGACCATGTAGAGAAAATTAATACGAGCACAGAGATAGAGAGAGAATTTGAATTGCCCATGTATGCCTCCAAGTGAATTCAAATTAATAATACATTAGTTGAGTCTTAGTTGTGATAAAACAAGTTCAATTAATTAAGGAATCAACTCCTTAACTTATGCAAGTGGTTTTTGAATATGAAACTGATGGAGAAGCAGTAGTTGCATTCAGTTTTGTTCAGTTAGATTCAATTCTGTTAAGTTACATTCAGTTATGTTCAGTTACTTTCAACTATTTTAAGTTACATTCAATTTTGTTAATTTGCATTGAGTTATGTTCAGTTACATTCATTTATGTTTAGTTACATTCAATTATGTTCAATTCCATTCAGTTTTGTTCAGTTCCATTCAATTACATGCAATTCCATTCAGTTCAGTTCAGTTCATCTTGTTAACAACTCAGTTAGAAACATTTAAACTCAGTGAATTAGTGGGGGTGCATGGTTGAAGATGAGATAGTGTTCTTGGTGTTAACTACTTACTAAAGCATGCAAATATTCACTACCTTACTTGTATGACCTATTTTGACTTGTTATTAAAGTGTTATGCACTTGGAAATATCATCATAGTGTTCCATTTGATCTCTACTCTCGTGTGCTCTTGGAAAGTCAATCTACTATTGTGTTGTAATCATTATCTGTCGATTATCAATCATACTCTAAGATTGTTTGCTACGTTTTTAATCCTCCGAAATAGTGGAGGGTTTTCTCAGGGTATATCCTGTGTTCTATGGTTTGATTTAGGTCTTTGGAATATTGATAAGATCTATATGCACCATTATTATGGATTAAAGTCTCAAAGTTCAATTATATTCATTTTTTGGCTCAAACACTAACAATCAGGATGGTGTAGAGATACAAGCTCTTTGAATTTGAACTCATGTATAGAGGTTTGAGAAAGTAATGCATTTCTAAGTTGTATGGGAATTCTACTCAGTAAAATCGTGATTCTAGTATGATGATATTACTTATTCCATAGCATTTGAATTTATATAAAATGTGAATGAATATCTAATGAAAGTTACGATCCTTGTATGTGGAATTAAGGATTATGTGTAAGTTTGAGTTATGTTATATACCCAGGGGAACTAACCTTTATATATATTAAGTTATGTTCTCTCATGATTTGTTACAAATCATTTAATGTTGAGAACCTGATGCAAAATACATTAGTGGATGATTCGAATCTGTAGTGTTCTAATTTAGTTGGATATAGACTGGAAGATTTATGTGTGTGGAGTGATTTCTTGAAATGAACAAGAGTCTTCTTGAGAGGCATGGTTAAATTATAGAGTTTGAATTCAAAGGGGCATGGTCACATTTGATCAATTGTGTTAATACCAAGATTAAATTTATCAAAATATAACAACAAACCACCAAGGAAATCAACCCTTGGGGTTACAATGCTCGAATCCTTCAATAAAGTGGAAGTTTCTCTTTTCATAAATGGTACTGAGTGCCTAGAAAGAACCAGTGTGTGATCATGCACAAGTAGTGTGATTCTGATGTATGACAATGGTGTGTGATGCGACCAGTTTGGATTCGTTGTGGACAGTACCAATTTTAAGCGTTGGTTAAAGCCATTGGCTGAGTGCGTTGACATTCATAATTGACTTCTGAAATACACAAAGGTGAAGTATTGACTATCTAGAGATCTGTAGAGGACGGTGTCTAATTTGTTGAAGGGAAATCACCTCTATTTGAAAAGGGATCACCCAGTGGGAACACAACTTTGGAAAATGTCTTGTTGTTTTGATTATGCTACAGGTTGAGCATTGGAAGGAACCGTAGTCTCTTGGAAGACTAGTTGAAGTGTGTTTGGGAAATATTGCAATTTGAATATTGATTTGAATCTAAAGGTGTAAGTTTATTAGTTTTTTTGTACACCCAAATAGATAGATGAATCAAATTGAATCAATTCCTGAGTCATAGGAATCAAGTTTTAAACCACACATGTTGGTATCCAAAGAAATAAGCAATATTCTTAACGGCTCATTAGATTTTTAGACAATGCCTTTAGTGGGAAGGTGTTGTTGAATGGCATGGCTAGGTAGAGGTAAACTCAACATAGATTGTAGATGATAAGATGCAGTCCAAGGATATTCAGGATTGTGATTTTTCACTCCAGCAAAGGTACATATGAATGGCTGAAATTTTTTAGTAAGTTTTAAAATATTTATGCTACAAAAACTTATTCCATAAGTGCTATTTAAATTCTATAGCGTACATAGAATTCTGGTAAGTCTATAGACCATAAGTAGAAAGGGTTTTATAGATAAATACAGTAGGGTCTGGGTGAACCCTACATCACTTACCCTTACCAAGAAAAATATCCTTGGTCTCTACCAAACCTCTGACCGGAATAATTAATGCATCACGAAAATGTCCTTCATATTGAACTCAGTTGCCATATCTTCCTTGCATCTTGCAATGAGATTCTCTGACCTACAAGAAACGTGTCATTTACGTACAACACCAAAATGAGAAAATCAACCTCAACAAATATGAAATATTAGTTGGGATTTGATTCTCTTTTGGTGAAACCCATACCCTGCAAATATCGGTCTATCCTGGAATACCATACTAGTAGTTCCTACTTAATTCCATACAAGGTATTTTTTATCCTGCAACACATGGGACTCCTACTCATTGAATTCAAATCCTTTAGGTTTCTCGATGTAAACTTATTCCTCAATTATCCCATTAAAGAAATATTTTTGCGCATCCATATGATGTATCCTCCATCCTATAATGGAGGTTAAATACATCACTGCTCCAATGGAAGTATACCTAGTGAATGGAGAAAAATGATGCTCATAGTACACTCCCTCTTTCTAGGAGAAACCTCTTTCCAAAAAACTCACTTTTACTTCTCTTTGCAATCATATACCACATGCTTGATCTTGTAGAGCCATCTAGAAGCCACTATTGATTTCCCTTCCAGTTTAGGCACAATGTCCCAAACACCATATTTCACGATGGAGGTGTACTCCTCCACCATGGAATCCCTCCAAACCTATTGGTCAGATTCCTCCTAAAAATTCGAAGGCTTGAAATCTATGATGTTGCTCATCAATGCCACGTAGTTTGGAAACTTCTTTAGAGGTCTTCTCTACCTGAATGAAATCCTAGGAGTCTCAACATGATCCTGAGAATCCATCAATGTCTACATGAACCATCAAGTTCTACTGTGAGAACTAGTAGTAGCTATTGGTTTCTCCTCTACATATGAAGATTGATACCCTGAAATCGAAATCATCAGTGATCCTAGCTCAACCTGCAGAGCTTCCTACTCCTCATGCTCCATCACAGGAATAGGCTCATGAGACTTTATGGATGCAAAGTCTTCCTCAAAATTACATCCTGATTTACACTTGCATTTATTTCCCCTAGAATATAGATCTTGTAGGAATTTTAACTCTCACTATAGCCAACAAACAAACACTTTCTATTAGAGGGATACAAGTAGGTCCTCTTCTTGATTGACTTCACCTATGGAAAACCTCATATGCTAAAATGAATCACTTATGGATTCACACCAGTGAATGCCTCCTTTGGTGTCTTCTCCCCAAAAATCCTGTGAGAATATTTATTTTTAATTTATATAATTGTATAGCATGATTCTACCCACGAAAAAATCATCAAATACTAGTCATGTATCTGTTGGTTGTGGAGCTTGATCTTCCTGATTCAGAGATGTTATCATTCAGTCGTGTTTGTACCCTAGTTTTACTGTACATTAAAATGACAACTACATATGCTAAAATGACCCACTTATGGTTTCACACCAACTAATGCCTCCTTTGGTGTCTTGTCCCCCAAAATCCTATGAGGATATTTATTTTGAATTTAGACAATTCTAAAGCATGATTCTACCCATGGAAACCTCATCAAATCCTAGTCATGTATATGTTGGTTTTGGAGTTTGATATTCCTGATTTAGAGATGTTATCATTCATTCATGTTTGTACCCCAGTTTTACTTTACACTCATCCCAGCAGGGGGGTGTGGGGGGACATTGTCCCCCCATGGGGGTCTGAGGGATAGCATCCCCCCCAACTGGGGGGTTTGATGGAATTTCCCCTGAAAGAAGTTCTTTTGGATGTTTGTTGGACAACAATTTAGGAGCCCATGGTATTGGGTGACCCATGGTATTTTCCCATGGTAATTCCCATATAAAATGAAAGCATTGTAATACGGTTGTGTATTGTATTATAGCATTGTAAAAACATCTTTGTGATTGTGTGAGAGAGACTATGAGAGATTCAAGAGGAAGTGTAACGGGTGTGTTGTAGGTTGCATCCCTTCATTTTTGTTGGACAGTATAATAATAAAAGGAATCACAATTTCTTTGTGGACGTATCCCATATTGGGTGAACCATGTTATATTGGTGTCTCTCTTGTAATTTGTTTATGCTTTAATATTTGCATCTTTTTTATTGGTATTTCTCTTCAATCTCATTTTTCTAATAGTATCATGGCCTTAGAATCCCCTATGATTGTTCAACTCTTATGCTTTGTAACCCCTTCCTATTGTCTAGTTTTACAAAACAATGAACTCCCTCTTGATTCTTGCATCCTTGCATAAATCCTTGAAATGATTGGAATTATACTCAATTAATTTATATGATATCAAAACTTTGATATTATTCCATGTCTAGTTCTCGACTAGATATTTGAATGCCTAAAACATGCTAAATACCTCATCCTTGGTTTGTATAAACTAGAGCCGAGTTCTGCAAAAGAATTCATCAATGAAGGAAACATGGTGCATGTGTCTTGTAACTGATGCTACTAACATTGGTCCACACTCATCTGAATGCACCATATCTAGGATCCCCTTAGACTTATGCTAACTTCTTGGGAAATCACCCTTGGCATTCTTTCCAAGCGCACACCCTTTTCATACACCCTACATCTTAATGTTGGACTTCAGAATGCCTATGATGATCTCCCTCAGAATAGGTAGTTCTCGGAGATGTAGGCTCCCCATCATGTTATGTCATAATTTGTATAAGTTATTAGTGTTAAGTAATATGGCTTGAACAAGTTCACCCTGTAACCTATATAAATTACCTTCCCTGGCCCCAATCACCTAAGTTGATCTTGGGATAGATTCCTTAGTCTTATGAGGACTTGCTAGACATTGAACTCTATTGCATAGCCTTATATTCCATGATTGGAGTTGAAAGAAAATTATTTCTAAGACCTAGAACAAATAACACATCATCAAAGTCTAAAGAGTTACCTAACTAGAGTTGGAAAGGAATGGTACCAACTCTTTGTATTGGATACTTGGCTTCATCACCAAGCTTGTCCTAAACTCCAAATACATGCTATGTTATACTTTAAAATAGTTATTGGGATGATGTCAAATGACTTGATGCTTCTTTGGAAATGTACTAGAATAAAGGCGGGATACCATTGAGGAATCCTTCTCAAATTTGGAGGAAATTTTGTTCATCTGAGTTTCAGTTGAGGATGCTACATGAATCAGTTGCTTCTTCCCTTTATCCTTCTTCTTCTCTAGAAACTATGATGCATAATATTCATTCTTATGATATATGAAGTACTGATTTTACCCAAGTCCTTCTTCCATGGATTTGATATTGAATCCTCACTCTTCATCTCACCCTTATTGGGTCCTTTACCTCTGCCCTTCTTTGTTTGACCAATTAGCACATGGTTATTGTCTTTTACTTTCCTATTGGCCTTGTACTCCATTCGTGTTTCCTCCTAGATACAGTCATCCCATAGTGTTTTCCAGGAGAGAAGGTTTTCACAACCACAAACACTCTAGAAAAATGTTTCCCATGGAAGTGATAATCCATTCAATCCATATTGACTAGATATTTTCCATTAACCTTATCCCCAGTTGTTGCAAGATTGTCATAAATATGTGTGACCTTCATCAGGTAATTGGTGATGGTGTATGACCTGGTTATCTTAATAGATCTAATTTTTTTTATCTAATGTCATCTTCTTGTCAATGTTCTTGCTCTAGTAAAGGATAACCAAGGCATCAAACATGTCCTTCATTATCTTCTTCTCAGATATGTGAGGGATTAGGTGATTCTTTATAGCATCCATGATCATCTACTTATCTCTCACTTCTTTATTATTATGAGATTGAAAATTTCATATATATGTCAATGAGGTTACAACATCCTTGACAATGTCCCAAAGGTCATTCTCTTTTAATAGAAAAGTTACCCTAACTTTCCATGATAGATAATTCAAGGCACCATCCAATCTATCCTCAAACCTAAGGCTAGTTGATACCATTTATGATATTCACATAAACAGCTGCTATTATAATCATCTGAATTGGAGTAACTCTTATACCATGTAAATTTTCCTAACACTAGGTGAATTCCATCCTTATGTACTCAAATTAATAAAAATTAATTTGCAGAAAGTAAAATCATCACATGGAAGTATCACACCTATAGTAGGAAAATTAAAAATGGAAGAATAAACACAACATATATATAATTTACTCCTTCAAATTTTATTTACATTAATAGAGAAAAGCTTAAAAGGAAACCTCTCTAGCTACCAAAATATTCAAATGTATGGTATGCTTGAACTAATCAAAATATACACTTACTAAGGAAATTTACCCACTAAAAAACAAAAAATCCATTATTGTTTGTTGCCCTAATATACGGTTGTCTATATGACTATACCAACATGTTGCTTACGAACGTGTGGAGATGTTCGTAACTCTATAAAAACATGTACAAATATGTATGGCTATACAAATTTGTTTTATGGATTAGGTATACTTGTTGCATGCTTGTTGAAATATGCTTACCTGTTGAACCAAGATCCTCTCTGATGCTCTAATTGCACTTCTCACGTATTTTCTTCACCTTATGGAAAAAATTTCTTTGAGAAAAGAATGAATGTCTCTTAACCCTCTACCTTGACTTGGATTTATATTTTAACTGAAACCATAATCTACGAAAACCCTAGTCTCTCTATAAGATATATGGTTGACATTAGTCTAAATCACTAATGCACTAAAAATACACTTTGTTAGGCTCAATAGTTGAATATATTACCTTCACTTTATTAATTAAGTGAATTGCAAAATATATTTGACTTGGATGACTACACACATGTGTGACACTAACTATGTCTGGAAGTTCATGTTCGAGATACAAACATTAACACGATGGATCTCTTCCTATCTACTTCAACTCATTATTTGGGAATCAAGTTTAGAGATCATTTATAGTACACCTAGTGGTATACAAACATCAATTTCAAGCTCCTTCATAGTCGGCAATGGGTACACATCATTGACACCTATTTGATTGAATCAGTTAGGTGTTCGACATCAAAACATTTCTTCATTCCTAATAATTGTACTTAGTACCTTAGCACACTTTATCATTATCGATGGGAAACCTCATGTATGTTAACAGTATACATCAATCATCGGTAATTAGACAATCCTTTACTATGTTCATCAGTAGATCATTTATTCACATAGGGAAATTTGTATTGCTCATCATTTGGATTGAAGACCTTGGGTCATGATAGAATAAACAATTGATGTTGTCACCCAAGTTTGTATAAATATACTATTATAGAATGAGTATATCAAAATATTAGTTGATATATATTTCTAGGTTCTTAACATTTCTTTGATGTACACTAAGACATAGATCCACATTATATGTGTTGGTCACTACGATCCTTTTTGACATGGATTTAGTCTACGGTTTATTCTTCATGGCTATGCTTTTTCACTTTCATATCTCATGGATACACCAGTGTATTTTGGAAATTGTGATCATTTCATAATTGAGCGTGGATAATCCTACCTCAAGGGAAGGTTTAATTCTTATATTTTGGTTTATGTTTGTAGGATTTACAAAGCTTAGGGTTTGTGAAACTTGTCCTTATCCATCTCATCAACATCCTTTGTTTGTAATGAAATCTTTCCATCAATATCTCTTTTGAACTCCTATATTAGGGGTCCTTTGTTATATGTAATTTTTACACCCTTAGTCTACAAAACTTGAATATAGGATAGTCCTAGTCATAATTAGTTGAGCACATAAAGACTGCATGTCTTAATATGGAGTTTGCATTATTTTATTGCGTGAGCTTTGTCATTGTTCTTAAGGATAATCATGGCCGACATCAGTTTCTCAATAGAAGAAATGTGATCACATCTAAAATCTACATAAAATGAAAAAATATTGGAAATTAGAAATCCATGAGTGAATATCATTCATGGAAGGAACTTCAAACATGTCACCTTCCTAGCCTATAAATGGAGGATCTAAGTTTGACAGAAAAAAAAGGTAGAGAAAGTAATTGAAAGTGTCGAAACTCTAGAGTAATTTAGAGTGATAAGGTGGAAAAAATTATAAGCTTGCATTTCCATTGTCGAGGAGAATCTAGAGATTAGTTTCTTCAGTTGTTCAATGATCTTAAATGGAGATTAAAGACCCACTTGTTGGTTCCTGCATTGCAGTATAAAGATCGAATATCACCATTGCTAAAAGATCAGTATGTGTGGCTAAGGGAAAGAGAATTTGTACTCTAGTGAGGGACACGCTACATCAAGACTCAAGTATCTGCATTGTTGAAAATATACCTTTACATTTTATATAGATTGATCGTCCTCACCCCCACCCCAAAAATTTGTTATTAATTGGTTTAGGTGAAATACATGAATCTCAATTAGGATGTGGTTTACTTTACATGTAAGTAACTTGGATTATGTTACATGATTTTTTTGTAAGGTTCGAAAAGCATTATATTAAAAAAATGTATCTATACATAGCCAAATCACACTGGGACTGAAATTCAGTGCCATGCTAGACCTTAAACAAAACATGGATGGTTTGCAGCTTGCCATAGTTTTAAAAAAAAACTTAGATATTCTAATGCTTAACATAGTCTTCATGCTAACCAAAAATATTAAATGAAAGTGTTGTCTAATGATAATTTTGTAACTAATACCCCATAGGTCGGGGGTTATGGCCCAATTGCTCAAAAATTTCAAACTACTGAACCTGCTAAAACTAGCCCAAAGGATTGACAAATAAGAAAACAGTTAGAAATGGGAATGAAGCGAGGTTCCACCACTTTGGATTTCAATTTTTTGCACACTCTCTGTTGATGCAGGGAAACACCTGAAAATAAGCTAAGTGCATGATTCCAAACTAGGAGGAGGACTAGTGAACATCTTTCTTGTGAGGGAACATGCCAATGGATCCACCTTCACATCCTCCCTTGTTATATTATCATGTTTGAGCTTGGTAAGAGCCAGTAATGTGGCCTCCACACTGGACATGTAGCCAAGGAGAGTTCCTAATCCTCAGGCTTCAGCTTCCCTTGCATGAAATCCTCCATAGCCATGGACATAAGTTCCTTAACCATCTAATAAACCCCGAGAGTCTTCATGTGCCAAGTCTCCCTAGTTTGGTCAAACCCCTTATCCTACACCATCCCTCTGGATTCAACTTCGAGGTCCTCAGCCGAAGGGTGACTATGCCTCTTTCTCAGTCTATTTTCCACCTACAGGGTGCGATATCGAGCTAAAGTCAATAACTCAAGTTCAAAGAAACACTAAATTTTTTTCATATCCCTTAAGGTGCATGACATATGATTACAACATGACTCATTGGAAACTTTCCTAGGAGTGACCTTCATTCTCACCATGTTAACCTCACTCACCAGAAGAACCCAAAGGGAAGGATTATGAAACATACGAATAACAGTCTCAACTTTTGTTTGGGTGTAAATGCCAAATATGAATCATAATTAATCCTACACCACCCCTTCCTTTATTGCAAGATACGGGCATATTTTGAGCCATCACATGAGCTTACCATGATAATCCACATAGGCGAATAGACCACCTAGCGTACGGTCCAGTCGGAGCAACTGCATATATGATTGACAAGTGTACTTGTAATTGGGAAAGAATTTAAGAGTTCAGGTGGGGGAGAACTGCCATCCTCCATGTGTTTGGCTGCATGGTACAGCCCACCGATTGCTCTCTTTGTTGGACATGTGAGGAAGGGGCCCCATCCTATTGGCACCCATAGTTGGGGGGGGATTCCTGCAAGTTGATGCGTTGGAAGTCCTCTTTCAAATTATTGCGACCAGTCTCTTCCTAGGCTTGGTTGCACTCCTCCCTTAGGTGGTGTATTCCCCAATTGGCCAGCTTTTTAGCAAGGTTGTTGGCCTCCCGATGCATAGGATGAATGAATTTGACTATGGTTCTATCAATATTAACCACAAATAGTTCCACATTGGAATCCAGACGCCAACTAGGATTGACTTTGTTAAGTTGGGAGCCATTGAGGATCCTATTAAGAATTTGGGTCATTAGAGTGGAGTCGCCTTCGACAATTAACTTTGTGAACTACTCCTATTTGGTGATTATTATTCCTTGTAACATTGCGAACAACTCAGTAGCGTTGTTGTTGCAGGTTCCCATCGATCTGAATTAAAATATTAGCATCCTAACTATCATGATCTTATAAGACGCCTCAGTAACCATTTGAGGTAGGGTTTACTTTACTTGTGTCGTCAGAGTTGAGCTTCACAAAGCCAATGTATGGAGGGATCCAGGTTTACAGGCTGATTGGAGGATCCATCTTCAGTGGGTTATGCTAGAGTATTCTAGAGGGCTTGAGATGTCAGGATTTAAGGATTGTGTGATCTTGAGAAGACCCTTCCCAATTCTGAGGGGTCCCAATGGGACAAATTGATTATCTCTTGGATGTTCAATTGTATCTTTTCCCAAGTCTGTAGTGTTGTTATGTTGACATTTTGGAATATTCTAAGATTTTGTTCTTTCCAAATTTCCTGGAGTAAGAAGCTTGGGAAGAGCTTATAGCTTCGATTCATAGTGTTATTAGTAGAGATTAGGTCCCTCCAGTTGGTAAGTGTTTCTCTGATGCTATCTTACTTGCGGTCTGATTGGAGGAAGGAACCGACACCAAGATCCCATAATTTCCTACTGAAGGGGTAGACGTTGAATAAGTGTTCCATATTTTTATTATATGCCCAGCATAAGTAACAAATGGAGGGTCCCTGAAATCATTTTTTAATAAGTCTGCCCCAAGTAAGGGTGTGTTGCCAAGAAATGGACCATAAAAGGGTGGATACCTTTGGCCAGTGTTTTTTCTTCCATTTATTTTTCAATATTACACTAGATTTATCTTGATCATTCCCAGCAAGAAGAGAGCAAGCATTTTCAATATTGAAAACTCCACTACTAGAGTAGCCCCAATGGAGAATGTCTCGCCTATGTCTTTCTGGTTTGTAGTTCATCCCAGAAATACTACCATAGTTCTTCTATAATAACATTCGGCCAAGTGGGATGGTCCTTCCAGTCTCACCATTGTGGTTGGTTGGCCTCACTGTCCCAAAAAAGAGAGACAAGGAACTTTCCTTCTGAGAGGGTGAAAGTCTTAGTGGATGGAGATGATTCCTTGTTTCAAATTTGGCACTCTATTGCCAGGAGTCATACTAGAACAGGGTAGTCCAGCTGTATTGGATTTGCCCAAAAGCATGCTCTTGAATGAGTTGTTTGTTCTGTTAGGATACATTCCAAATTATCGATCATTTGGAGATCGTTTGCATATAGATAAGGTCCTCTTGACCTATTTTGGGAACATATTTTCCTTTCCATATTATTGACCATAGAGACTCTTCATTGGTAAGCCATCTCCACCATAGTTTTCCATCATAGCTTTTTTTTCCACCTCTGGGTCTTGCAGTTCAAGACCACCTTGAAGCTTGGGCATGTATAGTTTGTCCCATGCCACCAAGGCCAATTTTTTACTTTTACTTTTGGAGCCCCCCCACAGGAAGGTGCGTTACAGGGAACGTATTTCATTTAGGCATTTGTTGGGGGCACTAAAGATGGAAAATAGGTAAGTGATCATGCTTCGTAGCATTGATTTCAGAAGGACAATTTGGCTTGCAATGTTAAGAGAATGGAAAAACCAGTTGGCTAAATTTTTTTCCATTTCTTAGATAAGAAGAATCTAGGCTCCATGATTCTTGTAAATAGAAGTGAGAGGGGTCTAAGATACTTGGAAGGAAGAGAACCATGGAGGAAGTTCAACAGTATAGCAATTGTCATTTGAAGCTTGATTAGTGTGTTGAAGAAGAAGATTTATCATTTGTCATAGTTGAGCAATAGGCCTGAGGTGGATAAAAATGTGGAGAGAAATTTATTTATGTTTCTGGATTCTCTCATGGAGGCTTTGGTAGGCAACATGATATCATCCATGAATTGCAGGTGTGAGGCTTTGTTGTCATCAATGGCAGGTAATAATCCTATGAGGGTATTACTTTGAGTAGCCACTTTTATGGATCTCCCTAGACCATAAACCATCAGGATGAAGAAGAATGGGGAGAGGGGGTCCCTTGTTGGACTCCTCAAGAGGAGAAAAAGGTGGGGGAGGGGGATCCATTCACCAAAATTGAGAAAAAATAGAGGAGGTTAAGGCCAAGATCCAGTTGACCCATTGTGCAGCAAATCCAAAATATAGGAAGGTTTGCTTCATATAATCCCAAGGAATCTTATCAAAATATTTATAGAGATCAAGTTTGAGAAGCATACCAGCCTGATTCAAGATTTTAAAAGTGTGAATTGTTTCATGATCCACCAGAATAACACCCAAAATTTGTCACCCTTCCACATGCCCAAATTGCTCTTCAAAAATGATGTGTGGAGGGATTGGCTTCATCCTTTTTGCAATGAATTTTGTAATGATTTTGTAGATGACATTACAGAGAGCAATTGGACAAAATTTGTTGGATGAACAAGATTGTTTCCTTTGCTAATATCATGAGGAAGGTGTCACTCAGGGCTGGGAGGATAGTCGATCTCCCATGGGATTCTTCCACTACTTCCCATAGTCATGTTGAATAATGTCCCAACATTTGTGGAAGAATTCAGTTGTGAAGCCATCAATTCATGGGGATTTGTTGGTGGGAATGTCTCTGACAAGTGTGCTGAAATCCTCAAGCGAGATAGGTTGCATGAGGCACTCATTTTGAACATTTGTTACTAGTTATGGGATGTGTTAGAGAATCAAATTTGTTGCAACCTCATGGTTGATTCCCTCATCCCTGAGGATGTCTCTATAGTAGGAGACCAATTCGGTAGTTATATCCTCATGCTTGGTGAGGTATCTCCCCCCATAAACCTGTAGTTAGGTTATATAGTTGTGTGCTCATCTGTGGATCATGGAGTCATGAAAGAACTTCAAATTTTTCTCCCCATCCTTGAGCCATTTGATCCTCGACTTTTGTTTCCAGAGGATTTATTCCTGCTCCATTCTCTCGTTGATGTATTGCTTAAGTTCTTACTCTTTTTGCGGTAGGTTTTCCATATATCCCTAGGATATGGATTCTTGTTGGAATTCCAGCAAGTATGGTTCCAGTTATTTTCTATCCTTAAAAATGTTGCCAAATACATCTTTATTCTAGGTTTTGAGCTTGGATTTTACCCATTTTACCTTCTACAGGATGGTGTACATTTTGGAACCCATATTGACTAGATCTTCCTCCCACCAACCATAAAAGGTCTCCATAAACTCTAGGTGTCCTATCCATAATTTTTCAAACCTGAAGAGACAAATCTTAGCAGTTGTGAATTCATCAATTTCAAGTATAATCGACCAGTGATGTAACCCAACCCCTAGCAGGATGAGAGAATCAATGATGGAATTTGTTCTGAACAAGTTAGTTGATATGATAAATATGTCTAGTCTGAAAGCTACTTGGTGTCTTCCCCCTCGATTGTTGTTCCAAGTGAAGGAGCCATTTTTTGGATAGACATCAACTAGGTCTACGGAAGCAATGAGGGTCCCAAAGGCCCTGCTGGCAGTATCTAGGGTTCTTATGCCTCCCCTTTTTTCCAGAGCATTGGAGATAAAGCTAAAATCCCCTCCTTTAATCTAGGTTGAGTCATGTACTAGAGTTTCCTTGATATAGGAAAGGGAATACATGAACGTTGGTTTCAGAGTAGGAATCAAAGGGATGTAAACATTAGTGAGGCATTAATTGAGGTTTGATGAGAGATGTTGAAAGGAGGAAAAAATAGAATGTGGCATGGAGAAGAAATTGGAGATATGAACCAAAGAGGGGTACTAGAGTATAGTCAAAACCGTGGCTACATGGACTACATTAAAGGAAACAAAATGACATTCTTTCCAACATAAGTTTGAAAGGGATGACATTGATTCGAAAGAACATTTAGTTTCTTGAACAAAAGAAATAGTTGGTTTTTCCTAGATTATCTTAGAACAAAGGGATTTTGTTGTTTCCCCCCTAATCCCCTTATGTTCCAAGATAAAATATTCATTGGGAAAATATTGAGAGGGGGATATTGATTTTATCCAATCCAAGAGTGATCGATGGTTACCTAAGGCCATTAGGGTTTCCCCTAGTTCTTCTAGTTGTTACTGATTTGATTTGTGCTCATTGATCTTCAGGAAATGAGTGCCATTAGATTTTAATTATTATACAGTGTAAAGGAATGAATAATACCCACTGAAAAAAACAAATTTCACAGGAAAGAGACAAGTATTTCTCATTATAATTATAGTATCAACTTCATCGATCCTAGCAATATACAACAGTGTTACAAATAAGGGAATTTGAATCATGTGGATAGGATTAGAATCCACCAACTCAATCTAACTACATGGCTAACAAGAAGGATCTAAGTCACTATCGAAGTTCACTAGGCTAACTCTATATGTCTAATTCAGTATCTCAATAAGTTATAATCAATCAAACCAGTCTAACTGCAGTGGTAGGTGAGAAGTAGGTGATAATAGGTGCCTTCCCACATGCAGCCATGCATAACTAGCACTAATTGAATTGGAGGATATCTAACTGAATGTAACTGAAGCATAACTAAGCTTGACTAGTCACCAACTACCAAAAACTGGAGAAGGTTGGTGTCGGCACTCCTAGTGGTTCCTAAATTGTAGGGAATGGTCTAGGAAGCGCATAAGCTGATGCATGAAGGTGTAGTCAATTGCATATGACCTCTATTTGTATTCCCCACACTCTAGTGACTAGTACATGTGGCCCCATTAGGCCAAGTGGACCCAATGGTACTAGTGGACCCAATAATAACTAAATGACTCCTAAGTTAGGAAAATATAATCTAATAGACCAGTTTGGACAAGGGAGGATTATAATCCTAACACCCCTCCCCCTCCACGAATCCTAACTTGGACAACTGCGGTCCCTGGAAACAAGACCAAAATTCACCAATGCACAATCTAAAAGAATAAAAAATGATGCTCAATAAACCAAGGAAATAGGGGAGAACCTCATGGGAAACCCCCCCCCCTCAAAATAAGCAGGAACATGAAAGACAAGTTATTTTGAGAAGAAAAGAAGCTTCCTCCTTAGAAAATAACTTGCATAAAATATGCTGCAATTTGCAGCTCTATGCAACAATATGGTTCTTCTGTGCAACAACATCCCGAAGTTGTGCATGTGAAACTCTGAATGTCCTTCTGAACCAATGGATGTTTTATGTGTTTCTTCTGTATGGAGGAGGTAGGGAATGATCAATTTTCTTCTTCTATGGGCCAAATAGTTGATCATTTGTTATCATCATGTAGCACTTTCCTGGAATCTTGCTGTGCCACTCTATAGGGAGTGAATCTATGAGAGAGAGGAAACATGCTCATTCTGATACTGGGACCTTATTCTCCTTCTATCTTTTGGATTGCCAGCACCATCCCCAGCTGTAGTAATGATCTTTTGAGCCCATCTAGGCTTAGGCCTTTAGTTTGGAATGGTTGTTGGATCTGGATCTAGAATCTCATGAGATTCAGCCTCAATACCAAGATCATGTTGATGTTGATCCTCTTCATTTGTATCTGAAACATGTAACAAATCATCATCATCAAAAGGTAGTGGAAGAGTGGTCATACTTCCTGTGCTTCGGATGGTGGTGAATCACACAATTGATCTTCTTCAAATTGAACACTCCGCTCAACGAAGCATTTCCTAGTTGCAACCTCCTTTAAATTGTATGCTTTTGCATATTTTTTATATCCCAGTAGAATGCATTTGCTAATTTGGGATTGGAAGGCCTTTCTCTTATCAATGGGTATTTTGGCCCAAGATTTGGAACCAAAACCTCTCAAGTGAGAAACATTGGGCTTATGCCCATGTAGTGCTTCGAATGGAGTGGCCCCAACCACTGATTTATGAGGCACTCTATTATGTAAGTATGAAGCACAGTTAACAACTTCTGTCCAAGGAGGAGGAAGATTCTTGGCATGGAGAATACATGTTTCCATCTCCTTCAGTGATCTATTTTTCCTCTCATCCACACTGTTAGCACCTGTGCTAAAATTTAAATATTTGTATATTTCTTCTGCACTAATTACCCTGCAAAAGTTTAGACCAGTAAAATAAAGATAAAAAATTGTTGAAAATATTGAGTTTTAGCCTTATAAATATGCCTAAATAAGAAAAATATGATCAAGGTTGAAAGTTGACCGGAATGGACGGCTTGGATGCACAGCAGAGAAGACCAAAGGCCAAAAATCATTTCCGCCAAGGAAAAAGCGTTAGTGAAAAAGTAGAAAAGGCAAAGACTAAGTTATGAAAAGTGGTAAACTCGATTTCTACTTCCTGCATTCCAAGATCCAATGGTCAAGGGTGGTGCCGAGATAAATCAACGGTCCAAGAGAAAGCAGGAAGCTAAAAGGCGGAAGCAGAAAGGGCCAAAATTTGGTTATTAAAGTTGGTAAACCCGACTTCCACTTTCCACTATTGTCCAAGTTAGCATTAAGGGGGTGTTAGGATTATAATCTTCCCTTGTCCAATTTGGTCAATTATGTCTAAATCTGGAGTATGTCTAAATCAGGAGTCCTTTCAGTCTATTTTTAGTCACTAGCACCATTGGGTCCACTTGGCCTAATTGGGGCACATGTACCAGTTACTAAAGTGTGGGGAACACTAATTAAGGCCAACTTCCATTGATTGCACTTGCATACATCAGTATAGGATCCTCCTAGATCAATCCCTACAATTTAGGAGCCACTGGGAGTGCCAGAGCCAACCTCCTTCAGTTGAGTCCAGTTAGTGACTAGTTAAGCCTAGTTAGGAGTCGGTTACATTCAGTTAGCACTAGCTATTTATTGATTGCATGTGGGAAGGTGTAATTCCTCACCTACCACACTCATTTAGGCTAGTTAACTCATTCTAACTGACTGGTGCACTGATTGAGGCAACTAGGGCTAACTAGTTGAGCTCCGATAATGATTTAGACATGTCCAATTATACATGTAGCAAGGTAGAGTCATTCAATTCAAATTCCTCTCTCATGCATTCGAATTGATTGGTTATTAATACCAATGTATTACATTGTAATTATTATCTAATTACTTTTGATTAATGAAAGCATTCACAGCTGTAAGCCATTTTTGCATTGTTGTATTCTTCAATTGCTGAGTAAATTGTATGATCTATATTGTGAGTTATGTGTTGGTCCACAGATCTATCTGCACAATTTAATATGGTATCAGAGCCTCGGCAGGACAAGGCATGTCTCTGTTATACAGATCTCCCGCTGGATCAATTTTTTTTTAGCAAAATTGCTCCTTCCAGCACTACACCAAAAGCTGAAGGTTTACCACTTAATACCCCAAGTAAACAAATTTTTGATAAATCTTGCTTGATCAACTATGCTGGGTATGATGAAAAATTGAAATGCGCATGTTGTCTGACCTTAATTTTTATTTTTGTGTAATTGCAGGTACAACTTCAAACGGATTCATCAGTTCCTCTTCTCACCCCATTCACAAACTATTCAGAATGGAAGATGAAGATGATTGCATCTCTAAAGAGACAAGATCTCTATGAGGTGTCTATTGGACTTGGTGAAGAGTCTTATGAGAGTGAGAATGTGCTACAACTTTTGGAACAATAGGGTTGTCCCTTTCTCCTAGTTTGCACTACCTCATTAAATCTGTTGAATACCCAAAGGATCTCTGGACAAAATTGGACAGAACCTTTGGAAAGATTGATGAGGATCATAATAGCACTTTGGAGAGCACATCCAGCACCATAAGAATTCCTGATCCAAAATTCTCAGCTTCTACTCTCTCTAATGAAGTTGTTCAAGATGAAGAAGAAGCAAAGTCATCCTCCAGTGATTCTCCTTTAAATTTTGTGCAAAATTTGCTAGTGATTGCTTCCAAAAGTGAAGAGGAATTTGATTTCTCTCCCTCTAATGTTGTTTCTGGTGTGAAAATATGTAATACCTTGGATATTTTGGAAAAAATATCAGATTATAAGAGTGATCCATTTTCTCCCCTTGATCTAGATCTTCCAGCAAATTCCTGCAAGATTGCATGCACCAATATTCAGAATTTTGAAGACGAAGAAAATTGTGCATCTACTGTCTCGGTGGACCATACTTTTGGATCTGATATGAACCTTATTGGATCTGATATATTTGGATCTGATATGATATTGCTTGGTTCAATATTTCAGTTTCATGAGATTTCAGTATTGCTTGTAGTTGTTCTCAACAATTTTGTGAAGAAACAAGTACCACAAGTCTCCTTCAAAACTGTTGTTGGGGATTTGATTTCATTCCACACTTTTGTTTCTGATATGAAATTATTTGGATATGATATGATATTATTTAGATCCGATCTGATATTATTTGGTTCAAATTTTAAAATCCAAGAGCTTTAAGTCATGCTTGTAGCTTCTCTCACCAATTTCAGTGTGAAAAAACAAGTACCGCAATTCTTCTTCAAATTTGTTGATGGGGATTTGGTGTCAGTTCCTCTTATGAGATTGATGATATTTTATTTTGTGAATCATTAGCTATTTCTAAAGCTATATCAGATTATGGATCTCAATCATTCTATCTCCACAGTCCCAAGGCTTCTCTACCTTTGGTCACATGCTCATCTCCTCACAGAACTAGTAAAGAGGAAGACATTCTGCATTCGCCTGGACACTTGCTCCTAACACTTGAAGTTGTTTTACCACTCATGGTTTTCTGTTCATGGCTGAAACATATCAGTTTCTTGAGTTTTCTTCACATGGTTTGAATCCTCAAGAACCTTTTCTCACTTATCATTTGATTTCAGTTGCTCTACATGGGTCCAGTTTTCATCCAGGAGTTGTCTATATTTCTGATTTAGTTGAGCATATTATTATTCTTCCAAAGAGGAATATTCCTCCAGACATAATGATGGATAATTTCACATGCCAAGCCCCATGATACCTGTGCACAGAAGAACCAGATTGATCTTGATTCTACCTGCTTAGTTAGAGGGGGGGCTTTTTTCCCATGTGGTCTTTACCCCAGCTCCTTGTATTAAGCAGTTACTTTGCTTTGCTTTGACTGTAATGGGTGACCTATGGTCTTAGTTACTAGGTGCCACAAATTTTCCAAGTTAGCATTCAGAGGGGGTGTTAGGATTATAATCCTCCCTTGTCAAATTTGGTCAATTATGTCTAAATTTTGAGTATGTATAAATCAGGAGTCGTTTCAGTCTATTTTTAGTCACTAGCACCATTGGATCCATGTGGCCTAATTGGGGCAAATGTACCAGTTACTAAAGTGTGGGGAACACTAATTGAGGCCAACTACCACTGATTTTATTTGCATGCATCAGTCTAGGAGCCTCCTAGATCAATACCTACAATTTAGGAGCCACTGGGAGTGCCGAAACCAACCTCCTTCAGTTGAGTTTAGTTAGTGACTAGTTAAGCCTAGTTAGGAGTTAGTTACATTCAGTTAGCACCAGTCATTTATTGAATACATGTGGTAAGGCGCAATTCCTCACCTACCACACTTAGTCAGGCTAGTTAACTGATTCTAACTGGCTGGTGCACTGATTGAGGCAAGTGGGGATAACTAGTTGAGCTCCGATAATGATTTAGACATGTCCAGTTATCCATGTAGTAAGGTAGAGTCATTCAATTCGAATTC
Organism: Pseudotsuga menziesii; assembly: GCA_001517045.1. Taxonomy (NCBI): domain Eukaryota; kingdom Viridiplantae; phylum Streptophyta; class Pinopsida; order Pinales; family Pinaceae; genus Pseudotsuga; species Pseudotsuga menziesii. The sequence continues at coordinate 40,370 of LPNX010357796.1, forward strand.
CTCTCTCATGCATTCGAATTGACCGGTTATTAATACCAGTGTATTACATTATAATTATTATCTAATTACTTTTGATTAATGAAAGCATTCACAGTTGCAAGCCATTTTTGCACTGTTTCATTCTTCAATTGTTGAGTAAATTGTATGATCTATCTTATGAGTTGTGTGTTGGTCCACAGATCTATGTGCTCAATTTAATAATATTAATGGTCCACAACAATTTCATTGGTTTAATATGCAGGGATGAATGAAATTGTTGCAGGTCGTCCGAAGATGCTATGAACAGACATTTTCATTAAGCAGGCATGAGTCCCAGGTGTGAAATTTTCCTTTTTTGATCCACCACGTGCATCCCAGCATGCTTTCCTGATTTGTTTTTTGATCATGGAAAATATGCCAGATCAGAATTGGTTAGGATTTTATGTGTGTGGTATTGATTCCCGATTTTTGTCGCTGAATTAGGCTCTATTTTGAGGTTGGTATCGATATCTCGTGACACTATAAATGTTACCTCTACAGGGGAAGAAAAGGGGGGGTTCGAAATTCATTTTGAAGCCTCTGTGCTTGGTTGTGTATCTCTGCAAATTTTCTTGGGAGCATTGATGCAAAGTATGCCCTGCATGTATGAGATTGATTATGGTGTTCAGTGTTCAGTTTATGTTCCCCTATATGCTTCATTTCCATGTTTGTGTAGTTTCTACCAATTTGTTTCTAGTTGTATGCAAGGAATTCATTCTCTGTTAAGCGCTCCTTGCATCAGATAATGCATTTGTTTGTGTTTATGATAAATGTCTTGTAATTCATCCTCTGTTAGATGCTCCATTTAATTTATCAGCCTTTATTGTTGCTTTTGCTAAAGGTGTTTCAGAAGATTCATCCACAGATAGGTGCCTCCTGTCTCACTGGGATTCTTCTCGTTTCCCCCTTCCATCTCTCAAAGATATTTTGTTGAATACTAACACCTATTTTTCCTCAAACTACGAAGGTTATCACTGGTCATTATTTGTTGTAAGTCCTTGAATGTTTCAGGTTTTGACTCCATCTCCCAATGGCATTGTCTGTTTGTTTGTCTTACACCCTTTAAAACCCAAACAACCCTTCCCCTCAGAAATCTAGCCTTTTGAATGCTTGATTAAATCCAAATGTGTATGTGAATGTTTCTGTGACAAATAGAGAGCCCTCTCTGACTGTATATGCTAGAATGCATTCTAAAGGTTGGTTTGAAATGGTTACCCCAGTGATTTCCTACCACAACCATAGGAAAATTATTGGGTGATAAAAACCATTCCGTTGTGGTGTGTATGGAACTGAGTGTTCCATTCGAATCCCCTTTGATTCACAATAATGCTGGAAATCTCTTTTAATGTACTCTCCTCCTTTATCAGATCTTTTGGTATTTATATTTTTCCTGAAACTATTCTCAACCATAGCTTTAAAAACTTTAAAAATTACAAAAAATGCTGATTTTTGTTTCATGAAGTATATCCAGCAGAACCTAGAACAATCATCAATAAAAGTGAGGAAATACCTGCAACCATTAATGGATGTTGTGGGCATTGGTCCTGCCGCATCACTATGTATCAAATCAAGTATATAGAAATCTCTATGTGCCTTCCCAACATCATACCTCTTATGGTGGATGCTTACCTACCAAGCAACCAGAACATACTCCATTGGAAGTTTGGATGAGAGGCAAAACTTCAACCATTTTATCATTGTGGAGTTGATGGAGATATTTGAAATTGAGATGCCTAAATCTCTCATGCCATGTCTTACTAGCATTGTTAGCATGAGTCAATAAATTTTTAGGAGGTGAGACGTGGAAAAAATGTGAGAACTCATAAGCCTTAGTGGCATGATTAGCAATACCTTTCGCTATGAGCCTTCTAGCATATTTTTTTGTGATCTCAACTATGTCTGAGTAGAATATAACTCTCTTGGGAGAGCCTGTATGGGTCATGTGATAAATAGAAAACAATTTTGTTGCAAGAAAGGGCACATAGAGAACATTCTTCAACTCACCATGTTGGATTTTAACTAAACCTCTCTCGACAGCTAGAATTTGGGAGTCATATCCCATGTGAATGCTATGTCCTCCTGATAGTATGAGAGTGGAGAAGGATTCCTTGGAGGCAACCATGTGTTTGGATGCTCCAAAATCAATCAAATAATTTTTCGACTAAAAAAGGCCAGCCTTCAAGGCATGGAACCTCTCATGATATTTTGTATGTGGTCTAACGTCAGACTTCTTTGCTCCATTTGGAAGAGCAATGTTGTTCTATTCAAGGAGGCCAGACAACTAGTCGATCTGCTTCTTCATAGAATGGTTTTTGAGATGAAAACCCCTCATACAATAGGGACATCTTGTCTTTTCAAACTTCTTCTTTCTCTTGGAGATTGAATCTCATTCAGGAGAACTCTAACTCTCTTTTGGTTTTGAATCAGAAGTTTTAGGCTCCTTCCCCTTGTGCTTCCCTTTATCTTGTGCATTAGTAGAGTCTGTCACCAAAAGATGTTGGTTCTTGGAAGTGTGGAGGACTCCCATATGGACCAACTTTTCTTGCTCATGTATTAAGGACTAGGCAAATCCATCAAGTGAAGGAATCTTTCAATTGGGAATGGAATCTCTTCTGGAATTGAAGGTAGAGACAAATACAGAATAGTCAGAACCAAGTTTGCTAATTATGGAGAGCACAAGTTGATCATCCTTTCTCTCTATTCCACACTGCTTACATTGTAGTGCAAGAGACTTGAATTTGGTAAAAAATTGTTGTGTGGTCTCGAAACTACTGGCCTACAATGATATTAGCTCATTCTCTAGAATGTGTCCCCAAAGCTCATCTTTATTTTTGAACAAGAATTCGAGCTTCTCCCAAGATTCTTTGGGAGTGTTCAATCCCTCAAGATGAAAGAGTAGGTCTCTGGAGATGTGAGCACAAAGGAAGCCAAAGGCTCCATCCATCTGGTTCAAGAACTTGTTCTTCTCATAAGGATGATGAGGTTCAGTCTCTCGTCCCATTGTCATCTTGTACAGGCCAATATTGCGCAAGGAAACCTCATATGTTCCCTCCAATCAACATAGTTGAAGGGTGTCAGGATATGGGGTAAGAAATATTGATTCTCCATCAGTTCTTCTTCTGATCAGTCAATTTCTTCAATCAAGCTACGTAGCACCTGTAAGAAAACACTGCAAAAACATAACCAATTCGCACTATGTCAGAATCAAGCCTTCCCTCTCGACATGTACACTTTCTCAGGGTCTGTCATGCCTACAGATACTTATTTGAATGAATCCATAATTAGCAATGCACACTTTGCGGGACTTATGTGGAAACCTAGCTACTTTTGGTGTACAATGGAGAGTAAACAGACTTGAAGCTTTCTTGAGGAGGCACTGATACCATATTAGAATTAATGTTCCATTGATATTCATGCAATGAGTTCCATTACATTTTAATTATTATATAGTGTAAAGGAATGAATAATACCCACTGAACAAAACAAAACTCATGGGAAACAGACAAGTATTGCTCAGTATAATTACAATATAAACTTCATCATTCCCAACAGTATACAACAGTGTTACAATAAGGGAATTTGAACCATGTGGATAGGATTTGAATACGCCAACTAAATCTGACTACATGGCTAACTAAAAGTTTCTAAATCACTATCGGAGTTCACTAGGATAACTCCAGATGTCTAATTCAGTCTCTCAATTAGTTATGATCAATCAAACCAGGCTAACTGCAGGGGTAGGTGAGAAGTAGGTGAGAATAGGATCCTTCCCACATGCAGCCATGCATAACTTGCGCTAACTAAACTGGAGGATATCTAACTAAATGTAATTGAATCATAACTAAGCTTGACTAGTCACCAACTGCCAACAACTGAAGGAGGTTGGTGTCGAAACTCCCAGTGGATCCTAAATTGTAGGGAATGGTCTAGGAGGTGCATAAATTGATGCATGAAGGTGCAGTCAGTTGATTTACTCTCTCAAACAACTCCACTTTCCAACTCCAAAGACCAACAGGTTTTTACACCCAACCTTATCGAGGGATAACTTATGCCCGTGAAACCCCTGAGATATATTGGCTCACAATAGTGTCTAATGTAGCAATAGAGAGATCACATTAAATTTTAGGAATATACTGATTTTATTTTCCTTGCAATACCACTCAATTCTAAATCAACTAGGTAAGCTAACTGAGATTTCTAGTTCAAAATTTTCAAATCCATTTCAATGGAATCTCGTTTATCTCCACTTCTATCCACATACCATGGGGGTCCTTGTGTATTTATAGCTTTCAGAGGGATGGCACTTGACATTCTCATGCAAATTATTATTTTTTATAAATTACTTTTTTTATTATCCGCCACTCTTCACTAAGGCGCCAATCCCATAATTTTTATTTTTATTTGATTATCTAATTATCCTAACAGTGACCATCTCCATGTGTTATTTTTAGGCAATTTCATATTGTTCATTATTCATAGTTAAATATTTCACCCCTTTTATTAAAATAATATTAAACTTAAAATCCCCTTAAAAGTGGGTAAATTTTGAATTAAATTAATTTAAGGTTTAACCTAGGTGGTATTAACTAATTGATTTAGGCCCTTGAGTGGTGTTTTTCTACTAGAGAATAAGGATTCCATACTCCTATTGTGCACTTCTCTAGACTTATTAGGACTTCATTTCCTTTCCTTGAACTTAGGACTCCATGGTCTTGTAGATTTAGGAATCCGCACCATGATAAAGATCCAATACTTCATGCCTTGATATTTCAAATATTTGGGACTCCACTCCCTAATATTTTCCATCGACCTAAGAATCTGCATCTTAGTCTCTCATGGTTTTGGGAATCAAGGCCCTTCCCTCCATGACTTCTCATCTATTCTTCACCAAAACACCACGTCCTTTAGGGTAGTAATTGTGAGCTCATACCCATCTGATGGTCTTGTTGGCAAGGTCTTGCTTCTCTAGACATGCACACATCATGCCCTCATATATTAAGAACATCAATTAAAATTCATAATGAATTAAGTTAATAACATTTTACCCAAATGTGTCCATGACCTCCCCAATCATTTTTTCTTTAACGAAAAGGCTTCCACAATCATCTCTTATCAATAATCCTTGTTAGAAAGTAACTAAGTTCCCTACCAAATCCTACTCATTACAAGGTTAAGCATACGTAATCATACAAATCATGTATCATCAATAAGATCATAATCAATTATCTATTATGCACGCAATATCATCCATATGTCACAATCATATATCATACTCCATGTCATTAACCAGATGCAGTAAAATAAACATACATAAAATTTTAGTAATCAATATCTATTTGGTACACATAGTTAGACATATAATCATCCATAAGCAAGGATGTGACCATGTATATATATCAGTGTTGACAAATCAAGTGACCCAACCAATTTCACAACATATAAGTCTAGCATATAAAATCCATCAAACATCATCCTCTTCGGGTGTCACAACACTATACTAGCCAAGATGGGACGCTACATACTCCCGCTCTTGGTCTAAACTTGGCCCTAAGTTAATTGAAACAAAAAAGGAAAGTTGAGACGCATAGTAGAACTAGGAACTATGATTCTACAAGTCCCATTGTACCTTTACTTGGTCCATCATACGACATCTTATATGTCAAGTATGATGGTCCAATATATATCAAGTTTGAATTTCAAGTTAAAACACTTTGATACCATTATAAAACCACAATCCATTTCAAGCCACTAAGCATCAAAATTTCCTCGACAGTCACAAGGTATCAACCAACAATGGATTGTGTAAACACTTAGCTATCAATGCTTGTGTCAAGCATACTTACTATGGAAACCAAGCATAATATGACAAACTTAATATAATTAAAAGGTTTACCAACAATGACTTCAATAGTTAATCAAGTCTTTATGGTACAAACTATAGTCACATATAACACAATGACTCATACAATTAGGCTTTGAAATCATGCATTCATGGTAAGGCTATTAATTTCTATGCTCACATATATATGACATAAGGATATGGTTTACCATTGACATACAATTCCTGACTACAAAATAAAGAGCTTGGAATTCAACATATCCATCCATGGCATTCAAACTTAACTAGTAGCATTTCCTAAGGTATGTAACTGCATGATGAACTATTTGGCGTTGTCTTCCATAAAAATGTTTATATTGTGAAATGGTCTACTAACCTACAAAAATTGTTAATAGGTTAATTTTTACATTCACATACCTCAATTACATAAAGAAGTGGAATATGCAATGGATCAAATATTTTAAATTCATAGAGAAATGACTTACCTATGTGGGCAATTCAACCATAAACTCAAAATAATAATAATAATTGCTGGAAACAAAAGCCTAATTTTAACATTGAAAATAACATGTATAACCCACTGAAGTATCCATCAGTGTGATGGTCAACCTTCTTTCATTGGTATATTTTCACTCCCAATGATTTGGATAAGATTATTGGAATTACTAGTGACTCTTTTTAGGGTTTTAACAATGAAATGACCATACTTAAGGTGCACATTGTTGAAATATTGTAACTTCAAAGGATATTCTAAATGTATTTTACTGATGTACCCCAAGGGAGATTTACTTTTCCTCCATCGAGATGTTACTATTGTATTTGGTAATCATAGAGTCACGAGGTAAAGCCTCCATTGTAAGTCGGGTCAATAGTACCCTAATGAATATAATATAATATTGTTTTGTCATTTCCTGGGTGAAGTCGGCACAGACAATTTAGTGGGGCAGACTTGTTAGGTTAAAATTCAAGTGACAAAAAGAGTATAAATAGAGGAGTTGTGTTCCTCATTTGAACACACACTCGCTTGTGTATAGCGCATAGGGGGGAGAGAGAGAGAGAGAGAGAGAGAGAGAGAGAGAGAGAGAGAGAGAGAGAGAGAGAGAGAGAGAGAGAGANGGGGTCTCATCTTGTAATTTTGATACATCTATATAGAGGAATTTTTGTTGTGTTTTCTTTGCCATGAGGGTTTCACGGGGAAGAAAACCCATGGCATGCAAACCACTTGATGGACATGGTATTGATTCATTATAATGATGATGTCCTTGTGTCCTTGATAGTAATGGTCATGATGATGTTCTTGATGTGGTCATAGAGCCCTTGGACAGGGTAGCATGTCTTTGATATACTTGATGGTGACTTATGATGATAGAGTCCACAAGGTTGTTGAAGAAGCTCTCATGAAGTCCATGATGTGGAAATAAATCCCATAAAACTCTCATGCTTGTTAATTAAACCCTTATAAGTGCTTGAAGAAACATTAAAAAATTATCAAGTCAATTTTTGATGTCCTGCACAAATTGAAGAAAATAAAGGTAAAAGACCATGTTATTGAAAATAATCTATTCATAAGGTGATAGTCCTTGTCAAGACCTTTCCATTGATATTTGGAGTGTCTCCTAAATCCTTATGGTTGAAGAGTTTTGATTTTTTAAAGTTAATGTATTAATTTGCCCCTTTACAAATAGGTCGGCCTGCTAAAAGAATTCAATTAATTCTTAATTAAAACTACTACAAGTAAGCCAGACATGTGAACAAATCCTCCACAGACTATATAAATAGAATATCAAACATTTATTTTGTTCATCACTAAAGTCTCTCTTTGGTATTTCACAACTCTTGGAGAAAAATGCAAAACTTTGTGGAGGAGAAATTTTTGGGCATCTTTGAGGATTGAAGAAATTCACTAAAATTGACATAACTTTCTCATACAAAATCTGAATTACAAAATTCTTGGCTCATTGGAAAGTTTGTTGCAATGAATATGTGATGATATGATCTAGAGTTTATTTTGGTTTTCTATTGTTTCTCCATCTTATGATCTTCGAAAAGGTACACAAGCAACTTAGTACAGGTTGGTTCAGTTGAGCATGATTGACACATGTTGTCTTATGTGTAGTTGGTACAAATCACACTGGATGAGTTCTATGAATAGTTGGTTTGACTTAGGTGGATTGAGTTTGGTGAGAAGTTGGTTAGACTCCGATTGACTGAGTCAAATTATGTGAGCAACATATTGATTAGAAAGATTGGTTTGCACAGGTTGTTGCTACAGGTTATTGGTAGAGGTGTCGTGCAGTGGTCAATTGATGAGAAGTGGCCAGATGATTAACAATGACAATTAATGAGTAGTGGTCAACATAAATTATTGATGAGCATTGGTCAGCAATGATAGTTGTTATACAGTGTGGTGCAGGTTGAGCAGTGTGGTGCAGTGTAGTCCAGGTGTTGATTAGCAGGTTCACAGGATCAATGCGGTCGTGGTTCAGCAGTTTCTATATTCATATCAAGGTGGCAGGACAAGGCAAGGAAATATAGGGGTCTAGGGATTCCTTCAGATTGTAGCCTATAAATCAAGGGGTTGCATCCTTCTTGTAGTTGCAGCTAGAGAATTGAATTCATTGTAACAAGGGGGTTGTTGGCTCCTTTTAGTTGTTGCTGGAAAACTATTATTATAAAGGCTTCTATGGTTTTTCTCCTAGGACTTGGGTTTCCACATAAAAATATTGTGTACTTTGTTTTGATATGCTTTCTATGTGATGATGATATGATGATATGTGATGATGAGCTATAATTGTTAATATAATGATATTAATGTACTCTGCATAATATTGAATAAGTTGTTGATGATTGTTAACATTGAAAAAGTAACAAAAGCTATACACACTATTCACCCCCCTCTCTCAGTGTGCTCGGTGTGTCCAAAAGAGGGAAACAAGTAGAAGAAAAAGTCTCTGAAAGCAAATGGTAACCATGAATGTCATGATCCCTATGAACATGATGATGATGTCTTAGGAGAAATTATGCAAGAGGAAAATGCTGAGACATAATCTAATGGGAGGAGAGAGCAGATCACTTCGCAAAATTTGGTTGAAACAATGAGAAGCTTCAATGAGAGGTTGATCAAGGCTCAAGAAGAACAAAACTAGATTAATGTTAGCATACTTCAGATCCTCATTGACATTCAATATAGTTCTCATTTCGGATCTAATCTAAGCAATGTTGGTTAAGAAAGAAGCTGCAGAAAGTCACTCTAGAAGTCGCACTAGAAATAATACTCGTCCATGATATGGTTCTTTGAGCAGGGCACGTGAGGTATCTTTTTCAAAATATTCTTCTAGCAGGTCATGTGATTCTCAAGGTTGTTAAAGCAACCCAAAGCATACTTTCAGCATATTTGAAAGAAGAAGGACTTTTAAAAGGATTATGCAAGGATAATTTATAAAGGAAAGGCCTCGAACTTTTAATGGAGAAAGTAAGATAGGTTAGAAAGTATAAGCATGGCTTCTTGGAATGAAGACATATTTTAGAATTCATGAGTACTTAGAAAATGAAAAGGCCAGAATTGCTATTTATAATCTCAATGGTTGAGCTTCAATTTGGTGGGAGCATCTCATGCAAGTGAAATGAATCAGTGAGAGAAGGATCAACTGAGAGTGATTTAAAAGGTATTTCAAGGAAAATTACCTATATGCTAGGTATTATGATAACAACAGGAAGGATTTCAATGAACTAAAATTGGGATAGAACCCTATGGAAGAACATGTCCATAAGCTTTTGGAATTGTTGAGGTATGTAGATTACATCAAATATTAAAGGGTAAAAATTCAAAGGTCCCTTGCAAGTTTTCCCCGTAATTATAGAGATAGGGTTGAGTTTTTAATCCACCAAATCTTGTTTAAAGTATCAGAATGGCAATGCATTGCTTTGAGCAGAGAAAAGAAAAACCAGAAGTTCATCCAGCATGGAAAATAAAGCCAAAATGAAGTTTTGACCAGAGGAGAAGTGGATTCAAGCCTTCATTTAAAAATCAGCCAAAAAATATCAACAAGGTGAGCAAGAACAAATTGGAATTTAGCCAGTGGTGGCAGCATAAAATAAGGCCAAAAAAGACCACTTCAGTTTTAGGGATCTGGAGAAAACCACATGCTTAAAGATTGTCCACATCGAAGAGAGAACCCTTGAGGCTTGCATAACTTAGAAAAATAAATCATAGTGGAAGATATGGCAATATCAACTCCCCTAATTTATGCAATGTTGGATAACCATCAAGCATACCATCAATCAATAGTAGTGGAAGTTGAAGATAAGATTGCTAAGCAATCTATTTCAATTTTGATTGATCCAGGATCTGCTCATAGTTATGTTACTCCAAATGTGGCTAAAGGTTGTTCTTTTCTAAAAATGAAGAATAATAAGTCTTGGATAGTTCAATTAGCCACATGAACAAAAAGAAAAGTGAGTGCAGTAGCAGCGGAGTTCCCTATAGAGTTGAACAAACTCCTCACAAAAGTAGATTTGGATATCCTATCATTAAGTTTTTATGATACTCTTATTGGAATGGATTGGTTGGAAAAGCACAGAGCCAAGACAGATTTCTACGAAAAGGTCCTTGAATACAGTCATGAAGGGAGAAGGATGAGAGTGGTGAAAGGGATCCCCAAGCAAGTTTCAGTAAGACCGATTTCAACCTTGCAGTTAAGGAAGTTTTACAAGAAAGGTTGCCAATTATATACAGCCCATATATCAGATTCGTTAGAGGACAAAGGCCCAAATATAGAAGATTATTTGTTGTTGCAAGATTTCAAAGACGTGTTTCTAGATGAAGTGTCATGACTGCCACAAAAAATGGACATTGATTTTACAATCAATCTTGTTCCTTGGGTATCCCCAGTTTCCAAAGCTCGTTATAGAATGAGCATGCTAGAATTGGTAGATTTAAAAATGCAACTACATGAATTAATGGACAAAAGGTATATCAGACCAAGTATGTCTCCTTATGGAGCACCGATGTTATTTGTTAAGAATAAATATGGGACTTTAAGGATATGCATTGATTACAGGAAGCTAAATAAAGTGACAATCAAGAATAAGTACCCATTGCCCAAGACTGATAATTTGTTTGATCAAATGAAGTGAGCCAAAGTTTTTTCGAAGATTATCTTGAGATCGGATTATCATCAAGTGAGAATAAAAGAAGAATACATTCACAAGACAACTTTTTGGACAAGATATGGCCATTATGAGTTCATGGTGGTGTCGTTTGGTCTTACCAATGGACCCATGACATTCATGTGTCTTATGAATAATGTTTTCAACAATTATTTGGATAAGTTCGTGTTAGTGTTCTTGGATGACATTCTTGTTTATTCAAACAATGAACAAGAGCTCAAGGAACACTTAAGAATGATATTGCAAGTTATTAGAGAACACAAATTGTATGCAAAGATAAGAAAGTGTGAATTTTATCAAAGAATGGTACAATATTTGGTCATGTTATTTTAGAAAAGGGTATTCCAGTGGATCCGAAAAAGAATGAAATCATAATGGATTGGTCTACTCCAAATAATGTCATAGATTTTAAATATTTTATCGGTCTTGCAAGAATACTATAAAAGGTTCATTGAGAGCAAGATTTTTCATCCAATTACATTACTACAAAGAAAGAATGTAAAAGTTGTATGGTCTAAAAACTTAAAAGAAAGCTTTTAGTGATTGAAGAAGTTACTTACTAGTGTACCTGTTTTGAAGATTGTAAATCCAAAGAAGGATTTTGTAGTATGCATAGATTCCTTGCATTGAAGGACTAGGTGGAGTGATTATGCAAGAAGGCTTTGTGATTTACTACAAAATCACAAAATTAAAAGAGCATGAAAAGAATTATGCAATTCATGATTTAGAACTAGCAACCATAGTGCATCCCCTCAAGTTGTGGAGAAATTATTTGCTAGGAAGAAAAAAGTCCATAAAATTAAAAGAGCATGAGAAGAATTATGTAATTCATGATTTCGAACTAGCAACCATAGTGCATCCCCTCAAGTTATGGAGACATTATTTGTTAGGAAGAATATTTGAACTAAGAATAGATCACGGGCTTAAAGTATTTGTTTTATTAACCAATCTTAAATGCTAGGCAAGCTAGATAGATGGAATTTTTGTTTGAAATTTTGAACAATGGAATTATTGGCTTGATATGTAATTATTGTAAACCTGCGGTGTATGATTCCTAGTATGGAGCTCAAGGCCAAGTCCCCTCTAGGGAATGCTAGGCTTATAAAAGCAAGTATTTTATATTTGTGGACATGTGCTAGTCATACATGGAAAAATGTAAAAAATATGTAAATATTTTAATGCAATTAAAATTCCAAGAGCTGGTTATGGAGGCAACTAAAATGAGGGGACTGTGTTTATCCACTAGGGATAGGTGAGGGGTGTGTGGTATTAAATCCTTTGTTTTAAGGTGTCATCTTGAGAACCCATGTGCCATAAATGGTAAGCAACTATCCAAGTGAACTTCCTTGTTGGTCTTTATTTCTGTTGTAAGGAGACATCTTAGACATGAGCTCATGAATTTAATGGAGCATGGGTTGAACCTAGAAATTCGTATGGCTCAGTATGGGCTCAATTTTTGGTACTTAGAAGTTAATTTCCTTCATGCAGATTCGTTTCCCTTTATTCCCATTCCATTATGGGGAAACCCGACTCTAATTTTCATCAAGCTATGCATTCCCAGTAGTGAAAAATAGCAGAAATTGTAACTAGAGAAAAAGTCTTGTTTTAGAGTGTTAAAAATGTCCAAGAATTCATGTGGGTCGTGAAATCCATTAGGAATCCATAGACATAAACCTTGGGAAAATTTAAGAGTGTAAAAAACCCAAAAATCCATGGAAAAACCCAGATTTGGGAGCTTGGGAACTGAATTTCATGATTGCAAGTTAGTGAGACCAACAATTGGAAAATCCAAGAGAGGATTGAAATCAAGGAGAGAGTTGAGGTCGAAATTGTTTGCTAAACCTAGTGAAGAAAAGAAATATCTAAGATTTAGCATATTGGACCTTTCTATGCCGATCTTGAATAGTATTAGAGAGAAGGGGCACATGAGGGATTTTGTAGCAGAGAAGGGGACTTTCCCTGTGTTTGGTGTGATAGGTAATGTGGGTGCCAAGGCTGGACGAATCTAATTGAGTGCCTATAGCTCCGTGGTTGAGCTTACCGACTTAAGAATTCTCCTTCCTTGTCTCTATACATGCTTGATAAATCCAGTCGTGTGGTGGCTTAACATGAGTGTGTGTTGTGGCTATAAGTGAGCTAGTGTAGTTCCTCCTTAGCGAATACATATCCCATATCGGGGGTTGCTTGTCAGCAGAGAGATAAACTGTTGGGTGGGGACGTGACAGTTTCTTCGATCCTCCAACTTTTTCCATTGCTTTCTTTTCATCGATTGTTTAACCTAGTCAACTATTTGACAAAAAATGTGTTTGAACACTCCATCTTGACTTGCCTTTATACTTGAGTTGAAACCCTAATCAACCAAAACCTTAATCTCTCAGTGAGATGTTTGGTTGAGATTAATTGTAATTACTAATATATTAAAATACACTTTATTAGTCTCAATAACTAAATATAAGACACTATTTTTGTTAGATGCCCAATATGGCAGATAATCAGATTGGCTAAAAGCAAAGACAATAACATAAGATGAAGCACAACAAAGACAAAGAGAGATAACATGAAAGCACATTTCTTCTCATTAATGTATGCACATATAAATACATATGAGAATGACTCTTGGTTTCCAAATTTCAAGGTGTTTCTTGTACTCCCAATCATTGTTTACATTTTCTATCATAAATGTGAATAGTAAATGAATAATTAATAAGCACACAAAATCAAATCAGGGAAGTCACATGTATTGCATTCTTAATCATTAAGAATATATTTACATATTAGAGTTTAACTCCTTAATTTAATGCCATGTATTATTTTTTAACCTACATTCATAGTTCAAAGTGGCATACCTCAAGATTATCACATTAAGTACCATCTATCATTGAGAATTAAACAGTAAAAATTAACATGATGAACTCAATCATCACATTAATTTCATCTTAACCTCACACTTCATGCACGTGACCAATGCACACATATTAAGTCATCATACCATAGCCCATATTAAGTCATGTTTTTTCTTGGTATGTGTGATTTCAGCTAGTAAAGATGGTTATTGAGCTAAAGAGGCGCATTCTACAACCTAGTCGGGGAAGATGGGTAACTCCTTCCCTGCTCATCCTAGATCTAACATGTGTTATTTTTTTAAAAATAATAAAATGTTATAAGAAATAGCATGTCGACTCAAATCAGATTTAAAACATTTCCAACGGCATATATATAAAACGACACAAGTTAGATAAATTAAAAACCTTCCTCAATGTTTACACTCTAAAAAGGGGTTTGCACCTCGATAGGTTTGACCCCTCTCGATGCTTGGTAGATCCCCTTTTAATATGGATATATGCTATTTTAATCCATACCACATCGATAATGACACATTAACCATATAAGAAGCCACAAATATACTCCACATATATCCATCGCCCATCCAATCCATTCATAAACTCAGGTTTAACCCCAATTATGCATGTCCTTTCATATCATCTTTATAAGTTCTTTAACATATTTCCAACAATTGTCTCAACACAAATACAACCAAAAAGATCCTACATGGTTTAATCTTATAGTCACAAAATAATAGTACACACAACAAACATGCCTTCAAGTCAACATACACAACAATTCAAAATGGATGGAAAAATCAACACTCATAAATCAATCTATTAGCAAGCATGTAGGTCCATTAAACCCTAATATTTTGGTTGGCTCTAATACCATATGTAAGGTCCCACATTACCAAACTAACAAAACATAAAGAAACAAAGGTTCCATTGGACTTTAAGACTCAATTTTTAATTTTTTAATTAACTATGATTAAACTCATCTCTCGTATGTAATTAAATCATAGATATGTGAAGATAATTATAATACCATGGAGCCTAGTTTATCGAAAGAGTTACACAATCCATCAATTCCACAACAATAGATTAACATAAGAAATAATGGACAAACATAAGAAATAAGTCCCTTCATGTTTGGAATGAAATACTCTTAAATACTTTTATATTTTGTGCAACCAAGCATATGAGCCATGGAAATAGCATTGTGGGGGGGATGACAAGGATATAGGGAAATGACTGCTTTATGAGCTGTGGAGATATGAGTGCCCTAAGATCCATGGATGATTTATTGCCGTAAGGGTCGTGTAGATATGACTACCCTAGAAGCTATGGGGATATGCCAAGTTTCTAGTAAGATAACTACCCTTATAGTTATGGGTATATGAGTGGAAAGCATGGAAACAATCTATGCGTTAACATAATACTTTTGTTTATAATCATACTTAGACAAATACCCATATTTCTAAATCAAAAGCAAAGGGTAAACTCGAAATCTAAAACCATTTACTCATTTTATCATACACTTTGCATGCATGAGAGCTACAACCATTGAGGCCTTTAATAAAACACTTTACATGCAAGAGATCTACAACCATTGAGGCCTTTAATAAAACACTTTGCATGCAAGCAAGCTATATCCATTGAGACATTTAATCAGGCACTTTGCATGCATAAAATCTAAAACCATTGAGGCATTTGATCAAACTCTTTGAATGCATGAAAGCTATAGCCATTGAGGTATTTACTCAAACACTTTGATGGAAAACTAATATAGTTCATTGAGGACTTAAAACAAACACTTGATGACAAACTAGCAAGGCTCTCAAGGCATTAAAATAAACACTACATACAATAAATCTATAGCCATGTCTACTACCATAGTTCAGTAAGGCGTTTTCTAGTTGTTTGCAATATTGCACAATCAAACCCCAAGACAATCCCCAGGAATATGGAAAATTGTCCAGATCATGAAATCAAATTCTTGAAACATTTTTTGAACTAAAAAAAATGCCCCCTAAATTTGCTCTGAAATGCAAGAGAATGGTCTCAAAACTCAATTTTCAAAACCCAACATAATTAAAACCTCTAAGAGTTGTTTGCACAATTTGTTAATCACTTTGCATGCAAGGGAGTCATTACTATCGCAAATAGCATAATACATCTGGAATTTCACAATTTGTTATCTAAGGTTTTCAAATATCACTAGTAATGATAATACATAATATGTATAATTATTTTCGTAAGCATGAATTAAAAACAAGAAATAAAAATTTTAGAAAACCTTACTACATACCCTCACTAAATACTTTTTGCTTCGTTCAAAGAGAAATCTACAGAATGAGGCAAACAATAGATGAATAAACAAAGAAGATATTTAGCTCCAACATTATATTATTTTCCTTTATCCCTACATAAAAATTTTACTTCTGCATATGCTATACAATTTGTCCGGTCACCTAAAAGGATATATACCCAATACTCAATAATTAACCACAGATTTATAATGTTCTCAACTAGCAACCTACAATAATTTTTAAGGAAAATGGAATTTATTTCAAATACATAAATAACACAATGTATCAAAATTGGCAAAAACGGAAAATTATACGTGAAGCCCAGCCAATTTGCTCTCTCAAGCAAGTGCCCTTGTCAACTCCAAAGACCAACCAGTTTTTCAACCCAACCTTATCCAAGGAGAGCTTCTCCCTCTAAAATACTTGAACTATATGAACTCGCAACAATACCCAATGCAACAATAGAAAGATCACATGCAATCTTAGGAAGATAATAATTTTACTATTCCTCTCAACACCACTCAAGTCTTAATCAACCAACTAAGATTACCCAGACTTCTAGTTCAAAAATTCTAGAACCATTTCAACAACATCTGATTTCTCTTCCCTTCTCCCTCCATACCATGGTGGTCCTTATGTAAATATATCTTTAAGAGAGGTGATACTTCACCTTCTCATGCAATTTTTCTTTTTTCTGTAAATTGAAATTTTCTATATTATTCACCTCCCTCCCTTGAGGTGGCAATCCCACATTTTTTATTTTTAGTTGATTAACTAATTATACTAATATTCGGCATCCCTATGTATCATTTTTAGGTAATTTCATATTATTCATTATTCATAATTAAATATTTCACCTTTTTATGAAAATAATATTAAAGCTAAAATCTTGTCAAAAGTGGGTAAATTTTGGTGTTAAATTGATTCAAAGTTTAACCTAGGTGGGCTTACTTGGTTGATTTATGCTTTTGCATGGTGTTTTTATGTCGTAAAATAGGGATTCCGCACCCCTATTGTGCAACCTCTCCATAATTATTATGACTCCATGCCCTTGCCTTGTACTTGGGACTCTGTCTCCTCGTAGATTCAAGAATCCAGGCCCTAATGAAGATCCAATACTTTGCACCTTGATCTTTCAAATATTTAGGACTGCATGCCCTAATATTTTCCATATACTTAAGATTTATGGTGTTAGTCTCTTTTGGAATCAGGACTCCACACCCTTCCCTCCAAGACTTCTCATATATTCTTCCTTGGAACTTTGTGTTTCCCTAAGGGTACTAGTTGTGAGCTCATACCCATCTGATGGTCATGTTAGCAAGGCCTTACTTATCTAGACATGCACACATCATATCCTCATAGATTAAGAGCATCAATTAAAATTCATACTGAATTAACTTAATTGCATTTTACCCAAATATGTACATGACCTCCTTGATCATTTTTTTCTTCAATGAAAGGGCTTTCACATTCATCTTTGATGTGAGAATCATTACAAGGTAGTAACTAAGTTCTCTGCCAAATCATATTCATTACAAGGTTAAGCATACATAATCATATAAATCATGTATCATCAATAAGATCATAATCAACTATATGTTTTCCACATTAATGATCATCCATATGTCACAATCAGATATCATAATCCATGTCGTTAACCAGATGTCATTTCCATTTAGTACTTACAGGCATTATTGGGGTTAAATGGAAATATTCCATGACAACTTTTCCACATGTTATAATTGTCCATCTCCTAAATCTTTCTCTCAGGAAATAGTAATCCTTTATTATATGATTATGCACATTTTTGTAATCCTTTGTATTGTATTACACTATAGGGTGTTTGTAAGTTATCAAGTCATTTCCCTTTTGTATAACCAGTATAGATCCATCTTAAACATGGATTTATCAAGCACCAAGAGGGATCCAAATTCTTGAGGTGTATTCTTTTTTAATCTTAAAGTCAAGAAATTTGATCCCTCTTTTACTTGATAGATTCAGGTTTAAGTTTTATTTTTTTAATTTTTTTAGGCCAACATGGAATTTATAAATTAATTTTTGTAATTTTTATTTTATGAGTCGACATATGTTTTTTAAATTATTTTTTTATTTTTATTTTTGGGTAACGTTACATTATGTTACAACATCTCCCCTTATTGGATTGTAGAACACCTTGCTCCTCTCAATGTAATGAAACATTTACAATTAACCTTCCAACTATATGTGAACATCAAACAAACATAAACAATAAACTATAAACTATTACTTAATAGCAGTGTTGAAACAAGGCAATATAAATGGCTAACATAAAAATTGATTGTTAGAAAAATAGATTTAAAGAAGGTCTTTTCTCCATCCATGATGAATTTCTCAGAAGAATCGTGGTGTTCAGCTATAATAAAGTTCAAAACGAACACACATTACATGTATTCAAAGAATGATGATTTAGTTGGGTAACAATCCTCTACAACACAATCATGACTCGAGTCGATGATACATTTTTTCACCTTTATATAGCATTATATTAGCCATAAGTTTTAGAAGTTTATTGCTCTCCTAATGGAAACAATTTTGTAATTCAAACATGTTGTATCGATTTTATATTGTTTGTTGTCTAACTTTTTTTTCTTTTTTATAATTTTCTAATTCAAACATGTTGTATCAATTTTCTATAGTTTTTTTTGTCTTATAGTATTGGTTTTTTTCTTTATTTTTATTTTTATTCAATCATATAATATTGGATTTCCAATATGGTTCGATGACAAATTGTCCTTAAAGATTGAATACAAACAACAAATTGTGTCTTTAATGATTGAATAATGTTGGACCATTTTTTTTTGTTACAATACAATTAAATAATGATTATGTTTTTTGGTTTTTTTTCAGAAAGAAAAAAGCCTGTCCTTGTTATTCTCAAAAAGAATCAAAGGTTATCAGTACAATCTCCCCATAAAGCGGGTTACATACAATCAACACCATAAGAGCACTGTCAGGGGGAAAGGCATAATAGTTGAAATGTGTGATCCCATCAGAAAACTGTCTCATCATAAAGAGATGAATGTCTTCTCATCCACATCTACTGAGTGCCAAAAGGCTCTGATCAGCATTCTAAAAGTGATCACTCTGTCAATCATGACATATATAAGGGAAATGTAATAATCCCTTAACCATGCTCAAAAGAGCTGAAAAGTGTCCTGAGAAACCAAATGGTTCTCGAAATATTACATAAAACTGCCTTTACCCTGAGGATAAGAGAGTGCAGTTTTAGAGAGACGGTCAACCATCCGATTGTGCTCTCGATAAATGTGAGTGAAAGACAAATCCTGGAAGCTAAGTATTAGATTTTTAGTCTCCCTGCACCAATGAAAGAACTCAGGTGGGGAGAGAGCAGTCGATCCCATCGCCAAGTTGATGATTACTTGAGAATCACCATATACATGGGATAGGGGGATCCCATCATTTGGGAAGAGAGAAGAAGTGCCCACAAGCTGAGCAATTCCGCTTTAGTGTTAGTGCCATATCCAACCCCCAGGGAGAACTCCAAGTAGTGAGACTCATTGAAAAATATGCGGTAACCTACTCCAGCAATCTTATAGTT
This sequence comes from Pseudotsuga menziesii, assembly GCA_001517045.1. Lineage (NCBI taxonomy): Eukaryota > Viridiplantae > Streptophyta > Pinopsida > Pinales > Pinaceae > Pseudotsuga > Pseudotsuga menziesii. The sequence goes on from LPNX010357796.1 coordinate 60,128, forward strand.
TGAGGCTCCATCAATAAATCCACAGGGATAAATCTTGCAAGGGGGCTTCCCCAATTTTCTGCTTCTAGTTTTTTTCAGAGACAGTCGAAGAAGGAAGAGCTTGAATAGATGTAATAATTTGTTGTACCATGTTGTAAATGTTCCTTCGTTTCCCCTCGAAGATAGCCTGGTTGCGCACTTTCCAAATAGTCCACATCATATGGAAAGGAAGCATATAGAGGTGCGAGTTCCGTGGAAGGTTTCCAATCCAACCTCTAATCATGTCCCCAAGCGATACACATGGTGAAAAAGCTGGGAGATTAAATAGATCACAAACATGTTCAGCAACCGTTTTCCAAACATAGCATATGGAGAATAAGTGCTCGACGATCTCCTTGTCCGAATAGCAGAGAACGCATATACCAGGGCCTGATTTGCCCCTTTTCTGTAAATTCTCCCAAGTGAGGATTCTGTTCCGAAGAGTTAACCAAATAAAACAAGAGATTTTTTTTGGAATTGCCTTAGTCCACAGAAGGGAGTCAGCAAGATCTGCAGCCGGGGGCGAGAAAGAGCAAACAATGCATTCATAAGCATTTCTGTCAGAGATGGAGCCCTATTTTTTGTTGTAATCCCAAACAAGTTCGTCAGGACAATCAGTGAGGCGAATACCAGCTCCGGATAATCCCTCTATATATGCATTCCATATTATTTTGTAAGAGCCCCCAAGATCTAGATCATCGGCGGTTAACCAATAGCACTGCGCATTATAAAGAGAGTTTTGAGCCTGGGAGAGTGTGCAAATATTCAAATCCTCCAGATAAGATCTCAGGTCCTCGGGGAGGCTAAAGGAAGAGTCAGAACCCACAATCGGGTCAATTCCCAGCAGTATGTTTTCACCATCCCCCACCTACCAGGCCATGTGAGTGCCCATCCATGGGAGAGTCTGCATGAACCCTCTCCACATGACAGAAGCACAATGCAAGCTTAAGCGTTTACATCTGAGCCAGTCAGTCACCGAGTAACTTTTCATGTATTTGAGATGGAGGACTTGATACCACAAACCTTTGGAATGGAGGATCCTCCATAAATTTTTGAGACGCAAAGCAATGCTAAACCAAAGGAGGTTTTTGATTCCCCATCCCCCATATTCCTTGGGCCAAGAAATATCCTTCTAGCTAGCTAGATGATATCTGTTGTTATTATCGGAGGAGCCCCATAAGAAATTGAACATAATTCTTCTGAGTTTCTGTAAAATGTTGGTTGGGATTGGAGCAAGTCCCATCCAATAAACAGGAATACTTGACAGAACTGATTGAACAAGAATGAATCTGCCCCCAAGGGAAAGGTACTTATAGGTCCAATGACTTATCCTTTTTTCAAACTTTTGTATAATCCAAAGCCAATCATTGATTCTATACCCAAGAGGTTTCAAGTAATAACCCAGATAATTGAAACAAGATTGGAGCGACGACATCCTGTAAGGCAGGACTCCAACAAAATCATTTAGACAGTCAGTGGCAAGATTGTAATAGAGAAAACAAGACTTTTCGATGTTGATCCTCATGTCCGAGGCTTTGCAAAAAGTATCAATGATAACCTCAAAGGTAGACCAATCTTGAAGAGTACCCGAGCCCAAAAGGATCACATCGTCCACAAAGAGGAGGTGAGAAAGAGCAAGGGAGGGCGAGATTTGAATGCCCCGAATGTGACCATTGGACCTGGCATCCCGTATGAGAAGACTAAGGCCCTCAATGACAAGGATAAAAAGGAGAGGGGATAACGGACAACCTTGGCGGATACCACGAGTTGCTGTGAAAAACTTCGAGGGAGTCCCATTGACCAGTACCGGAAAATTAACAGTAGAGAGGCATCCCATGATCCAATTTACAGTAAGGAGGGGCACTCCAATTTGAATCAGGATCAGTCTGACATATGTCCAATCAACACGATCAAAAGCCTTAGAAAGATCTAGTTTGAGGACAAAGGCGCAAACATTCTTAGTTTTGACAGAATGAAGAACCTCTTGCACAATACCAATAGGTTCAGAGATTTGTCGATCTTTAAGAAACCCAAATTGTTCCTGAGAAATACCCAGATCCAAGAAGGGCTTTAACCTTCCAGCTATAACTTTAGCAATGAGTTTATAGAGAAGGTTACATAGAGAGATGGTCCTAAAATCAGCAAAAGTTCGAGGCTTGTCCTTCTTTGGGATAAGAGCAAGGAACGTCGAGTTCAAGGAAGGAGGGATAAAACCCGAGGAGGCTTGTCAAGTCAATAGTCTTAAGTAAAGCAGGGCTCAGGAGATCGAAAAAGTGCAAGTAGAACTCTGCGGGCCACCCATCCGGGCCCGGGCTACGATATTTTTTAAAGGACTTGAGAGAGTGTTCAATTTCCAACAGACTAACCGGGCAAGAAAGGAGAGAAGAGTGTTTTGTGGGAATCATTCTGGGGAAGAGCGAGACCACCTTAAGTTGGTGTTCTAGACTAGTACAACCATCATCCTTGTAAATGTTGGCAAAGTGGGCTTTACCCAACTCTTTTAAGGAAGCCTCCTCCTCAACAAGATTACCATCGGGGTCTACAAGAGACCAAATCGTGTTTTGAATCCTTCTCCCCGAGGCCACATCATGAAAAAAATTTGTGTTGGAATCTCCCTGGAGAGCCCATTTGGTTCTGCTTTTCAATTGCCAGGTAAGCTGGAAATGTTCCAAGATCCTCTGCCTCTCAGCACTAAGGTGAGACAATTGGGCAATTTGCTCCCTCAAGAGAATACCATTAGAAGGACCAGCTAGGAGTGATTCAATGGCAAGCTCGAGGTTAGAGGATGCAGAGTCCATGCTTGTTAATTTATCCTTAGTCCAGCTCTTGGTAGCAGATTTAATTTTGCGCCGAATGAGACACAAATCCTATATACCAAGAAGATTATCAGCATCGGAGGTAGTGGACCACCAGCGCAGAAACCAGTCAATGAAGTCAGGGTCTTCGAGCCAAGAATGATTGAATTTAAAGGGGTAATCAAAGGATCCTTTCAGTTTCTTCCACTCAAGACATATAGGAAAATGGTCAAAGAGATCCAAACATTTGGTCCAGGTCCTAAAAACCCCCAAGGAGGGGAGCAGGGTGTTGGAAATAAGAAAACGATCAAGTCGCTTGCTGATTACCTCATCCCCAACTCTGTCGTTGCGCCAAGTAGGCCCTGTCACAAGCGGAGCCACATCCACAAGTCCTACTGACTCAAAGAGAGATAAGAAGTGATTGGAAAGAGGGTCTAGAGTGGCCTTAGAGCCCCAAATTTCAGATGAGCGGAGAGTGAGATTTAGATCCCCACCTAACACAAGATGCGGTAGGTTGAGTAACCCACCACGAAGGGCTTTGTCCCAAAAATATTCTCGTTCCCGATAAGGACCATAAACATTGAGAATATGGATAGGGTCTGGCATCCCTCAAATAGAGGCCTGAAGCAAGATACCCGCACAGGTTTGGAAGGCCCTACAGTTTGCCTTAGACGGATTCCAAGCAGAGAGTAGGCCCCCCGAAAGCCCACGGGCACTGATAGCGCAGAATTCCCAGGAAGGGAGTAATTTCGAGAAGGCAAACAATGAGGGGGAGGCACTACACATGGTTTCTTGCAGAAGGATAAAATCAGGGTTAAGAGTTTTGAAAAGAGCACGGAGGCTAAGTGATTTGGTCCTACCTCCCAGACCATGAATATTAAGTGAGAAGATTAACATCAGGGCTTATCCTTAGGGGGAGACATCGCTCTAAGTCCCCTGGAAGTGTTACCTCTGGCCGCATCCTTTATACGGATAGAGAGAGGGATGTAAGGAGGTGAAGCCGAGGAGAGGTCAACCTTTGTATCCCTTTTCCCTTTAGGAGGTTTCCTAACAGTCACATTCGCAAACCTGATGGAGTTGAGGTGAAGGGTGGAGGGGGAGGTAGGGGTAGAGGCCGTGAATATTGAGAGGGACCTTTTGAGAGAGAGATCTGAGAATGAAGGAGAGGAGATGGGACTGTGAAGGGGGGTGACCTGGCCAGAAGGAGGAGCAATAGGTAAAAGAGGGGGGAAGTCCTCAATCGAATCAAGAGCAGGTAAGTCCCATTCCGGGAGGGGTCCCTTCAAAATAGGAGATTGAGAGTTGACAGAGCTAGAGAGAAAAGAGAGAGCCTCCACTTCCTTAGGAGAAGTATCAAGGATGGGAAGAGAATCTGACAGGGAAGGTGGAATCGTTGCCAGCGGGGATAACCAAGGAGGAGAATCCGAAGCAGTATTGAAGGATGAAGGAGGAATAGTAGATTTTTTATGAGTCAAAATCAAATTATCTACAGCCTCAAAGAAAGAGTCTGAAACAATATCAGTGGGCGGAGTGGACTCATTAGAATTACCTGGTGGAGTATGTTGACCCTCCGAGGGGCTAGCCGAAAGCGAAGGCGATCGGAGTTCACCAATATCCGAGTTGTTTCCTCCTGAGAATCTGTGAGGGCAGGAGTTCCTCAGATGACCCACTGAGCGGCAGCAGCTGCATCTGAAAGGCACGTGAAGATAGTCGAGCCGTTGGATCAATAAGCGCTCGTTGCACAATATCTCCACTTCTGCTGGTAGCCCCCGAGAGATATCCATTTCTACAAGTATTTTGGCTACCCGCTTGTCATAAACCTGGTGAAAGTCATCCTCCACAGAAACGAACCTTCCAATAGTGTTCCCAATTCCCTCCAGAAATTGGCTGCTCCACAGGGGAAACGGAAGGTGGGGTAATAAAACCCACAAGTGGCGTTTGGAGATCCTCTCTCGCAAAGGGTCAAATTTGGTGTGCCAGCGACCAAGAACCAACGAACCCTTTCCAATATGCCAGATGCCTTCCAGAACCCGAGAACAGTGATCAGCATCGAGAAACACAAACACAATCCAACCATTTGACAATAAGTTGATGGTCGGAATGTAGTCGAAGAGAGGCTTCCAATTCTCCGAAGCCCAGTTGACCCAAGATGCCTTATTCATCCTGCTGTATTCCAAACGTCTGACCAGGGCTCACGTGCAAAGGGATGAGACACGCTCCATGAAAATGTCATGTCCCAAGACATATCGGTATCGTCCCTCTTGTGCCTTAACGCACTTGGACCTACGTTTCCGGCGAAAGCGTGCCTGAGAATCATTCTCTGCCATGGATAATGACCCACTAGGTCAACCCCAAAAGGCCGTTGCGCAGAGGCAGAGTTTGCTAACCCCAGATACCAAAAAATACCATAGTCCAGAGCCGCAGTGAAAGGGTTGTTATCAAAAACAAAGGATAGAAACCTGGGACCAATAAACCCCGTTCCAAGCAAACCCCAGAGGCTAAGTCACAACCCATGGAAAATCCAATGTCAACGACAACAAGTACCCAAACAACAGGATAGAAGATGGAGTAACCCTAGTAGGGTTAAAAGGGTAAGGGCCCGAAACTTTGAGGTGTCATGTTCACCCAAATAACCACAAAAGTCAACCCTGTACCCGTCCAAATCCCGCAACGAATCTGGAGAAAAAACCCATGCAAAGGTGGTGAGAAACGACGTCGACCAGAGCAGCTACAGAAGCGAATCCTTCCCACTTTTTTTAATCTTGGTTGGTACTACTCCCCCAGTGAAGGGGAGGGACTCCAAGAAAGGCTATAGTCTAGTGCCCACCATCTTGAGCGAGGAGACCCCAAGCAGAGTGAAGCCTATGGGCGGAAGAAAACAAAAGTCAGAAGAAAAAGACGAGAAGGTGAGCACCCCTATTAAGGTGCCCAAAAGCCTGTCCACCAGGAAGGGTTTTTAAACTAGAGAAGCCAGAGCAACAGAGTGGCGACTCAGCCACATCTCTTTTCTCAAACCCTTACAGAGAAAAAAGGGCAAATAGAAAAGCTGCAATAATGAAGAAAAACACCAGGAACCCAAGCGCTTCCACGAAGAGCCCAGCCACAATCACAGGGAAGGAGAGGGTTTTCGCCATGAAGATACAGGAAAATCAGAGGAGCCCATAAACTACCGCTTTTAAATAATGATTATGTTTTATAACTATAAAGCAATGAGCTTTTGAGAAAAGAGATATATCTAATAGAAACTTAACCCCTTTTGACACGATGAGCCATTGTATTTCAATCTTGTATTTTGCTTTGCTCAAGTTTCCATAAAGTAGGAGTTAGTAATGGAAGATTTTTCTGTGCTCCATTATAGTTGTGAATATATAAGTAATGTTGATATATATATATCTTATTGTTATGTCTTTCATTTTGTTAAGATTAGTATAAAACCATAAAAATAAACAATAACATATTTAAGAATTACTTAAATTTTATTATATTTTATTTATTCGTATGGTTGTGAATAAATCATTTTTGTTATTTATTTTAATTTAATTATTATTTAAATAATTTAAATTTTTATTATATTATATAATAATAATAAAAATGTGTGAAACAATTTTGATTAGGCTCACTACATATTATACTATAAAATTATTATAATTAATTATATAATTATGCAATAATTTTTATTTTTATTTTAATTGTCTACGCTGTCGTGAATGCAAATAGCGTTTACCCACTAGCTACAATATTATTCTCCATTCAAACAATATTGAAAATATTAAAATGAAATATTTTAACAGTGTACTTAATACAAATAACATTAAATATTTAACTATTTTTATTTTTATAACATAAATTAATATCTTATATTAAAGTAAAGTGACTCATAATCAATGTTTTATGCTCACAACGTTTAGATAAAGGATAATTTTAGGGGCGAATTTTAGGGGCGAATTTTAGCGGGTTATATTTGCATGTTTTTCTCCCAAAAAAGATTCACCATTTTGCATTTTTTGAAGCCCTGTTTCGCCCAATTTTGATGGGGTAAAAAATTTTCACCCTAAAAATTGTCAAATTATTATATAAACGATATAAAATCCTTGGAAATTAAAATATTTTTTGAAAAATATCGTCAATCATTTTATAGTTGGTGTTTTAAGAATTGGTAATATTCGCCAACATTCATACACTTTTAAATAAGTATGCTTCCTTAAAATCATCCCTGGTTTAGATTTAGGTAACTAATATATAGTGATGCAACAATGTAGGGCTTAGCAACTTAAAAAATCATGGTTTGGATTTCTTTTACATTAATAAAGCTTTTTTTTCTTTTTTTTCCATGGAAAATATATCACATTCTATTAAAAAGAATAGAACATGTTTTTCAAAGACCCGAAGGCCTTACACGTGCATAAGAACAATGATATCGCTCCTCTAAAATCTGGAGGGGTTGTAAACACCTTTTACATCCCTATACTAGGGCTACATAGTTCAACATTGAGCTCCAAAACCTCAAAAAAAATGCAAAAAAGACTCTGCATTATGCTAAAAAACTCAAAATAAAGCCTGCTGAAAATTAGCAGAAAAGCAAGAAAAAAACAACAAGAATTGTCTTATGAGAGGATCAAATACATGTCTCTTGATGAATAACAGTTACAAAACCTAAAAACTCTCACTCAAAAACTGGCATGGAAGGTGTTCTCTCCCAAAAAAAAATTATTTTGATAGTAGGAAGAATCGAACTTGTGTAATGAAAGATATGAGTATCACTGACAATTTGAAAGTCTCTGTTTTTTATTTGGATGAAAATTTTACAAGTTATAGCTTTCGATGGCTTAGGCAAAGACTATTATATCTCATTAGCCACCGAAAAGCTATGTTTCGGCGGCTAAACAGTTGAACGCGGGGCAAAGGTGAACCACCGAAAGCGGTCCGAGCAAGTAGAGTCAAAGTAATACTTTCAGTGGCTTAGGCAAGACTACAGAAAACTCATTAGCCACCGAAAAGGGTTGCTTTCGGCAGATTAGAGAGAGTAACAAGAAGGGTTTTAACCACCGAAAGCAAGCAGCAAGCAGCATTGGGAAAAGTACATTTGATAGCTTAGGCGAGGCTCGAAACGGCTCATTAGCCACCAAAAAGGGTCGCTTTCGGTAGATTAGAGAAAGAATCAACGCATATGCTAACCACCAAAAGCAGGAAGATAAGCATCGGGTGAAAAGCACTTTCGGCGGTTTAGGCGAAAGCTCGGGCATTTTCGTTAGCTGCCGAAAGAACAAGTTTTCGGCAGTTAAAAAGGTTTTCTAGTGAGGTTGTTATCTGCCGAAAGCAGGAGTTCACCACGGCGACGGGGTAAAAGTTTCAGCAGCTTAAGCAAGAAAGACAACACTTCGTTAGCCACCAAAATCCAGCTTTTCGGCGGCTAGATGATAAACTCCCGGAGGGCCTTAACCACCGAAAGGGCAAAATAAGGAAACGATTAGGAAACTGTCACATCTGACCTCATCAGCAAGATAAATGATCATTTGTGAGCGTGATTAACCACTGAAAAATATGGAGCTGTATGACTGCGTGGAGAAATGAGTAAAAAGGGTCGTTATGCAATTGGCAAAGGACTAATCTGACTAGAAACCCTCAGTCTCCCTCCACCTATCCAAAGGATCATCAAAAAGCCACCGAATGCTCTGGTTGAAGTAGGTTACAATTATGTGGGAAAGGAGATCTAGAGGATCGAGCTACTGCCATCATTTTTATGATCTCAGCCTACATAATGACAGAAAACCCTCATAATCAGTGCCTAGAGACTCCATCTGATTTCATTTTTGAAATTAGCATTTTCTCCACCTAAAAAAAAACTAGCTCTGAAATAGTAGCCTACTAAAGCATACTACATACAAGACTGAAACTGTTTTGCAGGTACCCAGGAGATACACCCATCAGGATGAAGAAGAGTGGACCAGCTCTCAGGCATGAGCTAGGTGATATCAGTTATTTAGAAGCACATCCAGAGGTCTGTAGAATTTTCCAAGAGGTGGGCTACTACAAGTTCTGTGAAAAAATACAAGGCTTCCATCAGCAGGTGACTGAAGCTTTTGCCCTCTCATTTGATGGTTCGAAAGCAGTCATAGGAAAAGAGGAGTTTCTCATAGATGAAGTACTAATCACTGAGGTGACAGAACTCCCTTCCACAAGAGAGAAATGGTTCAAGACCACCATACCAAAAGAGGTGGAATTCAGGTCTTACCTTAAGCCTGAACATAGAGGAATAGTATGGAAGAAGAGTGTGCTATCATCATGGCTGGAAGAGAACTGGAAACAGCTGTTGAAGGCCATTGTGGTCTACTTAACCTGTGAAGGGAGATATAATAGAGCAATGATCTACCATCTCAAGCTCATGAATCACTTCACAGGTAAAATCCCTCTCAATATGCCCTTTTATTTACACAGAAGTCTAGGGAAGATGGCACATCAAGTAAAAGCCCAGCCATCCAATATTGTTGGCAGGTTGTCCCACCATGGTCTTATCCAGCTATTGGTCTAGGAGCTGTTGAAGAGAAGAAATATGGCTTGGCCTTACTTTCTATTCTAGAATGGTTTTGAGACAAGCCTTCAGCTAGAGGAGAAATGGAAGTCTCCTTCCAAGAAATCCAGCACACCAAGGAGTGGGAGAAGAAGGAGGAGGGCCATTTCCCCAGTAGCAGCAACAGAACAACCTCCCTCCTCCTCCAAGACCAAGAAGGCAAAAAGGAACTTGGACTTCTATGAGAAGGGTCAAGAGGCAGAAGCACATCGTCAGAATAGCTTAAATCTACCCTATTCAGATTCTGAGGAAGAACAAGAAGAGGATCCATCCCTAGCTCTGCAGATTGTACCAGTATCTGAAGCATTTCCATCCCCCACACCATAGGAGCAAGAGGAACCAGTATAAAGGGCTTCCTCCATCAAGCCTAGAAGTCAAAAGATCAATCAGCTACTGATGTAGGTTTATGAAATGGAGGTCTTGGAAAGAGAACTAAAGAAGAATAATGCGACATTGACCAGGAGAAACAAGATACTTCACAAGTCCTACCTGGAGCAGAGAGAAAGATACATTTTCTTGAAAAGGTTGAACATAAGATACCTGAAGGACAATACCAGATTATACAGGATGGTTAGGCTCCAAAGGCTGTAACTGAAGGAAGCCAAAGCAAACCCTAGCAACCACCTCGCCTTATCGACCCTAGCTGAAGCAGCAGTCAATCTCCAGCCTCCTGAAGCTAGCCAAGGTGTTGTTAACACTCCTAACACGAAGCCTGCAGAAGAGTAAGGCTGAGCAAACAGGCCTAAAAGGACATTTTTGAAGAAAACCTAATATTTTTTGCAAAACAGGGCTTTTGGTGGCTTAGGCAGATGCTGGGGCAGTTCATTACCCACCAAAAGTGCCACTTTCGGCAGCTAATGGTTCTGATAGACTAGCCTCTTAACCACCGAAAGCGGACAGAGGCTTAAAGGAAAGTTTTGGCATATAGAACCGATTTTGGGCAACTACAGATGGTTCATGGACGTAATCTAAATATAAAAGGCGCTGAGGGATGCATAAAAAAAGGGTCTGTGTGAGATCCACTATGACATAACAGCGCCAAAGGACACCAACCATAGCTTTCAAAGAGAAATAAGTGGTTTAACTGGCAGAGGACGAGCAGCAGTAATCACCAGCAATTACTTCAGTTATTTAAATATTCATTTAGTGAATTAAATCTTCATTATAGTTATATAAGTAGTTAGGTAGGGTTTCAAACCCTAATTTGCAAAAAACTGTTACTTTTGTTTATTTTTGTAACAACAGATCCAGGTTTTAGGATCTGTATATTTTGTAAAAGGCTATAAAGCCTAAGACTGATTTTATAAAAAGGGTTCAACTTCAAGCAAAAGCTGAGATCCATCAGTCCTCTCCTATTACTAGTAATAGAAAAAGAAATCCATAAGCTCCTCAAAGCCAAGATCATAATCCCCCTCAGGTACTCCAAGTGGATTGCAAACCTAGTAGTGGTAAGAAAGAAAAATGGGGAAATCAGGTTCTGTGTGGATTTTAGAAACCTAAACAGGTGTTCAAAGAAAGACAACTATCCACTGCCCAAGATGGAACACTTGCTGCAGAAAGTCTCAGGGGCTAGTGTTATGTCCTTCCTAGATGGCTTCTCTGGATACAACCAAGTTGTTGTGCACCCTGATGAGCAAGAGAAGACTGTCTTTACCACCCCCTGGGGCACCTTCATGTATGCTAAAATGCCATTTGGGCTAATGAATGTTGGGGATACTTTTCAGAGAGCCATCGACCGTAGGGTTGAAAGATAAATTTGTGTTGATATATTTGGATGACCTAACAGTTTACTCTCACAGCCATCATGACCACTTGCAGCACTTAAGGAAGGTATTTATGAAGTGCAAAAGATATGGAATATCACTTAACCCTATGAAGTCCCAGTTTGCACTCAGTGAAGGAAAACTCCTAGGCCACATAATCTCGGCTGAAGGTGTAAAAATCGATCCGGTAAGGGTGGAAGCTATCTAGAAGTTGTCAATACCGAGGTCAAAAAGAGACATTCGGTCCTTTTTAGGAAAGATAAACTTTGCCAAGAGGTTCATCCCTAATTTCTCCGAGCTGGTAAAGCATATAATAGTCATGTTGAAAAAAGAGGCAGAAATAAAATGGACTGGCCAGGAAAGAAACTCTTTTGAAGACATTAAGAAGGCTATCATGGAGGCGCCAACCCTTATTAGTCCTGACTACACCAAGAGTTTTTACATTTTCTCTTTTGCATCCTATGGCATAGTGGAAGTTGTACTCTTACAAAAGAGTGATGAGGGTCTTGATCATCCAATTCCATTCTTCAGTAAAACCTTGAGAGATGCTGAACTGAAGTATGATCCAATTAAGAAGCAAGTTTATGCTCTCATAAAATCTTTGAAGACTTTCAGAATTTATATTCTCCATGCCAAGGTCCTTGCATATGTCCCTTCAGCTGCTGTGAAGGATGTTTTGACTCAGCCTGACATTGATGGGAAGAGAGTTAAGTGGATTTCCAAGCTCATTGAGTTTGATATAGAGGTGAAACCCACTAAGTTGGTGAAAGGACTAGGTCTGGCCAAACTCATGGCCAAAGAAAACTATGAACTGATGGGAATAAACTTCACATGTGTCAAATCAGCAAAGGTGCAGACTATGGTAGCAGCAGAAGTAGATCAAGATCAGAAGGACATTCCATTAGTAGCTGAAAACATATCTTCATGTGAGTGGTACTCAGGTATTATTCAATTTTTGCAAAAAATAGAAGTTTCTCCTGATCTCACTCCTAACCAACCACGAGCTCTTAAGTTAAAATCTATTAAGTTTTGCATAATTGACAAACTGTTGTACTGGAAAGATCAGTCTGGAGTTTTGCTAAGGTGTCTAGATAAAGAGGAAGCAGAGCAGGTCATGCACCACTTTCATTCCAGCACATGTGGGGGCCACCACTATTGGAAAACCACATCCCACAAGATCTTAAGGGAAATATACTATTGGCCAGTCCTCTTTGATGATGTATGCACGTTTGTAAGGGCCTCTGACCAATGCCAAAGATTTATAGGGAAGCAACAGCTCAAATCCTTACCCCTTAGACCTATTGTGGTGAATGGGCCTTTCTAGCAATGGGGTCTGGATTTCATAGGTGAAATAAATCCATCTTCCAGTGGACAACATAAATGGATCTTAGTAGCCACTGACTACTTTACCAAATTGATAGAAGCAGTACCCACCAAGACTGCCACTCATCAAGTCATCATGAGATTTTTATATGAGAAAATCTTTAGCAGGTTTTGCTTCCCAGTAAGGTTGGTAAATGATAATGCAATATCTTTTAAAGTTGGGCCATTAGTTAACATGTGTGAGTCAATGGGCATTCAACTGGTGCATTCCACCTCCTATTATCCACAAGGCAATGGCCTGGCTGAGTCATCCAACAAAAGTTTAGTCAGGACCATCAGGAAACTGCTGGAGACAAATCAGAAAAGATGGGATTCAAAGCTTAAGTTTGCTTTATGGGATGATAGGGTAATAGACAAAATATCCATAGGGACTTCTCCATTCAAGCTATTTTATGGCACAGAGGCCATTTTTCCTATCCAACTCATTCTTCCAGTGGCAAAGTTCTTTCAGGAAGACGAAGATGAACCAAATTATATGGTGAGGAGGATGATGGACTTGGTGGAGTTACAACAAATCAGGGAGCAAGATATAGGAAAATCAGAAGCCCATCAACACAGGATAAAGGGCATGTTTGACAAAAGAGCAAAAGCAGACAACTTCCAGGTTCGAGATTGGATCCTTAAGTGGGATGCTGTCATACAGGACAAGGGAAAACATGGAAAATTTGACTCTTTGTGGATTAGCCCTTTTGTGATAGCCTAGGTACATAAGAATAACACCTTCAAACTGCAGAATCTAGAAGGGGAAAAGGTATTTGATGGCCCAGTGAATGGGAGGTTTTTGAAACTCTACTTTATTTGAGGCTCTGAGGCCTTATTATTGTAAATTAGTAGATAGTATGTTGTTTTTGCTTACAGAATAAACTCCATGCCCAATGGAATAGTAAATAATAGTTTTAAGTTATTTAGTTGCTTGCGGGGAAAGGCATTTTGGTATGGGATTCTTGGGACCTCACTGGGAGGTTCCCATCCCCAAGTAGGAGCCGGATGTTATCTCCCAAAATAAATTTATTTTGATAATGGGAAGAATCGAACTTGTGTAATGAAAGATATGAGTATCACTGACAATTTGAAAGCCTCTGTTTTTTATTTGGATGAAAATTTTACAAGTTATAGCTTTCGGTGGCTTAGGTGAAGACTATTATAGCTCATTAGCTACCGAAAAGCTATGTTTCAGTGGCTAAACAGTTGAACGCGGGGCAAAGCCGAACCACCAAAAGCGGTCCAAGCAAGCAGAGTCAAAGTAACACTTTCGGTGGCTTAGGCGTGACTACAGAAAACTCATTAGCCACTGAAAAGGGTCACTTTCGGCAGATTAGAGAGAGGAACAAGAAGGGTTTTAAATGTCGAAAGCAAGCGACGAGTAGCCTTGGGAAAAGTACATTCGATGGCTCGAAACGGCTCATTAGCCACCGAAAAGGGTTGCTTTCGACAAATTAGAGAAAGAATCAACGCATATGCTAACCACCGAAAGTAGGAATATAAGCATTGGGTGAAAATCACTTTCAGCTGTTTAGGCGAAAGCTAGGGAATTTTCGTTAACCGCCAAAAGAACAGGTTTTCAGCAGTTAAAAAGGTTTTCCGGTGAGGTCGTTATCTGCCGAAAGCAGGAGTTCACCACGGCGACAGGGTAAAAGTTTTGGCGGCTTAAGCAAGAAAGACAACACTTCATTAGCCACCAAAAGTCGGCTTTTCGGCGGCTAGCTGACAAACTCCCGGAGGGTCTTAACCATTGAAAGGGGAAAATAAGGAAACGGTTAGGAAACTGTCATGTCTGACCCCGTTAGCAAGATAAATGATCAATTGTGAGCGTGATTAACCACCGAAAAAAAATGGAGCTGTATGACTGTGTGGGGAAATGAGTTAAAAGGGTTGTTATGCAATTGGCAAAGGACTGATCTGACTGGAAACCCTCAGTCTCCCTCCACTTGTCCAAAGGATCATCAAAAAGCCACCAAATGCTCTGGATGAAGTAGGTTACGATTATGTGGGAAAGGAGATCTAGAGGATCGAGCTGCTACCATCATTTTTGTGATCTCAGCCTACATAATGACAGAAATCCCTCATAATCAGTGCCTAGAGACTCCATTTGATTTCATTTTCGAAATTAGCATTTTCTCCACCTAAAAAAAAACTAGCTCTGAAATAGCAGCATGCTAAAGCATACTACATATAGGACTGAAACTATTTTGCAGGTACCCAGGAGATACACCCATCAATATGAAGAAGAGTGGACCAGCTCTCAGGCAGGAGCTAGGTGATATCAGTTATTTAGAGGCACATCCAGAGGTCTGCAGACTTTTCTAAGAGGTGGGCTGATACAAGTTCTGTGAAAAAATACAAGGCTTCCATCAGCATGTGGCTAAAACTTTTGCCCTCTCATTTGATGGTTCAAAAGCAGTCATAGGAAAAGAGGAGATTCTCATAGATGAAGCACTAATCACTGAGGTGATAGAACTCCCTTCCACGGGAGAGAAATGGTTCAAGACCACCATACCAAAAGAGGTGGAATTCAGGTCTTACCTTAAGCCTGAGCATAGAGGAATAGTATGGAAGAAGAGTGTGCCATCATCATGGTTGGAAGAGAACTGGAAACAGTTGTTGAATGCCATCGTGGTCTACTTAACTTGTGAAGGGAGATATAATAGAGCAATGATATACCATTTCAAGCTCATGAATCACTTCACAGGTAAAATCCCTCTCAATCTGACCTTTTATTTACACATAAGGCTAGGGAAGATGGCACATCAAGTAAAATCCCAGCCATCCAATATTGATGGTAGGCTGTCCCACCATGGTCTTATCCAGCTATTGGACCAGGAGCTGTTGAAGAGAAGAAATATGGCTTGGCCTTACTTTGTGTTCTAGAATGGTTTTGAGATAGGCCTTCAACTAGAGGAGAAAGGGAAGTCTCCTACCAAGAAATCCATCACACCAAGGAGTGGGAGAATAAGGAGGAGGACCATTTCCCCAGCAGCAGCAACAGAACAACCTCGATCCTCCTCCAAGACCAAGAAGGCAAAAAGGAACTTTAACTTCTGTGAGATGGGTCAAGAGGCAGAAGCACATCATCAGAATATCTTAAATCTACCCTATTCATATTCTGAGGAAGAACAAGAAGAGGATGCAGCCCTAGCTCTACAGATTGTACCAGTATCTGAAGCATTGTCATCCCCCACACCACAGGAGCAAGAGGAACCAACAAAAAGGGCTTCCTCCAGCAAGCCTAGAAGTCAAAAGATCAATCAGCTACTGAGGCAGGTTTATGAAATGGAGGTCTTGGAAAGAGAACTAAAGAGGAATAATGAGACATTAACCAGGAGAAACAAGCTACTGCACAAGTCCTACCTGGAGAAGAAAGATTGAAAAGGCTAAACACAAGATACATGAAGGACAATACCAGATTATACAGGATGGTTAGGCTCCAAAGGTTGCAGATGAAGGAATCCAAAGTAAACCCTAGAAAGCACCTCGCCTTATCAACCCTAGCCAAAGAAACAGTCAGTCTCCAGCCTCCTGAAGCTAGCCAAGGCATTGTTAACACTCCTAGCACGAAGCCTGCAGAAGAGTAAGGCTGAGCAAACCGGCCTGAAAGAACATTTTTGAAGAAATCCTAATAAATTTTGTAAAACAGGGCTTTCAATGGCTTAGGTAACGCTGGGGCAGTTCATTAGCCACCAAAAGCACCACTTTCGGCAGCTAACGGTTCCAATAGACTGGCCTCTTAACCATTGAAAGCGGACAGAGGCTTAAAGGAAAATTTTGGCGTACAGAACCAGTTTTGGGAAACTACAGATGGTTAATGGACGTAATCTAAAGATAAAAGGTGCTAAGGGACACATCAGAACAGGGTCTATGTGAGATCCACTATGACATAACAGCGCCAAAGGACACCAACCCTAGCTGTCAAAGAGAAATTAGTGGTTTAATTGGTAGAGGACCGACAGCAGTAATCACCAGCAATTACTTCATTTATTTAAATATTCATTTAGTGAATTAAATCTTCATTATAGTTAGACAATTATTTAGGTAGGGTTTCAAACCCTAATTTGCAAAAAACTGTTACTTTGCTTTATTTTTGTAAAAACAGATCCACATTTTAGGATCTGTATATTTTGTAAAAGGCTATAAAGCCTAAGACTGATTTTATAAAAAGGGTTCGACTTCAGAGATTTATAAACCTGTACTGTTGTCAGCTTCTCATTTTGCTCATTCTTGAATATAAGTTCTTTTGTTATGATTTGTTCATCCTTCATCTATGTCTTTACTGTACTTATGCCTGAATGTGTATTTAGGTTACTTTCAAGTTAATTAATAACTAATAGTTGTCATCCTATTGGTGTGTTAATATGATTTGATTTATAAGAACCATCCTTATCATGAATTAGCCATTTATATGCATCTATTTTGTATGTAAATCTACCAACCTGATGAGTTCTCCATCCTTGCACCTTATTGTCAACTTCTAAACAATTGTAACTAAAAGCCTTGTAATTGAGTGAGTTTCATGAATGTCTTGAGAGTGGAAGGTTATATAGGTCACCTGACTTGATCCATATCAGAAAACCCTAAAAACATTTTAGGTTACCAGGCATCCTCAAGCTACAACCTAGAGGAGTTTCCTGGAGTGATAAAAGAAGGGTCACCAACAAGCTTAAGGGAGGATCCGCCACCACTGTCTTCAATAGGAGAGCCACCTCAATTCATAATAAAGATAGTCATTGAGCCCCAAGAGACGACCAAATGGGATGGTAGCTGCTAAGTGTTGATTTTTGAGAAATTATTAAGAGATTTGATATTTAAATTTTTTTATCAATGAAGTGCTAAACATATGAATCACTAAAACATTCAATCACACAAGGTCATTCATCCACAACACAAGATCTACAAGGGAAAATTTTAAGGATCCATACTTATTTAAAAGTGTATAAACCTTGGCGAATCTTACCAATTATTAAAATGTCAATTATAAAATATTTGGAAATATTTTTCTAAAAATATTTCAATTTCTAAGGATTTTATATAGTTTATATAATCTCGTGATTTTTGGAGCGAAAAATTTTTACCCCGTCAAAATTGGGCGATACAGGGCTTCCAAAAAATGAAAATTCAAGAACCGTTTTTTGGAAAAAACATGGGAAAATAGCACATGGCCTAAATTTTGCCCCATAATGTTTTCTTTCTATACCGTAGGAAAACCCTCACAATAATGAGGATAAAAAAACCCAACATATATTTTGAGTATATTAGATAGATTTGTAGAGAATGGCTTTTACACAATAGCAAATTGCCTAATAAGAGAGAGCACAGAGCAATTGAGAATAGAGGACAACTATAATGAACTTGCCATGTGCCCAACACATTAATAAAAAATCAAAACTACTACCATCTGTGGAATAGTGAATGGTTGCATGCCAATCATGCATAAATTCTTTACAACGTCGAATGCCTAGCTTAAATAACAAATCCTTACATAGAAAATATCACCATGCATAAATAATGTGTCATGCCTTTCATCTTTGACATTAATTGATGATAGATCGACATCAAATTGAACTCAACATCTAACTGGATGTATGCACACTTAGTTAACAAGCTAACTTAAGTGTCATCATGTAAGACACTTTATAATTGAAGTGTTGTCTTTTGATTAACTTAAGTGTCATCTTTTTAAGTTTAATTGAAGTATAAATACTTTAATTAACTAGTCCATTTATACTAACACTTAGTTATCTACTATTCGCTTAATCATGTTGATTAATTTACTTTGCATGGATCACTGAAGCTTTATAACTGAAAGTTCTATAACTGAATCACACATTGTAACTTAATTGAAGCTTACAATTTTGAGTTCACTTAGTCATTGCATTGGCAATTTGAATTCTCTATGCATTATCTATTTCATTGCTTATCTCTTTATCTTTACTGCATGGTCTATGTGTTAACATTAATCATCTATCATATCATATTATACTGAGAATAATTATATTACTCTTGGACCATATAGTCATATGCTAAAGTAATTTTCTCTAGAGGTGATCAGTCTCTAGAAGAGACTTATTTTATTTATACATCACGAATGAATATGGTTAGTAATATATCACAGATCATTTGATGCTTCAACATGGAAAACATCCATCTCTATGACTAGAGGTCCACCCCATGGGTACTAACTATACTCTGAGTGTTTGCATGAGAATCGTGACTTGATATTACTCACAAGTCCACCTCTATAACTGGAGGTCCACCCCATAGGGTGCCTTCTATAAGAATCATTAACTTGATATTACCCAGAATTCTGACTTGATATTACTCACAAGTCTATAGTTTTGATATTACTCATAAGACTTCACAACATCACCACCTCAATCATATGAGGATATAATACTTGATATTGCTCACAAGTCCTTATTCCTCCTTAAGTTCACCATAATGGATCTACTCCAAGTTACTAAGTCCAACTAAGTCTCTCTACCTCAGCTCATGACACCCAATCTTGGTTGCATAAGTATTGGATTAGAGAATGACCCTTGATGGTGTACATTTAACACTCCCTCTCATCAAGGGAGGCATTCTCTTCCATTCCAAGCTTGTCTCAGAAGTACCCATACTTCATTACAGATAGAGACTTTGTTAATGTTAAGTTTTTAATGGTTATATCATATCTTAAAACATTTAGCATCATAATAGCATAACCATAAGCCAAAATATCACTGAAAGATAGACAAGCACAACCACACAAAAAAGAACACAAAGATTTATCCTGGGAAAACCCTAATGGAAAAAAACCTAGCAAAAGCTTCCTCAATATAGATGCCCCAAAAGATAAAAGGTAAAACCCAAAACTGATCCTCCTCCTTCTCCAGCTACAGCTCTTTCTCTCTCTCTCTAATGTGCTACACAAGTGAGTGTGAGTGTGTCAAATGAGGAGCGCCTCATCTCTATTTATATTCTTTCGTTCACTTGACATTTAACCCTGTCGTGTAGGCTCAAGTAACCATAACTGGGTTAACTTAATATAATAATATATTTCGGAGGGTACTAATGACTCAACTTACAACATAGGGGACTTCCTCATGACTCTTAGTAATTCTCCCAATAGGAATCATCGAGGTACAAGAAAATACAAGTGATTCTCCCAATAGAAACATTGCGGACCAATAACATATATTTAGAATATTCTTCGAAGTTATAATAATTCAATACTCCCCCTTAGCGAGAAGGGTATTCTATAACAACAACAACAGTAAGAGAGAGAGGGAATCATCAACATCATCAGAGTGATACATCTATAGATCATCAAAAGCTTTTTATCATCTTCAACGTGTAGTCTTCATCTTCAATCTTCAGCAGCAACAACACTTTGAATGCTCGATCAAAATCATCATCATCGGCAGTACTTTGACTTTTCAATCAGCAACATCATCGTCAGCATACTCTGAATTTTCGGTCATCATCATCATCATACTCTAAACTATTGATCAGTATCATCATCATCATCATACTCTGATCTTTCGATCAGCAACATCATCGTCATCATACTCTGAAATTTCGGTCATCATCATACTCTGAACTTTCGATCAGCATCATCATCATCATCATACTTTGATATTTCGATCAGCAACATCATCATCATCATACTCTGATCTTTCGATCAATAACATCATCATCACACTCTAATCTTTCGATCAACAACATCATCATCATCAGCAACCTACAATCCACAACATGAATATGAATGTCTTTGGATCACTTTTGGACTTAAGTCTAGGGATGATACAATCCTACCACATTCTCGACAGTCAAAGCTACCGGATACAATTATGGGATAATCACTCCCTATCAGTTTAGGACTAAGTCCAAGGATGATGCAATCCTACCACATTCACGGGGACCAAAGTCTCCAGATACATTCTAAACAAAAGTTCAGGGATGATGCAATCCCACCACATTCATGGGGACCGAAGCCTCTAGATACATTCTAAACAAAATTTCAGGGAT
This sequence comes from Pseudotsuga menziesii, assembly GCA_001517045.1. Lineage (NCBI taxonomy): Eukaryota > Viridiplantae > Streptophyta > Pinopsida > Pinales > Pinaceae > Pseudotsuga > Pseudotsuga menziesii. The sequence continues at coordinate 80,656 of LPNX010357796.1, forward strand.
GATGTAATCCCACCACATTCAAGGGGATCGAAGCCTCTAAATACATTCTAAACAAAAGTTTAGGGATGATGCAATGCCACCACATTCACGGGGACCGAAGCCTCCGGATACATTCTGAACAAAAGCTCAAGGATGATGCAATCCCACCAGATTCATGGGGACCAAAGCCTCAAATACATTCTGAACAAAATTTTAGGGATGATGCAATCCCACCACATTCACGGGGACTGAAGTCTCCAGATACATTCTAAACAAAAGTTTAGGGATGATGCAATCCCACCACATTCACGGGGATCGAAGCCTCGAGATACATTCTGAACAAAAGTTTAGGGATGATGCAATCCCACCACATTCACTGGGACCGAAGCCACTGGATATATTCTAGACAAATGTCCCAGGATGATACAATCCCGCTTCATTCTCGAGGACCGAAGTCACCGGATCACTTTAGGACAAATGGCCAGGGATGAGACAATCCCACTACAACATCACTTCTCCCCCTTTCGAGGAAGGTCTTTCCGAACAATACCAAGCTTGTCTCAAAAGTGTTTGAACTTTACCTGAGACAAAGGCTTCATCAACACATTAACAACTTGAATCATCATCTTGTAACATCATCATCTGAACCATCATCATCTACATCTTCAGTATGTGAAAACTGAACTGTCAGCATCTGTATCTCTAGTATGTGAATACTGAACTATCATCATTTGTATCTCCAATATGTGAATACTAAAAGCATCATCGTCTATATCTTCAGTATAGAAACACTGAAAGCATCATCATCTGCATCTATAGTATGTAAATACTGAAACATCATCTATATCTTCAATATGGGAATACTGAAACATCATCATATGTATTGTATCTTGTATGTAGAAATATCGGATTCCTATGTGCTTCGATGGAACACTGGGTTCTCTATCATCTTTATACAACTCTATTTATCACATAGAATAATTGTGGTATAAACCTAACATCACCTTCCGAAGCCATATGGCTTCACAACTAGTAAAGCAAGCTGCTATGTTTTCTGCTTCAGCCGTGCTAAGAGCAATACTGGACTATTTATTGCTAAACCATGAAATCATATCATACCCCAGAAAAAAGAATCCACGTGATGTGCTTTTCCTATCTGAGACACTTCTATCCCAATCTGCATCTGTATATCCATACAATCTGTAACAATGGTTTCCATCATAGTATAGACCAAAGTCTATAATCTCTTTCAGATATTTCATCACATGTTTTGCAGCTATTAGGTGAACACGTCTAGGTTGAACTAGATACTGATTCAAGGTGTTCACAACAAAACAAACATCTGGCCTGGTATTTGTTAGCTACATCAATGACCCAATAATTTTTCTGTATTGAGTCACATCCACTAACTCTGACGATTCATCAGCTAACAACTTCAGGTTGGAATCCATGGGTGTGGCCATGGCTTTACATTCCAACATATCAAATCTTTTCAAAATTTCCTCTGCATACTTTCCATGATTAAGAAAGGTTCCTTCTGAGTTCTGCCATACTTTCAGACCGAGGAAATAAATCACTAATTCAATATCTTTTCATCTCGAATTCTTCAGCTAGCTTCTTCTTGCAACATGTGATATGTTTCTCATTCCCTGTCTGAAATAGTTTATCCATATATAGTAATAGTATGATAGGTTCATCTTCTATAACCTTGAAGTAAAGGTTAGGATCGACTTTACTCTTGGTAAAGTCCAAGCTCATCAAGAAACTATCTATCCTTCCATACCAAGCTCTAGGATCTTTCTTCAAGTCGTACAGGGCCTTCTTCAACTTGCATATGTGAGTTTCTATGTCTTCAACTTCAAATCCGTGTGGCTGTTTGATGTAAACCTCTTCCTCAATCATACCATTCAGGAAGGTTGTCTTTACATCCATCTGGTGTAGATCCCACTTCATCATGGAAGCAGGTGCCATGATAGTTCTGATGGAAGTGTACCTTGCTTCCTGGAGCAAGTGTCTCTTCATAATCAATTCCCTCTCTCTAAGAGAATCCTCTATCCACAAATCTTGCCTTCCATCAGCAACATGTTTTGTCTTGAAAGTCCACTTGGAAGACACCACGCTTTTGCTTTCCGGTTTGGTTACTATATCCCAAACATCATTCTGGTATTCTTCCATCATTCTGTTAGGTCATCAACATATCCTAGTCTTCCACATTCAACTGTGAAGGTTTGAACCCACTTTACTCTTGGTAAAGTCTCATTCTATCAGGAAGTTGTCCATCATGTCATACCATGTCGAACTTAGAGATCTTCTGTAGTCACTCCCCCTGAAGCGGAGCAACATCTTCCCTCTTCATTTTGTACAAGAGTGACAAGTAGCATTCTCTACTACTATGTATCTATCTCAGTTTACCAAGATCCCTTTATCTTGAACTTTGTCAAAAAGTTCCTCATGCACCCATCTGTGAGCTTGTTGTCTTTTGTAGGTTTCCATCTTCAACCTTGTAGCAAAGGTTAAAATATTCATCACTCTAGGTGATTTGTCAAGCTCCTGGATGTGCTTTTCTATGGGTTCCTTTTGATCTCGTACAAAGCATATTCTGTATAGGTGGTTCTCTGCTCGATATATACCTCTACTAGAGAAGTGTGTCTGGTCAATAGAGTATATCATTCCATAGTATATTCTTTCTAAGGCAAACCATGAACCTTGCTTTGTACACTTTTTCTTGTAAATTCATATGAAAGACACTACGGAATTCACTTCAAATCTCGAAACCATATCATAGACATCATTCTCCATGATCAACTGTTACTCTTTGATCATGGCTTCTTTCATAGCCGGAAAGGTTAGCATCAATGATGTCACCCAACTGTGTTACACAACTAGAGTGTGTCTGAGGCCTCTTGGATGTCTCGCCATACTTTTATTCATCTTGAGTTATCTCTCGTACCCAAGGTATTCATATTTTGAGGTGGATCTACCCCTCTTTGAAGCTTTTTCTTCTGGCACGATGTCTCTAACCCTGGGAGCTTCAGATTCATGTTTATTGGAGTGAATCTTGAATTGTCATCACTTGTTCTTCGGAACAAGTCTCATCCTTCTTTTCTTGTAGGCTATTGTACAAGACCTTTCCTACAAGTCAAATTCACCAGTTGCATGGTTAGAACCATCTTATATAACACATGAATAACGACAAATTCTTATGCATCATGCAAATGTTTAGCCAATACAACATTCATCCATATCTCATGGAAATTTTCTAGATGCCTTCCATCTCTACCATGACATCATTGATATTGTGCAATAATCCAATATGTCAGCAAAGAGGTTTCATTCTAGATAAGTATCAATGGAGAGTTGTATAGCACTATGAGCTACTTACCCATCACATGCATATTAGTAGTATACTATCATTAATGCAAACATTCTATCATGCCTAACACATCAACTGAATATAAAACAATATCATGAAATGACAATTGAATACTTATCTTTTATTTGTTTCATGGGTAGACTCCTTCTTGATCCTTCTGCTTCATCGTCTTCTTCATTCATGACATCATCATTTCTTATCCAAATGCTAAGATGGATAAGAGGTTCTTCAAGAATTGAGTTCTTCATATTCCTCATCACTTGAGGGATCTTCTTTGAATTGTGAGCACTTGATCTTCAGATGCTCCCATCTTCTCTTCTCTTATTATGAGTTGAGTTTCTTCTTGTGTAAGGCTTTAGCCTCACTTCCCTTTGGAACTAGAACCTCTCCACTTATGTAGGTGTCCAATTCATTTTCTTCAAGAACCAGGGAATTCCTATGCTTCCATGTTCAGAAGTTTTCAGCTTCACCAAGCTTGTCATCAAGCTGGGGTGCTAGGCCATTTTGAAATGAGAACCTCAAATGTAAATGGAAAAAGATTAGATCTTACCGGTTTGAGGTGTTTGTCCTAGTTCTGGATCTGGTTGATCTAGGGTTTGTTAGAGAAACCCTAATTTTCAAAAATTGGAATCTTTCACACCTGATTGGATAGAAAGATGTGCCTCCTGAAGGCGAGCTAAGCAGCATATTCATTTTCCCAAAACAGTGATCGGAATTGCATAATATCTAATGCCCTAGTTTTCTTCAGTTTCTTCTACATAATGCCTGAAATTGTTTCTGCGGTGTCTCCAAAATTACTACACCTCTATCTTTAAAATATCATATTGAGGTATCCCTATCTGTTCTCTGTCAAACATTTCATTTTTTAGCATAATTGGTTTCACCAGTTGGGTCTTATGCACGTTTTACCAAGGTGTCTTATTTCAGGAGCATTTAGAAGATTGAACTTGTACGAATTGTCGCGTGTCACTAGTTCATTTTCGAGGCCTTAAATTTTTACCACATAAATTAAATTATGTTCCCTTTCTGGAACATCTTGTTAAATTTCATTTGGACCTTTGTATCCTGAGATATAGCAATTCTCCCTAGGTCACCTATTTAAGGTTGAATCCTGGGAGAGGATGAAACCCTAACTTGGAAGAATCATATCTCCCAGAATATAGCGAATATGAGGCTGAAACTTTTACACTATGTACATCAGGAATTTATCTTCATACTGTGAAAGTTTTGGTTCTTGATCCTTCTCCAATATTGAGATATAGTGAATCTACCAAAACTACTAGTTTTAGTATTTTAGGATTTTCAAGCATGAAACCCTAATCTTCAATAGCTGTAGCTGTAGCACTGTTTCAGTTGCACAATGACTTCTTTCAGGGTGGCTCTGATACCATGTTAATTTTTTAATGGTTATATCAGATCTTAAAACATTTAGCATCATAACAGCATAACCATAAGCCAAAACATCATTGAAAGATAGATAAGCACAACCACACAAAAAAGAACACAAAGATTTATCCTAGGAAAACCCTAATGGAAAAAAACCCAGCAAAAGCTTCCTCAATATAGATGCCCCAAAAGATAAAAGGTAATACCCAAAACTGCTCCCCCTCCTTCTCCATCTACATCTCTTTCTCTCTCTCTCTCTCTCTTATGCGCTACACAAGTGAGTGTGAATGTGTCAAATGAGGAGCGCCTCACCTCTATTTATATTCTTTCGTTCACTTGACATTTAACCCTATCATGTAGGATCAAGTAAACTTGTAGTCTCGAGTAACCATAACTGGGTTAACTTAATATAATAATATATTCTGGAGGGTACTAATGACCCGACTTACAATGGAGGGGACTTCCTCATGACTCTTAGTAATTCACCCGATAGGAATCATCGGGGTATAAGAAAATACAAGTGATTCTCCCAATAGAAACATTGGGGACCAATAACATATATTTAGAATATTCTTCGAAGTTATAATAATTCAATAGTTAACACATCTACATTATTGCAATCTTCTCTTCAATATCAATGTACTGAAATCTTACCTTACTATACCATGAATTCGATGATGTGAAAATTCATCCCAATGTATTTTATCATAACACATAGGGTTATGGGAAAGCTATAAACTCAAGCGTTTAACCCAGTAGGTAGCTTCCCAAGCTACACTAATCCTTAACAGGTAGTACTATCCTCAATACACTTTTCTTTTGTAGTACTAGTTGCAATACACTTTTCTTCTATAGTACTAACTGCAATATACATAGTTAATCCTAAGTTATATAGTCAGTCTACCTATATATCATAAGAAACCTATTCTGACATCTAGATTTCCTAAACTAGAAACTGTGGATTTACAATCCATAATGTCAAACTTTTACAACACCTCAAAATGAGTAATTTTCTTACAAAAAGAAAATTTTACCTATGTCAATCTTCATTATTGACTTATTAGAATCTTCTACTATTTGTAGAAGTTATTTGTGAGATTTCCATTCTCTGTGATGGTCTCTAAGGCTTGATCACTTTCACGGTGATTTCAAATTCTTTTCTTTATACCATAGTACCCCACTAACCAACTATGTCACTATCTAACCTCTCCAAGAGGTTTGATTGTTCCCTGACAATCCAGACTATAACTCTTCTCTAGTATGTGATAGTCTTTAAGACCTTGACTATGTCTCTGCTCAAGTGGAATCACTCCATGAGAGATTCTATAGCCCCTAGCTATCTGAATCATATACCATGACTTATCATAGCTATGTACAACTTACTGGCTTATCTCATGCATGAATTTAACGGAGTCATGCACCACTACATATATAGACTAAGCCATATACACTTGTACGACTCACTAGTGTCTAAGTCATGTATCACTTCATTACTTACCAGTGGGGAGAGTTCCTGGGTCATATCCCATATGACTAACTGGTGGGGACTTTATCTGCTACTTCCTATCATGGAGACACCTCAATACTCCCTCTTTAATTAGAGGAGTCTTTCTATATTACACCAATATTGTCCCTGAAGTACTCAACTTTCTTTTGGACAGAGGCTTAGTAAGAATGATGGAAATTCTGCTAATTTGTAGATATGTGTTGGAGTTGTGTTGCTCCTTTTTGTACCATGTATCATATATAACTGACTAGGAACCTCTTGCAACTTTACTACTTTATAAAATGTTTTATCAGGAGCAACATCTATGATGTGATCTTTCTCGATCACTGCACTAGTCAGAATCCATATATCCTTCAAAATTTATTTCATTTTCCAAGACATATTTGAGTCCACATTCACTCGTACCAAGTAGGTACCACAACACATGCTTTGTTGTACATGACTATGTACTGGCTATCGAGCATATATCCAACCTGATTCTAACCAGGTATATATTAACTATTTTGAGATCCTCCAAATATGAATAAGAATCATATTCATCTTTATATGTGTGGTCATGGACTTACAGTCCATCATCATGAATCTCTTCAAGAACTCTACTATGTATTTTCCTTAACTGAGGAGAATCTTATCTTGTTCTGCCACACTTTTAATCACAAGAATCATGCCAAGATTCTTGAATATTGTACTTTTCTCCATTCCTAATATGAACACCAAGCATATCTTTTCTTTAACAGGAGATTCATCAACCAGTTTTGTTGTTTCTTCAGGAGCTAGCGAATCTAGCTTCTTCCTCTCACCATTAGGATGTGAGAATGATAATTTGGGTCCTCCATTACAGAGACTCATGCTCCTCTATGTATGACACATACATGAATGTAATAAAATACCTTTAGGAGTATTCTCATCCAGATTAGGACTTCTATTTTGGATAAATATTGTTGGAGGTTTCTTCCCTTAAAACATTGGAACCTCTCAATTTTGTCCTAGAAGCTTCCCATTCACAACATCCTTCTTTCTTTCAGGATCTTCTATTCAAATGACTTTTTATTCAATGAATTTCATTCTCCACTTGTAGGCCATAGCATATGGACTTTCCCTACGATCCAAATTTAATCGAGTTATTAGCAACCTTGCATAATCTAGTCATTTCAATACAATGACAAATATCTAATACAGACGTGCAAAACATTTTAACCAATGTTTAAGTATAACCATATATCACGAAACTTAATCACATGAATACTTCAATCTAATTTCAATGGTTTCACATGATTATATACATAATATAACCATCATTCATATCTCATCTAATGTTATGCAACCCTATCTTCTTCTTTAATTGATCCTAACATGTAATTTCATGAGATTTACTATATGTCAATAAAAGAAATATTATATGCTTCAATCATGTTATCCAATAACATCATTCCTAATACTAGGAATACAAATGTCTAAATAATTGTAATGAAACACATTTGAAACCCTTTAAATATGATTTATAAAATCATATGATAATAAAACTACAAAACTTATATTTTATTGTTTTGTGTGGGCTCTCTCTTTATCTTTGCATCCTTGCGAAGATTACCGTAGTCCTTAGATTTCAATCCTCTTTTATCACTGCAACCTTAACTCTGCAAATTTAATCTTATGCAACAGGTAGAAAATATATGCATGGGGAATAAGGATCCCATGTACAGTGGAGTTAATTTTTTCCTACACTAAAGAAAATACTCCTTTCAGCAGTCATCATCCTTTTCCCTAGATGATTTATTCTGAGAAGGTTCATCTTCTTCTACTACCATAGATTCATGAAACTTTCCTTGATTCTTTTTCTTTGCATGGAACTACCTTGCATAATGGCCCTTCTTATGAAAATAGAACTTCAAACCTTTGATTTATTGAAGTCTTTGTTAAATTCCTTCTTTTTTGAATGAAAAGACTTCTTTGGAGCGAACGACTTCCTCCTTTTATTCGTTATTGCCATGAGGGAAATATTTTATTCCTTGGTGACACTCTGACTTGCTCTTGATTCGCCCCTCCTCTTGGAGGAAATCATGCCACAAATTATCAAATTTAGGTTGCTCTTCTCAGTTGTCTACTACAGCCAAGAATGTCTCCAATGTGGATGGGAGACCTTTAATGGCGGTTTGAAGAAGGTCATCTTCATATACCACAACTCTAATGTTGACAAGTTGGTCTCTTACTTGAGAGACCTTGGCAAAGAATGATGCTAATGACTCGCTCTTCTCCACATTTAGGTTCCAAAGCATATTCTTCAAAGCCCTCTTTTGGGCTGGGGTCTTCTTCTCATATAGATTCATGAGTGTATCAAAACACTCCTTAGCGGTCTTCAGCGGGGTGATCATGGGCGTAAGATTATCCTTTACCGGATCATAGATTATTGGTTTGGCCTTTGCTTGATTCTTCTTGAAATTGACTTTCCCTGCATTAGTTGAAGGCTCCTCCATCATCGAGGTCATGTAGGCATCTAGGTCATGCTCCTCAAGAATGTTTAAAACCCTTGCCTTCCATATATTGAAATTGCAAGTATCCTCAAGACGGTCTTCCAATCGAACGAATGTCGATGTCATGGCTCTTGAACTTTGTTCAACTCCTCAAGATCACGTAGGTTTCTAGTTGCTTACACCAACTCAGCTACTCAATGCCTTGGTCTTTGATACCATGTTGATTTTTTAGCATTTATTAAGAGCTTTGAACTTTAAAACTTTTTATCAATGAAGTGTTGAACATATGAATCAATCGGAAACATTCAATCACCTAATATCATTCATCCACAACACAAGATAGACCCTGCGACAATCCTCACAATAATGAGGATAAAAAAACCCGACAATTCTTTTGAGTATATTAGATAGATTCATAGAGAATGGCTTTTACACAATAGCATATTGCCCGATAAGAGAGAACACAACACATAGAAATTGAGAATAGAGAACAACTGTAATGAACTTTCCATGTTACCAGCACATTAATAACAAGCCAAAACAACTACCATGCAGAGAATAGTGAATGGTTGCATGACGATCATGCATACATGCTTTACAACTTCGAATTTCCTAGCTTAAATAATAAATCCTTACATAGAAAATATCACTATGCATAACTAATGTGTCGTGCCTTTCATCTTTGACATTAATTGATGATAAACTAACATCAGAGTGAACTCAACATCTAATTGGATGTATGAACACTTAGTTAACAGGCTAACTTAAGTGTCATCATGCAATACACTTTATAACTGAAGTGTTGTCTTTTGATTAACTTAAGTGTCATCTTTTTAAGTTTAATTAAAGTATAAATACTTTAATTAACTAGTCCATTTATATTAACACTTAGTTATCTATTATTAACTTAATCATGCTGATTGATTTACTTTTCATGGATCATTGAAGCTTTATAACTGAAAGTTTTATAACTGAAGCACGCAGTGTAACTTAACCAAATATTATAATTTCAAGTTCACTTAGCCATTACATTGACAATTCAAATTCTCTATGCATGATCTCTTTCATTGCTTATCTCTTTATCTTTAGTGCATGGTCTATGTGTTAACATTAATCATCTATCATATCATATTACACTCAGAAGAATTGTCACATGCTATGATCATATTACATTATTCTCAGACCATATAGTCGTATGCTAAAGTAATTCACTCTAGAGGTGATGAGTCTCTAGAGGAGACTTAATAGATTTATCTATCTCGAATGACTACAGTTAGTAATCTATCACATAAAATTTGATGTTTCACCATGCAAAGAATCCACCTCTATGACTGGAGTTCCACCCCACGGGTACCCACTATACTTTGGGTATCTGCATGAGAATCATGATTTGATATTACTCACAAATCCACCTCTATAACTGGAGATCCACCTCATAGGGCACCTTCTATGAGAATCATTGACTTGATATTATCCATAAGTTTGACGTGATATTATTCACAAGTGGATAGCCTTGATATTACTCACAAGACTTCACAAAATCACCACCTCAATAATATGAGGACATAGGACTTGATATTGCTCACAAGTCCTTATTCATCCTTAGTTTCACCCTATTGGATATAATCCAAGTTATTGAGTCCAAATTAGTCTCTCTACCTCAACACATGAGGCCCAATCTTGGTTGTAATTGGCTTGGAGAATTACTCATGATGTTGTACATTTAACACTAAGTGTATTTCCCACCACCACCTCCACAAAAAGAATAACAAGCACCGCCAATCATAGACATATCCGCACCACTACTGGAAATTCAAACCCACCACCAAATAAAAATGCCTATGCTCTGCTAAGGTGCAGAGCACGACATGGTGAATATCAAATATTCTTTCACTAAAGATTTTTTAAGGGTTTGGTAAGCCTAAAATAAATTCATTTGGTAGGTCCTCGCATATCAATTAAATACGATTATAAATTCATTTGGTAGGTCCTCCCATATCAATTAAATAACATCATTGATTGAAAGATAAATTCTAAAATTCTTAAACCTTATGTGTGAAATAAAATGTTTATAAAAGATAAAACAAGTTGACTAAAACCCTTACTCTATTATATGTTTTCGGCAAGTTTTTAGTACATTTTATTATGCCAAAACATGAGATATATAAAGTGACTTTGTACTTGTAAAGTAAAGCAATTGATGGGTTTTGAGAGACCGAGAATCGCGATTGGTGTGTTCTGAGACGAGTATGGTGACTGGTGTGTTCTCAGGAGCATCGGTTTTAGTTGTTTCCATAGCATAGATTACGATCTCTTTTTTGCGGTAAAGAGAGCGGTGGTGCTCGCCACTACAGTACATTCCTTTGAACGTTCATCGTTCTGGTGCGAGATGGGTTGAGAAATTTCTCACCTCTGTCATCCCTGTCATTCTCGGGATCCTGGAGTGGGATTCTAGTAGTTTCGGATACTGTTTAGTGGGTATATTTGTTGTCGCATTCTTTCTCCTCTCCAGATAGTTTACTATTGGCATCAGTGATGGGTGGAGGGGTCCACACAAACCCTCAAGAGAAGGTCTCCTTCTTGCACTCTATGCCTTCTAGAGAAAGCAGACCGGGTCAAGAGGCGAAATTCCTTGGGAGTTTTTCTAGAGAGGATGGACACCCTTCTCCTGCTCCACTGAAGGGGATATCACTAAGACCTCCTATGATGCCAAATAGAACTAGTGTTCATCCGTATATCCATATCAATCTGAAGAAGGTTAAGGGCTCCTGTCCTATGTGCGTTTTTGGTAGAGATGTCACAATGGAGTCTATGGAGGCCCTTTAGAAGAGGGCTCTTATCGGACGGTTCGAGTTCATGAATTTAATTCGGACAGATATTTTGGACTGGATTCAGGTTGTTTGGAAGCCTCTCCTAACATCTATTCCAAGGGTATTATTGGTGGGTAATCACTGGATCATCTTCCAGTTTATATCCGAAGAAGACAGAGCCACCATTGAGAGTTAGTTATGGGTCATAGGTCATGGCTCATTAGTGCTTGGGAGTTGGCATGTCAGGTTCGACCCTCAAACTGAAAATATTACTAAGAGACACCTTTAAGTGATTCTTCTGGTACACTGCTGGAATATTAAAGGATTTATGGGAATAACAGACTCTCTGGGTCATTTCATCTTGATGGAGGATCACCAGTTGATGGGGTTTGAGAGAGTCTCCCCCGGATTTTTAGTTGAAATGAACGTCGAAGAGGGTTTTTCGGTTGAAATCGAAGTCCTTTGGGACAGAGGCTCCTTCATCCAACAACTTGACTACTGGCGCCAGTCGTTTAGATGACATAGATGCCGAGCCACCGGGCACCTGAAAGCTTCCTATCCAGGTGCTATTATACGACCTATCAAGAGCAATCTTGCTAATGAGTCTCCTCTTGACATGGAAAAGGATCTAAACTTCCATCTCCCACTGGACAGAGCATCAGCTATCTCCTTTGTTGGTACGTTTGTAGAGTCTGTTCCATTACTCCTAAATTTCATCTCTGCAATTGACATTCTCGAAGCTCTAGTGGTTCTATATAATGGTGCTACTATGAATGGATCTTCCCCCTTAGTGGACCAGACGGTCGAGTGGGCTTCTCCGTCAAGGGATTTGGATGCTCATGATGAAATGATGGCGGTGACCCAATTATCTCTCTCTAGATCGGCTCGTTCCCAAAGATTATTCGATAACTCTCCTGCCCTTACCACTACAGACTTTCTCGAGCCTCCTCCATTATCTGACAGTGAATTTCCCCCTCTACACAAGGATGTTGTCTCAACCCTTAAATTTTACATTTCCTCTTCTCCACCGTCCCACTAGCACATGCTCAGTGAGGGAGACCCAAGCCCTTCAAAGAGATTGGCCCTTTGCGAACCTCTCCCTACTTTTTTCAGCGGATGGGCATTGTGCCCCTGAAGTATTACACATCTCCTCCATCATAGCTGAAAATTTTTCAATTCGAAAGTGAAGAGGTCCTAAGAAAGGTTGGGAAAATTGCAAGAAAATCAAGGACAACATTAGGGAATCCTCTGGTGGATTTCCAGTGATTAGACCTTATTCAGGGAATGGCCCTCCCTCGGGCGCAACTATTGATACAGGATTAACTAATTGGGATCTTAGAGATGCATTCCCCTCTATGGGTTTTCAATGATTTTCTCCTCTTTCAATATCTGAGGGTTGTGCAGTGGCCCCAAACGAGCTGCATTGAAGTGACTCGTAGATCACTTACATGTGGTCATACTTTTACTTCAAGAAACGATGCTGGATGCAATATCATCCTGCGATTTATTCCTTAGAATCAAGCCTAGATGGAGAGTATCTGCTTTGGAATATGATGGCCCCTCTAGAGGCAGATTAGTTTCCTAGAACCCCCTATCTGCCAATATACAACCTTTCACTACATGTGCTGGTATCTTACTCTCGGGGCGTTGTAAAGGCTTCGATCAACAGGTAAACATTTTAAACATTTATGCTCCTTTCTGCGATAGGAAGAGGTTCTGGGATCATTTTTTGGCAGCAAGTTGTCAGAACCTTCATAATTGGATTCTCGTCGGAGACCTTAACTTCACCATGTCTCCTAGCGAAATATGGGGAGTTGGTAGACCAATTGACACTCTCGCTGAATATTTCATTAAGCTTTTCGATGATGATCTCCTGAATGATATCATTCCAGGTGTTCTTGAGCCTACTTGGTCGAATAGACGAGCCGACAACGAGGGGAATGCCAAGCACCTGGACTTTTTCTTCATGGAAGATGGCCTCTGTGAGTCCATTGGAAAATTCAAGTCATGGACTTGGTCGACAGGTTTCTTGGGCTATAGGCCTATCTGCCTCCAACTTGATTTTGCTACCTCTTTCTACTCCTACTCTTTTAAATTTAATCCCTCCTAGATGACTGACATGGAATTCAATCAGATGATCCACGACCAATGGGGACATTTCTCTAGTCATTTCTTGGATTGACTGAGCCCCATAGAGGGCTTATTATGGGTACTGAACAACGTCAAGCGAGAGGTTATGGCTTGTGAGCGCAATAAAAAGAAATATTTAAACACTAATCTGGAACACATTGAGGAGGAACTTCAGCCTTTATCAGAATCGGTTGATGTTGACTATTTCTCTAAGAATAGAAAACAGTCCATGGCTCAGTTGCAAGCTGAGCGACACTCTATATTGCTGCACAAAGAGAAAACAATCCGTCAAAAGAGCAGGGCCATCTAGTTAAAGGCGGGGGATTCCAAGACTAAGTATTTCCATCATTTTGCTAACAAGAGACGATTATCCAATGCATTATGGGAGGCCACGGATGAGGATGGCTCTGTAGTTTATGATACTTCTTCTTGTTGGGTATATGTTATATTCTTTGCATGTGCATATGGAGGGGAGGTGCACATGTCAATGCTGCAGCTTGGCGATCCCAAAGGCACCTTCGACGGAAATGGCCATTAGGTCGTTTCTGATGCGAGCGCAACGAGCAAAATTTTTTGGCTATTTATAGATTTTATGGCTATTTATAGCTGTTTGTGGCTATTTTTAGAAGTTGTCTAAAAATATGTAACTTAATCCCGGTTAAGGGATTGGAGTCTTTTTCTAATCTGGGTTAACAGATTAGGGTATTTGGATGTTGCGAAATACCTATATTTTGTATTGTGAGAATCTCATAATGTAATGAAGAGAAAATAGGAGGTGTCGCTCCAAGGTTTTCTGGTTTTCCTGGTTAAGGGTTTCCAGGGTAAATCTCTGTGTTTATGTGTGACTGATGTGTTGTGATCTCTATTTTGCTTAAAAGAATCTGTATGCTTTGCTTCTCTGCACAGGTTTAAAACTTACATGTGGTATCAGAGCTAAATTTTGGCATTAGGGGGACGCCTTTGCTGTTAAGGGTTCAACGCATTTGATAGATCTCAGGTCTGTGATAAACCTGGGTTCAATGGGAGCTTTATAGTGTTGATTTGTGCATTGAAAGAGAATGGTGAGCACTTCAAGGATCTAGATCGAGAAATTTAACGGCCATAATTTTGAGCTATGGAATCTCAAAATGGAGGACCTTCTGGTAGATCAGGAACAGTGGATTGATGTGGATCTGGGTACGAACCCCACTGCAACGTCACAAGAAGATTGGGATAAATTAGAAAGAAGGGCAAGGAGTACAATACAATTGTGCTTATCAGACTTTGTGTTGTTGAACGTATCTGGCGAAGATAATGCAGTAAAGCTATGGGCAAAACTAGGGAGTTTGTATCAATCAAAATCCCTTGTGAACAAGTTGTTTCTACAAAAGAAGTTGTTTCACCTCATGATGGACGAGAATGACACTATAACAGAGCATTTGAATGTCTACAATTCTCTGGTAAGTCAGATAACATTTGTTGGTATTAAAATGGCTGAAGAAGATAAATGTATTACATTATTGTGTTCTTTGTCAGATTCCTGGGACGACCTAATTGTTGCAATAGGTAGTTCTAGCCAGGCGACCTTAAAATTTGATGAAATTGTATCATCCCTACTATCAGAAGAGATGAGGCGGAAAACCATGGATAATCATAGCATGGATGCCTTGTTTGTGAGAGGTCACCCCCAGGAGAGAAACAAAAATAAAGGATCTGGGGGGAGATCTAAATCTAAGGGTAGATATAAATCCCCAGGGAAAGGAATAAGGAAGTGTTGGAAATGTGGTAAAGTTGGGCACTATAAAAAGGATTGCAGATCTAAGAATGTTGAGAAAGCAAAGGGATATGAGGATACCCCTTCCACAGAGGCGAAGAACTCCTCAGAAGAAGGAGGGGATGTGTACCTAGCTTCCATGGGAAATCCTTCAGAACGTGATACATGGCTGATTGACTCAGGTGCGTCATGTCATATGACCCCTCATAGGGAGTGGTTCTGTGAATATGAAAAGTACAATGGAGGAGATGTGTACTTGGGAGATGATTCACCAGCCAGTATCATTGGACGTGGTAGAGTGAAGCTAAAACTGAAGGATGGAAGGATTAGAACTCTGCCTGGAGTGCTACACATTCCAAATCTAGCAAGAAACTTGATATATGTCGGAAAGATGGATGTTGCAGGTGTAAAGACTGTGTGTGGAGATGGTGGTTGCAAAATGGTTCGAGGATCAATGGTATTGATGAGGGGAGTTCGGTATGGAACTCTGTACAAACTATTGGGAAAAACCATCATTGATGAATGTAACAATTATGTTGTGCTGGAGGAAGGAGGTAAAGATGACAAAACCCTAACTGCATCAGGAGGAAAGACAATGATGTGGCATCAAATAATGGGGCATATCGGAGAAAAGGGACTTTGAGCATTACAAGGTAAAGGTATGGTTGAAGGTATGACGGATTGCACTCTGGATTTTGATTTCTGTGAACATTACATATATGGAAAACAAAATCGAGTAAGATTTGCATCTGGTGCTACAAGAGCAAAGGGAATTCTAGAATTAAAACATAGTGATGTGTTTGGACCTGTTCCTATTCCATCATTAGTAAAATCTATGTATTATGTTTCATTTATATATGATTTATCAAGGAACGTATGGATTTATTTCCTTCGAAAGAAATCTGAAGTATTTTCCAAGTTTAAAGAATTTAAGGCTCTTGTAGAAAATCAGTAAGAAAAGAAAATAAAGGTGTTGAGGATAGATAATGGTGGAGAGTTCTGTGGGAATGAATTTGAGGACTTTTGTAAGAAGTGTGGAATATCAAGGCAAAAGACTACTCCATACACACCTCAACAAAATGGAGTTGCTGAGAGGATGAATAGGACGTTGATGGAAAAGGCAAGGAGCATGCTAAGCAGTGTTGGGATAGGACAAGAATTATGGGCAGAAGCAGTGGAGACAACATGTTACTTGGTAAACCGATCGCCCACATCAGCATTGATTAATAAAACTCCATAAGAGGTATGGACTGGTAAGAAACCCTCTATTAAGCATCTGAAAGTTTTTGGTTGTGATGCTTATGCACATGTTCCAAAGGAGAAAAGGAGCAAGTTGGATAACAAAGCTGAGAAGTGTATCTTTATTGGCTATAAAGATGGTATGAAAGGGTATAAGCTTTGGAATCCTATAACTGATAAGATTGTTTACTGACGCGATGTTGTGTTTCGAGAGGTCAAAGAAGTCCCCAAACAAGAAGTGAATCCAAATGAAAAGGAACCAGAGAAAATAGAGTTTAAGCGAGAAGGTGAAGAATCTGACTCAATAGAAGAAGCAGAATCGGAAGAAGAAGAACCTCATACTCCAGTTTTGAGGAGATCATCTCGAGAAATAAGGCAACCAGAAAGGTATTCCCCTCCTGATTTTCGCTCTCATTTTTCTATGTCTATTACTAATGATGATCCTAGAAATGTGAAGGAAGTTGTTAATTCAGAGGATAGTGATCTCTAGAAAAAGGCCATGGATGAAGAAATGGATTCCTTGGACAAAAATGAAGCTTGGAAGCTAGTCTAGTTACCATCTAGGAGAAAATCCGTTGGGAGCAAATGGTTATTTAAAAAGAAGTCGAATGCAGAAGGTAAAGTGGATAAGTATAAAGCCCGCTTGGTAGCAAAGGGATATTCTCAGGTAGAGGGGATTGATTTTGGTGAAATATTTTCTCCAATTGCAAAATTAACTTCTATTAGATTTCTTCTTTCTATTGTTGCTGCTTTTGATCTTGAAGTAGAGCAGATGGATGTGAATACAGCATTCTTACATGGGGATCTGGAAGAAGAAATATACATGAAACAACCAGAAGGGTTCATAGTAAAGGGAAAGAATGAGTTGGTATGTAAACTAAAGAAGTCCCTTTATGGTCTAAAGCAATCTCCAAGGATGTGGTACCAAAATTTTGACACATACATACTTGGATTGGGGTTTGTGAGAAGCAAAGTTGATCACTATGTATATTCCAAACAGGTTGGTGATCACTTCATTAACATAGTTCTGTATGTTGATGACATGTTGTTGATTGGAAACAACAAAGATGTTATAAAGGAGGTGAAGTCTCAACTGTCCTCCAAGTTTGATATGAAAGATATCAGTGCTGCAAACTTCATTCTGGGAATGGAGATAAGAAGAGATCGTGCAAACAAAATGATCATTTTAAATCAAAGAAAATATGTTGAGACGGTACTACAGAGATTTAACATGTAGGAAAGTAACCGGTCAAGGTTCCTATTCCTGTAGGTGTAAAGTTATCTGTAGAGCAGTGTCCCAAGACACGGGAAGAAGAAGAAGACATGTCATGGGTTCCATATGCCAGTGCAGTTGGTAGTTTGATGTATGCAATGGTCTGTACAAGACCAGACATTGCTCATGCAATGGGAGTTTTGAGCATATATATGTCAAAACTAGGAAATGAGCATTGGACAGCTGTAAAGAGGGTCTTCATATATTTGCGTGGCACCATAGATTATGCAATCTGCTACCAAGGAAGGCTTGGACTAGACAGAGTAATAAATGTACATGGATTTGTTGATGCAGACTGGGCTGGAGACCTTGATCATAGAAGATCTACAAGTGGGTATGTGTTTAACCTATTTGGAGGAGCTATCAGTTGGATGAGCAAGAGACAAGTTGTAGTTGCACTCTCAACTACAGAAGCTGAATACATGGTAGCCACTCATGCAAGCAAAGAAGCTGTGTGGTTGCAAAGATTGTGTTCAGGTATTGGTTTTGTACAGAAAGGTGTAAGGTTAGAATGTGATAGCCAAAGTGCAATCTTCCTGGAAAAGAACCCTGCTTATCATGCTAAGACAAAGCATATTGATGTGCAATATCAGTTGGATGAGCAAGAGACAAGCTGTAGTTGCACTTTCAACTACAGAAGCTGAATACATGGTAGCCACTCATGCAAGCAAAGAAGCTGTGTGGTTGCAAAGATTGTGTTCAGGTATTGGTTTTGTACAGAAAGGTGTAAGGTTAGAATGTGATAGCCAAAGTGCAATCTTCCTGGAAAAGAACCCTGCTTATCATGCTAAGACAAAGCATATTGATGTGCAATATCACTTTGTGAGAGATATGGTTGAAGAAAAGAAGGTGCTGCTAGAGAAGGTTGACACAGTGAAAAATGTTGCAGACTCATTAACAAAGTCTGTTAGTATAGAGAAGTTCTCTTGGTGTAGAGAATCTATGGGCATTAATGCCCTGAACCTGTGACTGTATGAGTACATGAATCATTGCTATGCAAAGGAAACAACATGTGGGAGAATGTTGGGTATATGTTATATTCTTTGGATGTGCATATGGAGGGGAGGTGCGCATGTCAGTGCTGCAGATCGGCGATCCCAAAGGCACCTTTGACAAAAACAAGCCGTAGGCCCTGTTTCCGATGCGAGGGCAACGAGCAAATTTTTTTGGATATTTATATATTTTATGGCTATTTATAGTTGTTTGTGGCTATTTTTAGAAGTTGTCTAAAAATATGTAACTTAATCCCAGTTAAGGGATTGGAGTCTTTTTCTAATCCAGGTTAATGGATTAGGGTATTTGGATGTTGCGGAATACCTATATTTCGTATTGTGAGGATCTCATAATGTAATGAAGAGAAAATAGGAGGTGTGGCTCCAAGGTTTTCTGGTTTTCCCGGTTAAGGGTTTCCAGGGTAAATCTCTATGTTTATGTGTGATTGATGTGTTGTGATCTCTATTTTTCTTAAAATAATATGTATGCTTTGCTTCTCTGCACAGGTTTAAAACTTACACTTCTATCTAGAAGGCAACGAGGAGGCACTTCCAGGATGCCTACGCCGAGAAGAATGGCATATGCATATCTAAACAGCTTGAGCCTATCAAGTAGTACCCATGACTATTTGAACAACATGACTGTGATAGATTAGTTGAGCCCATAACCGAAGATGTGGTACTGAAAACTCTTAAGAGTTTTAAAAGGGACAAAATCTCGGGGCCTGACAGGTGGATCGTAGAGTTTTATATCCATTTCTTTGACATTTTGGGGGGCAAGGTGACAGCTGCCGTGGAGGACTTGAGAAGATCAGGGGTCATCCTAAAGGCCCTGAACCAGACCTTTATCAATCTTATTCCCAAGTCGGATAATCCTTCCAGTTTCAACGATTATCGTCCCATTGCCTTATGCAATCTCCTATATAATCTTATTACGAAGATTATCGCTGATCACTTGAAGCCTGCATTAAGTAAAGCCATTTATATGGAGCAGTTCGGTTTTCTCCCCAGTCGAAAAATCCTGGACATTGTGGGCATTGTCCAGGAAATCTTACACACTATTAAGAAGAATAAGCTCAGTGATTTCATCCTCAAGCTCGATCTGGAAAATTCATATGACAGACTCGAATGGACCTTCCTCTGCCTTGTCCTCCTACAGGTTGGATTTCCATATGACATTTTGAGATGGATCATGACGTGTGTATCATCTGCTTCTTTTTCCATTCTTTTCAATGGTTCGCCGACAACATATTTCAAGAGTGGTCATGGAATTAGACAAGGTTTCCCCTTGTCATATTTTTTGTTCATCATAGCCATTGAAGGGCCTTGCTGCCTCTTCAATAAAGCCAAGTCTGATGGCTCCTTACTGGGTGTAAAAATTGCCATCGGATTGTCCATCTCTCTCATTATATTCGTGGACGATGTCATCATACTTGGCAAAGGCTCTGAAGCTGAGTGGAGTCTCATTAAAGAACTTCTTAACCTTTTTTTCTCTGTGATAGCCTTATCAATCAGCAAGCAAAAATCTTATATCCGCCACAACTGTAACAATGAACTATTGACAAGGTATAATGCTGACTTCTTCATTATCAAGGAATCTAGTATTGATGATGGAATGAATTATCTGGGTTATTTCTTGAAGCCTAACAGCTACCTGAAATCTTATTGGAATTGGTTACTGAACAAGCTTCAAAGGAAAATTGAAGGGCGGACTTCTCATTGGATATCTCTGGGTGGTCAATTAACACTATCCACTGTTGTTTTACAAAGTGTCCTAGTATACTGGTTTTCAATGATGTGCATCCCAGTTAGGATTGTCACCAGGATCCGTAAGACATTATTCAACTATCTATGGCATGGGAAAGCATCGACGATCAAGTTCAATCTTACCAACTGGGAGTCACTTTCAAATCTACAATTTCTAGGCAGATGGGACATCAAAAACTTGGTGCTCTTCAATTCTTCACTTTGTGCCAAGATTCTATGGCGTGCACTACACAATGAAGGTCTCTGGGGCAATGTTATCATATGCAAGTATCTCAGGAGATTGTTGTATGATTTAGGGTTAAGATCTGGAAGAATTCACTCCGCCAACAGCTCATTGATTTGGCACAGCTTGGTGGATACTCTTCCACTTATCTTGCCTAACCTCGGTTGGCAGGTCGATAGAGGATCACAAGTCTATATTGGAATAGACTCGATTGTTGGATTGGACAATTACACACTATCGGACCAGCTGATCAAACACCTTCACGGCAAGAATGTTTACGATCTTTCGTACATCTACATGCTTGAAGAGAAGGGAAGACCCTATTGGAGTAGCGTTGCCGATCTCAACCTCAGCAACAGCTTGGAGAGGGAATAGTCCTCTTATACTACTTCCCTAGTCACTGCAGGAATTTGCCTGGACTGAGAACCTGACAGAATCGTATGGAACTGGAATAAACGGAACAGGTATGTCACTACGTATCAGATGCATTGCCATCGAGTTTGTCAGCAAGTTCCTATTCCATTGGTGATCCTTCTCAACAGCTTATGGAGTGGATGAATGCCCTTAAATATTAAATGCTTTGCCTGGATTTGCTTAAACTAGAAAATCCTTAAATGGGACGCAGTGTAGAAGCGTGGATTCACGGACCCAGGTTGGTGTTGTCTATGCTTATCAGACCTGGAATATGTCGATCACTTATTTGGAGGCTGCATTTTTTTTCAAGTTGTTTGGGATTATATATGTAATTACTATGCTATCACTATTAGCTGGGACAAACCGTGTCTGCAAGACAATTTCGGGTTCATATTAAATAACTCCAACATACCGATAGACGTTATGACATCAACTCTTTGGTATGTGTGGAGAATGCACAACCATGCCATTTTTCAGAACTGGAGGCTAGACCCTTGCCTTGCTGGTTCGAAAGCAGTAGGTTGGCTCCAATCATATGCCATTATGAATCAAAAGGTGCCCGACAGGAGGATAGTATATCCACTGGTGGATCATCAAGGCATTGTGGGATATTTTGATGGAGTCGAGCAGGGAGGCTTATGTGGAGCTAGAATGGTGATCAAGATGAACCAGTCTTTATCTTACAGACTCAAGCTAAGTATTGGCTCTGGATCAAACACCAAAGCAGAGCTTCTTGCGCTCTGGGGTTTAATGTTTTTCGCTAAGGAAAAAGAAATAAAGCCTGTTACGGTATTTTGGGATTCTAAAGCAATAGTGGAATTGGAAAAAGGCAATCATAACTTACACACAATTAAGCTTCATCATTGGATCAGACGGAACAAGGACCTCATTAATTATTCTCAACATATCACTTTCTCTCATATCTTTCGGGAGCTGAACTCTAAAGCAAACATACAAAATTGATGGTATTATTATCGATAGAAATACAAAATTCTTTCTAGTAGCTTTTAAAGAAACTTTAAGCATTTTGCAATCCTTACCCGGTGTCGATGGCGTTTTGAAATAGTGTTTATGATTATAATATTTTGTTTTTTTTTCTTTTCCTTTTTCTCTTTTTTGTTTTGTCGTTTTTCAACTTTGATACATAAAAAATCTTGAAAATGTGTTAATGACCTCAATCAAGCTTTTTGAACCTCAATTTTGCTTACCAACGATTAAACAATTTAAGTATTTATATACACTACAACTTCTATTATTGTGCCGAAGAGTCACATTCTATAGTCCAGTAGGGGAATATGTGTAACTCCTTCCGTGCTCATTCTATAGTTGACAAGTGTCCTTATACGTGTGTGTGTGTGTGTGTCAGCTCAAATTAGAGTTAAAACATTTACAACAACAACACACACACACACACACACACACACACACACACACACACACACACATATAAACACAAATTAGATAAATTAAAACGCTCCCTCAATATTTACGCTTTAAAAACATGTTTGCATCTCAAGAGATTTGATCCCTCTCGGTGCTTGCTAGATCCTCTTTAAGATGGATCTATACTGGTTTTAATACAATGATTGCATTATTCATTGATATAAAAAGGAGCAAATTTTTTTAAACATTATTAACATATTATCTAATGATAAAAAATCATATTATAAATACTTTTGTGAAATTATAAATACTTTTGTGAAAAATATTAATGTTTACTAAAAGTCAAAGTTAGTAGTCTATGGGAGTATAGAGAATACAATATGTAAACAAGAGAAATAGAAGCTAAGCTTCGAGTCCTTTCCTTATGCTTTTTAGTTTACACTGTTATAGAAAGATAGAAATGATACTTTATGGTTATTGTGAAACCAAAACCAATAACCATAAAGCTAAATTATAGAAAGGAAAACCATGTAAGCATTGGCCCTTAAAAAAAATCAATCCAAAAGATTTGTGAGAAGGAGAAAAACGAAGAAAATATGGGGGAAATGCAAAAGCTATTTTCTCCACATCTTGATACCAGTGAATAACCGTGAAAAAACGAAAAGGTAGTAGACCATGCTCACTCCCCTATTGGATGGAACTCGAGGAGTACGGGCCAGTTACCTTTATTGGTGAAAGTTAAAGAGCTCGGGACTCGGAGGATATGGTAATGGCATAGAAAGAAACAACTTCTAACACCATTTTCGATTTATTTTCCTGCCATAATATCCCCAATAATATATAAGATGTAGAGAAAAGTGAGCAAGACCGTCCTTGTTGTGAGCTACTTTCAGGCTGCTGGCACTGGCTATCGATCTAGACAGTAGATATAATAATAATATCGCAGCGTCAACTTTAAGTTGCTTTAAAAAATATTGACAAAAACTTTCTGAAATTTTTATGATTTCACTAATTAATTCAAAATAATATTTTACTCATAAACTATTAAAAATTATAAAATTTCAACCATAATAAAATAAATAAAATCTTTATAGCACATTAAATTTGTAACATGTGCATTGACTTTCCAAATTTATATTTTTGATCCTGGCTTTTTAACATGTGCATTAAATCTCATTTTGGTCTGAATCCAAAGGAATGGATCCATTGGTTTTACTTAAAACAAAAGTGACAAACACTACATTTAATGGAAGAATTACATTAAATAGCTATGCTCTGTATTTATTTCTTACTAACTACAGAATCTATAATTGTGTTACCTCTCTGTAACATTATAGGTTACATTTATAGTAATTTTTATGTCATATTTGTTCCCTTTTTATCCAAAATAACTCAAATTCTCTTTACATTTATTGCACTTAGGTCCCTCTAAAAATAGTAAGTGATTGGCCCATGTTTTCCTTTAAATTGTGTTGCTAAAAAGTAAATATCACTCTAGCTTCACGGAACTTCAAACTAGCATCATTGTTGAAAACTAAAGGTGAATAGAAAGCTTACCATTTCTACCCTAATACGAACCACGGGAGATCTAGAGAATTAAAATCAAACCTCCATATTTGATCTATTATATGGAGGTGCGGGAAAACAGGAGAGGGAACTACCCATGAACTATGCTGATGATTCTTCCTCTGCTTGGGCCCTTAGAGATATGGCCCTCGACGACTATTTTCCATGATTTCCATCATGTTGATATTATTTTACTTCAGGAAACAATGATGGATGCTGCTTCTGCTTGTGAATTTTTTCTAAAGATCAAACCGGGGTGGAGAGCCTCGGTTATGGACTCTACTGGTTTGTCTGGCGGAACCCTGGTTGCATGGAACCCTCAAAAGGTCGATATGAAGCCTTTCTCAACTTGTGCTAGAATTCTTCTTTCGGGATTTTGCAAGGGTTTTGATGAGTGGATTAACATTCTCAACATATATGCCCCATGTAGGGACCGCGGGAGGTTTTGGGACCGTTTGGTTTTTTCTGGTTGTCTCCAGTCTCATAATTTAATTCTGGCAGGGGATCTAAATCTCACTCTTTCTCCTGGCGAGGTATGGGGTGTCGGAAGACATGAGGATGTTCTAGCTGAATATTTCATTAAGCTCTTTGATGATGCCTAGTTGTCTGATATTCCTCCATTGGTTCTCTCTCCCACTTGGACGAATGGACGTGTTGGCGAAGGCGGGATAGCCAAGCGTCTAGATCAGTTTCTTATGGTGGATGGCCTTTGTGATGATATTGGGAAATACAGAACTTGGTCTCAGGCAACTGGCTTCTTGGATCAAAGGGTTGTCTTCCTCTAGCTGGACTTCGACGTATCCTTCTAGTTCTATCCTTTTAAGTTTAATCCTTCTTGGCTGAAGGAGGAGGACTTTAACCAGCTCATCTGCGGGCAGTGGGTGTTGTTGGCTGAGCGAGCTCCTTCACGTTTAAATTCTCTGGAGTTTTTATTATGGATTTTGAACTTCCTATGTTTGGTGGTTATTGATTGGGAAAGTGAAAAGAAGATGGATCTCAATAGCGATCTTGAACGCATAGAGGCTGAAATTCTGGTGTTATCGTCAAATGTTTCTAGAGACCAATTCTCTAGTAAACAACACCTAGCCTTGATTGGATTGGAAGAGTCACACCAAAAATTATTACTCCATAAAGAGGAAACTCTTCGTCAGAAGAGCCGAGCAATCTGGCTATTGGAGGGTGACTCCATTTCCAAGTATTTTCATAATCATGAAAAGAAAAGACGTTTGTCTAATGCTATATGGGAAACGAAGGGGGAGGATGGCTCTTATGTGTATGATAACGCGTCCATTCAACAGGCTGCGAAATCGCTTTTCAAGCCTCTTTTGCTAAACAATTGGGCTTGTGTATTTCGGATCAAATGAATTTGATAAAATATTATCTATGTTTCTTCGAGCCTGAGGATTGTGCCTCAATCTCAGAGATGATTACTAATGCGGAGGTGCTGAAAACTCTAAGGAGTTTCAAGAAGGATAAAATCTCGGGTCTAGATGGGTGGACCTCTAAGTTTTTCGTCCATTTCTATGATTTGATAGGGACTAAAGCGTCGTCCATTTCTATGATTTGATAGGGACTAAAGCATCGTCCATTTCTATGATTTGATAGGGACTAAAGCGATGGAGGTTGTGGAGGAAGCGAGAAGGTCAGGTATTATTTTGGATTCTCCTAACAAAACTTATATTACTCTCATCCCTAAGCCTGACAACCCTCTGGTTTCAGCGAATATCATCCTATAACTTTATGTAATCTTTTTTATAAGTTGATTCTGAAGATATTAGCGGAATGCTTGAAGTCTGTGTTGAGCAAGAATATCTTAACTGGCCAATTCAGCTTCCTTCCTGGCCGACAAATTTTGGATGCAGTGGGCATTATCCAAGAAAGCTTGCATTCAATCAAATCAAAAAAACTTGGTGATTTTATTCTTAAGCTAGATCTCGAAAAGGCTTATGGTAGGTTGGACTAGTCTTTTCTTCATCTTGTTCTCTTCCAGGCCGGTCTATCTTATGAGAAAGCACGTTGGATAATGTCCTGTGTGTCTTCGGCAAGCTACATTATCTTAGTAAACGGTTCGCCTTCCCAATTCTTCAATAGCGGCCAGGGGGTGAGACAAGGTTGTCCCCTGTCACCTTACTTATTCATTTTAGCTATGGAAGGACTCAGCCATTTGTTCTTAAAGGCTAATGAGGATGGCCTTTTACAGGGAGTTAAAGTCATGAATGGTATGTTCCTTCATCTTGTCATGTTTGTGGATGATGTTATTATTCTAGGTAGGGTATCTATGGATGAATGGAGTCTCATAATCGAAATTCTTAATACTTTCTGCTCAGCTACTGGTTTGTTTGTCAGCGGAAACAAATCCTTCTTTAGACATGATTGTCCCAAAGAGCTGTTGGTTTCTCAAATCGCAGAACTCTTTTCCCATCGAGCGGCATCTATTGATGAAGGCCTTCTCTACCTGGGTTACTAGCTTAAAGCTAACCGATA
Organism: Pseudotsuga menziesii; assembly: GCA_001517045.1. Classification (NCBI taxonomy): domain Eukaryota; kingdom Viridiplantae; phylum Streptophyta; class Pinopsida; order Pinales; family Pinaceae; genus Pseudotsuga; species Pseudotsuga menziesii. The sequence continues at coordinate 107,406 of LPNX010357796.1, forward strand.
TGAGAAGAAAGATTGGAAATGGTTAGTGTCCAAGTTCCACAAGAAGATTGAGGGCTAGTCCTTGCGATGGCTCTCTTTGGCAGGGAGGCTTGTTATGATTACTTTGGTCCTGTAATGTGTGTCGATTTATTGGTTTTCAATGCTGCGTATCCCGATTGGGATCATTTCTTCCTTGAGAAGGACCATCTTTAATTATCTTTGGTGTGGTAAGTCTATGGATCACAAATTCCATTTAGCCAGCTGCGAGATATTGTCAAGGCCGCATGTGCATGGAGGTTGGGGTATTAAACATTTGGGTAACTTTAATAAATCTCTTTGTGCCAAGAGCTTGTGGAGGGCTCTCCACAATGACGGGATCTGGGGCAGGATTATCAGTCTTAAGTACCTTCATGGTATTCTTGTCATCTCTTGGATTCGTACTAGTTTGCATCCCCCAGCTGACGTTTCGATGATCTGGAGAAGCTTGGTGGACACCTTGCCAGTCTTAAAATATAATTTAAATTGGTTGGTTGGGAGTGGCACTCAGATCTTTGTGGGGATTGATCCAATAGTTGGGATGGAAGGCTCATCCCATCTCTCTGCATCTTTGATTCATCATCTTCATGGGAGGAATTGCTTCGATCTCTACAACATCTTGGGCGCTGTGGTGGATCATCCTCCTCGTTGGCTTAATGCCTATTCTCTTCAACTCTGTGGTGGCTTAGCCAAGGAGTGGACGGCCTTCACTAGTGCTCTGTACACAGCTGGTATATCTTTAAACAAAAATAATGACAAGCTGGTGTGGGACCTCAACAAGGCTAATGGAAATGTCACAGCGTTGTTAGTCTATTGCGTGCTGGCTGATAGATCTCTCTCCACTTAGGTCGATGCCATCATTCACGGAATTTGGTTGGGTCTGTTGCCATTAAAGATCAAATGCTTTGGATGGCTTTGCATTCATCTTAAAATCCTGACCTGGGATTCACTTCAGAAGCATGGCTTCTCGGGGCCAGGAAGATGCTACCTTTGTATGTCAAATTTTGAATTGGTGGACCATTTATTAGGAAGCTGTGATTTCTTTCAGAAGGTGTGGGAGTTTGTTAGTATCCATCTATGCTCTAGTTATAAATGGGACAAGTCTTGCCTACTGGACAATATTTGGGGCTTCATTAACTTCACTTATTTCCCTTTGGGTGTGTTACTAGCCATTTTCTGGTCTATTTGGAGGGCCCGAAATATTTTCACCTTTCAGGATGGAAGGGCTGACCCATTGATGGTTGGATCGAAGGCCTTAGGCCTGCTGCATGCATATGAAGCTTTAGAGCACAAAGCGTCTAGTCGCTGCATTCCTCTTCCTCCGGTGGTCCAACAGGGCATAGTTGGCTTCTTTGATGGTGCCAAGCAAGGTGGGTTATGTGGGGTGGGGATGGTGATCAGAATGAGCCAGTGTTGCTCTTACAGACTTAAGTTGAGTATTGGAGCTGGAACTAATACTAAGGCAGAGCTTCTTGTGGTCTGGGGTCTATTATTTTTTGCGAAGGAGAAGGATATTTCTTCCATTGTGATTTACGGGGATTCAAAAGTGATTGTGGACTGGGAAAAGGATGTTCATTCCTTGCACTCGATTGAGCTTCACCACTGGATTTTGCGGGTAAAAAACCTCATTAATTGTTTTCAATAGATTTATTTTAGCCATATATATCGCGAGCTGAATATGGATGCAGATCTTTTATCCAAGCAAGCTTTGGGGGAAAAAATGGGAGCTATTGATTGGGAGTTGATTCAGGATGGGTTCAGGACCGAGTATGGATCTCTAAGTTCAAGTAACGAACAGTGAATTTACGTGAGGAGTATTTGGCCTTTGTCACATAGTTTCTTTCTGTTACAAGCACGCTCTTTTTATAGACTCTCTCGTTCTGACATTCTAGTTTCTTCTGAGGAATCATCCTCCCTTATGAGATTACGTGGAAGTGTTGATCTACTTCAATGATGGTATATCGGTCTGCTTTTTGTCAATGTCACTTTCGGCCAATGCAGTTAAGGTTATACATGGACCTCCATTATTCTGAAAACAGATTTTTCTGACTCTGTAGTTATGCTCATATGCGGATGTGTATTCTCCTAGAAAACAGGATTATGAATGTATGTTACAACTTTTTCTAATATATAAAGTTGTTATCTTTGTGTGAAAAAAAAATAAAGCATCCAAATGATAGGGTCAAAACCTAATTGAACAAATTAAAAAAAGGGATAAACATAAGAAATGAAAATTACAAGTGAGTAATACCTCTTCTCATAACCAGAGACCTGCGGTATGCAAAATAAAACTAAGTACCATATATAATATATGCATTCAAATTCTAAACTTAAAGTAAGTGGAAAGGATGTTAAAAGAGAGAACTGAAGTCAAAGCCTGGCCGATTTAAACTACAAATAAAGCAAGAATTCATACCGGTGAAGAATTGTAGCTTATATAGAGATGGCAACAACCCATGCTCCGGTGAAGAGTGTGTGAAGGTTATAGAATGCAGCTGGCAGCTGAGGCACTCTCACGGCTGTGAAATCAGTGGAGGTGCAGTGATGGCAAAGGTCCGAAGGCGGTGGGACTGTTGCTAAGGCAGTGGCAGTGCAGTTCCACATTCATATTCCAAATGGATACCATCTTAAGTTCGTGTGAAAGGCATAACATGCAACATCCCACATAACATAGCCATGCATCCTACCATAGGAATGAATATTTTCAAGAACTCTAACCCAGTCTTTGTTTCAGTTCATTATTGTTTAATGCCCAAACCCCAATGTTATCATGTGCATAAAAATTTAATAATTAATCACTAAAAACATAAAACACATGAGATTTATTTTTTTGAATTCTGAAAATTTATGGCAGCCCTAAATTGTTACTCATAACTTTAATTTCAGCCACACACATGAAATTTAAACACTCGTATTTTTTGTCAAATTGACCCAAGAAAAACCCTGAAGGGAAAACCTGTTTGCAAAGAGATTTTATTATTTCTTCAAAGAAAAATTATTCAACAAAATACAATAGTATTTATCTCTTTTCCCATCTCAAAAAATGTGCCAACAACCACACTGAAAAATTGTTGTACTGAACCCAAGAAATCCTGGCACATGTGTGATTGTATGGATGCCTCGATTTCTATGCAAACACTACCTCAAAATCTGTGTTGTATGATCACTATACGAACAACAATAACTATTGTATGGTTGCCTCGAAAATCATGTTGTACGGATTTAATTTTTTCCTTGAAAATTGTGCCTTCTCTCACCTCGAAATTTGCATTGTACGGATTGTACTACATGCATTAATTGTGGTACAGTCTGCTGCATTAAATGTTGTACATATGCCTTAGGATTCATGCCACTTTGCTGGTATAAATGTCTCGAAATTCATGCCCTTCCTCTTCTTCCTGGTTTTGGAAAATTTTGCAAGGGTTTCTTCTTTATGGTTTCCTCTTGCTCTCTCTCTCTCAAAAATCTCTCTTGAAAGTGAACAATGAATTCTCTTTGCCTTTCCCAAGCCCATTTTGTGTGAGTAACTTCTTCCTCAAATCCAATGGATGAGATTATATGAGATCCTAGGGCCAAGATCACATCTCATCTTTTTCTCATTAAAAACCAATTAATGACTTTTTAAATAATAAACGTGAGACTTTACTACACACCCATTTAATAATCTCATTAAAGTCACTTAAGAATTTATGACTCACTTTTAATTTATAAAGCGACTTTATATCAATAAAGTCAATCTCACTTTATAAATGACTAGGGACCACATTTAAAGTGTTCTTGTCCACCCCAAGGAATGAGTGAACAAACACTTCTCTAGGTAAAAAAATTAACACTCCCTCTTACCGAGGAAGGTGTTTTTCACCACTCCCTTCTTGTCTTTGAAATGTATGTGATTTCCTAATCCCAAAGAATTCATGAGAATATGCGCCACCTGCTCATCTATAGAAATGTACTGTAACTCAACAACTCCTCTCTGGACATAATCTCTAATGAAGTGGTATATGATCTCAATGTGTTTTGACCTGCCATGAAACCCTAGATTCTTAGAGAGCCTGGTGCAACTTTGATTATCACAGTGAATGAGAGTAGGCCTCAACTCCTGACCAAATAAATCAACCATGAACTTGCAAAGCCACAATGCTTTGCAACTAGCCTGAATGGCTGCCATGTACTCAGCCTCTGCAAAACTCAAAGCAACAAACTTTTGCTTCTGGTTGAACCACAACACAACAGTCGAGCCCAACCTGAAAAAACAACCGAAAGTACTCTTCTAGTCCAAAGCACTACCTTCCCAATATGAATCCATGAAGCCAACCAATTCCACTCCACCTGACCTCATGTAGTCCAAACCATAGTCTATATTCCCAGCAAGATATCTCAAAATATGTTTTGCAGCTACCCAGTGCACTCTCCTAGGTTGCACCATGAACTGACTGAGTGTTCATTGTAAAACTCATATATGGTCTGGTGTTGACCAAATACATCAATGAACCAATGAGCTAATGAAGCAAAGTAAGATCCACCAACTCTCCCTCGGAAGCATGAAGCTTCTTCCAGTTGGTGATCATGGGTGTAAACATAGGTCGGTAGTCCTCCATCTGAAATATCCTCAGAACATTTGCAACATATTTTCCTTGCCCCAGGAAAACATGTCCATCCTCCTACCATACCTCCATGCCTAGATAGCAGTGCATCAACCCAAGTTCGATAATCTCAAACTACGAAGCAAGATCTTTCTTGGATGCATCAATCAGGTGCCCCCCTCCAGTAATGAACAAGTCATCAACATACAACAGAAGAATGTGTAGAACACCTCCAACCACAATGTAGTAAAGGTAGTGATATCCCTCACTCTTCTGAAACCCAATCAAAAGCAAATAAGAGTCAATCTTCGAGTACCAAGTCCGAGGGGCTTGCTTCAAACCATACAAGGCCTTTTTCAGCCTACATACATGAGAATCTCTCTCATAAATCTCAAAGCCCTATGGTTGCTCCAAATATACATCCTCCTGTAGAAGACCATTAAGAAAATCATTCTTCACATGATCCATCTGATTTATCCTCCAAGTCAACTTTGCCATGCCGGAGATCATTTCTCTAATCGAAGAAAATCTAGAAATCGGCGCAAAGGTCTCATCATAATCAATTCCCTCTATCTATGAGAACCCACACACTACAAATCGAGCTTTGTACTTCTCAATGCTGCCATCCACAGTATGCTTGATTGTGTAGAGCCACTTGGAAGTCACAACTGACTTCCCCTCTCATCTCAGAACCACTTCCCACACCCCATTCTTCATGATGGAATTGTACTCTTCCATCATGGCATATCTCTCCAAACCTGGTGTATGGAATCTTCCTCATAAGTAGTAGGATCAAAATCACGCAAGATAGTAACCTATGCATGTATCTGGAAAATCTCTCAATTGCCTTGCTCTCTCTGACCTCCCTCCTAGATGGTCTCACAAACTCCTATGATTCCTTCACAATATCCCTAAGCCAACTTGGCATTATCTTCTTGGAAGAAGCATCCTGTGGCAGACCCTCCTCTACATCCTCATTAGATGAATGTCCCCCTGAATAAGTACCAACGGTCTGAGATCCTGTCCTTGGTGAACCTAAACCTGTACCATGTGTATCTAAATCACCTGAAGGTGTAACCTGTGAACTTGTGATCCATGAACATGTCCCTGTACCAGAAGTACCTATAGACTGAGTCCCTGAAACTGATAATCATGTAACATGTGACCCAGTCACTCCTAAAACCTGTGACCCTATTCCCTGACTTGCTAAACAATGTGATGTTGTCACCTGTGGAGTACTCTGCTGCTCCTCTATCTCAGAATCTTGAGATATCCTGAAGGATCTCTCCTCCTCAAATCTCACCTCCCTCCTCACCACAACTGTCCTCTTTGCAAGAAGGTAAATGTGGAAAGCCTTCAAATTCTCGTCATATCCAACAAAAATACCCCTCTCTCCAGTAGCCTCCAACTTTTTCCTCTTCTCAGAAGGGACATGTGAGTATGTAAGGCATCCAAAGATGCAGAAGTGGCCTATCTCAGGCATCTTCTCGGTGAACATCTCCTCAGGAGTTTTGCACCCCAAGGCACGGTGCGGAATCCTGTTTTGCACATAAACAACAGTACTATAGGCCTCTTCCCATAGAAAGAAAGGAAGGCTCTAATCATGCAGCATGGCTATAGCTACACCCACTATAGAACAGTTCTTCCTTTCAGCCACTCCATTCTGTTATGGAGTGTAAGGAACTGTCAACTATCTTTTGATCCATTCTTGTCTACAAAACTCATCGAATGCATGGGAAGTATACTCACTTCCATTATCTGGTCGAAGTACCTTGATCTTCCTTTCTGTATGGTTCTCCACAAGAGCTTTGAACTCATGGAACCGAAGCAAGACTTTCTTTGATCTCTTGCTTCTAAGGAAATAAACCCAGGTCTTCTTGGAAAAATCATCAATGAAAGTAATGTAATACTCAAAACCTTTCAATGAAGCAGAAGACATTGGACCACATAAATCTGAATGAATCAACTCCAGCACTCCCTCTGATTTGTTGTCACTGCTCAGAAAAGTAGTCTTGGTGTACTTTCTCAAAGCACACCCTCTGCATACACCATTTTGCTCAGTACATAAATCTAGGAAACATGTGGTCATGTCTCTCAACATCCTCAAAGATGAATGATGAGGGTGGGCCATCCTCTTGTGCCATAACTCACACAACTCATTGTTTCTCTGAGTGTGTGACAGTGCATGATGTGGCTAGAAGAGAAGCTTGTATAGTTTCTCGCATCTGACCCAATCGTATATGAAGCAAATGGAACCTTTGCTTTGAGAAAGATGTAAACTTTATCATATAGGAAATATACCCCAAGGCATCTGTCCTCAACCATGGAAACTGATAGAAATTATTCTTTAGCCCAGGGACATACAAGGCATCCCTCAGAAACATAGGCTGCATGGATTCCATGTCAAACCGGGTTGTCCCACGCCCAACTACTCTCACCATTGTATCATTGCCCAATACAACCTCCAACTCCAAGTCTGTCTCAGAAATATCGGTGAACATGTCTCGAACACCTATCATGTGACTCAAAGCTCCACTATCAATGTACCTAAATGGAGGAAGTAGTGGAAGCACTCAGTGAATGCGCAACAATAATGGAATTCTCCATGTGATCCTCAATGTCCCTACTGGTGATCGATGATGCTCTCTCTACACAAGCACCAGCAAAAAGAGAAAACTCTCTCACAAATCTAGCAGTGTACACATCAATCTCTGTTGAAGTTGTTGTTTGTTGTTTCTTCTTCTTCTTGTTTGGGCATTGTCCAACATAGTTCCCAAAATTCTAACAAGCAAAGCATTTCACTTTTCTCATGTATTTCTTCTCTCCATCCCACTGCTTGGTTCCACCCTTGGAACCCTTCTTGGACTTCTTCTTTTTCCCTTTTGTTGCTAATGCCACATTCTCCTCGTCATATTTTCTGTGAGATGTACTGCCCTATACATATCCCTACATGTCTCCTCCTGTATGAAATCATCCCAAATATGATCCCATGAAGGCGTGTGCTCATGAGCAACCACTAACTCCACAAATACAGCCCCTGGCTTCGTCACACCACTCAAGATTGTACGCACCAACTCAGTGCTCTGTATCACCTCCCTAATATCTCCAAGCTCAACACGAACCCATGTAATCCTGGTGAGGTAAGTGGTCATATTCTCACCCTTGTTCATGCGAATGCTCTTTAACTTCTCCCTTAATACCATTTTCTGATTTTCATTCGAACTTTGGTAAAGGTTAGTTATAGTGGTTCACATCTGATGGGCATGATCTTTAGCTGAAATGTGTAGAATCGCATGATCTTTTATTGCATCAAGAAGGATTATTTTGGTCTTTATATCCCTCTTGTCAAATTCGACCCTAGCCACTGCATCAGCACAAACAGTCACAGGACTTGCAGTAGTGTTGTTCACTATATCCCATAGTTCACTATCTTGAAAATTCAACACTATTCTAGCCTTCCATGGACTGCAATTTCCAGCCCCATCCAACCTGCCTTCTATCCTAAGACCAGTAGCCATGATTGTAAGAAAGTTCAAGTACATGTTTCACTCAACCGCCCTGTTTTCCCTTATTTCTCCAAATCTAAAATTTCTTTTCGTGTGCAAATTTTCATCCTTCAACTTTGCTCTGATACCATGAATATTTTTCAACAAACCCAACCCGGTTTCAGTTTCAGTTCATCATTGTTTAATTCTCAAACCCCAATGTTAGCATGTGCATAAAAATACAATAATTTATGACTGAAAACATAAAACACGTGAGATTTCTTTCTTCTTTTGAATTCTGAAAATTTATGGAAGCCATAAACTCTTACTCATAAATTTAATTTCAGCCACACACATGAAATTTAAACACTCAAATTTTTGGTCAAATTAACCCAGGAAAAACCCCAAAGGGAAAACCTGTTTGTAAAGAGATTTTATTATTTCTTCAAAGACAAATTATTCAACAAAATACAGTAGTACTTATCTCTTTTCCCATCTCGAAAAATGTGCTAACAACCACACTAAAAAAATGTTGTACAAAACCCAAGAAATTATGCCACCTATGTGATTGTATGAATGCCTTGATTTTTGTGCAAACTTTGCCTTGAAATCTATGGTGTGCGATCACTATACTGACATCAATAAATGTTGTACAACTGCCTCAAAAATCATGTTGTACGAATTTAATTTCTGCCTAAAAAATTGTGACTTCTCTCACCTTGAAATTCATGTTGTACAGACTATATGACCTGCATTAATTTTTGTACGATGTACTTCATTAAATCTTGTATGACTGCCTTGGGATTCATGCCACTCTACTGGTATAAATGCCTTGAAATTCAAGCCCTTCCTCTTCTTCCTAGTTTTGGAAAAATTTGCAAGGGTTTCTCCTCTCTCGTTTTCTCTTGCTCTCTCTCTCTCTCAAAAATCTCTCTTAAAAGTGAACAATGAAATCTCTTTGCCTTTCCCAAGCCCTTTTTGTGTGAGTAACTTCCTCCACAAATCCAATGGATGAGATTAGATGAGATCCTAGTGTAGACGGGAAAAGGCCCTAGCTACGTGTTGAAACACCTACCTTCCGTCTATAGGACAGAAGGATAGAGCTTCTATGGGTGAAAGCAAAACCTGCAAAGAAATGTTAGAGCTAAGCTATGAAAACCCTGCAGGAAATGGTTAGAAAACAAGAGATGGCCATAGGAAATCAAAGGAGAACCTGCAACAAACCATTATCAAACAAACCTGCAAACAAAATAATCTAAAAATCTAATCAATTAACAGAAACAAATGGTTATACTTTCTTTGTGGAAATGGGCCACCATGCCCTAGCTTTGGAGCACCTCTCTCTATGGGATGGAGACTTGGCTTGTGGAGCAATGGAGGAGAGGAAGGGTGAATGACTTGAGAGGCAAAGGGTCTCAAGGCACTCACACGGGAAACATATTGATAGGGAGAGAATGTGTGTTTTGAGAGTGACCCCCACCCCTTTATTTATAGTTTTTTCTTAATATTTTAGGGTTTTAAGCCCCTAGTTAGGGCTTTAGCCCCTTTTTTGGGATTTAAGCCCCTTTCGCCTAATTCTTAGCTCCTTTGGGGGTTTTAAGCTCCTTTGAGGGGTTTTATCCCCTTTTTGGAGGTTTCAGCCCCTATGAGAGCTATTTTGTCTCTTTTTAGGGATTTTAAGCCATTTTCATGTTTTTGAGCCTTTCCAAGGGTGTGGGGATCAAATGAGGGTAGTGTAATGGATGTCTTTATGTATTGTAGGTCATGTAGAGCTTAGTGAGGGATTTTTTGTGTTAACAAATTGCCCCCTGATGTGTGAGGGCAGGAGCTCATCGTATGGCCGATGGACATCATAGGATTTTCTGGGGAGAGGTGGTGCTTCCTAGGCTGGGGCATGGTGGATTTTGGTTTTTGTATTAATATGGTTTCCATCAATGGGTGATATACAAATAATGTGTGACATGTATATGGATGAGGCGGGCATCCCCATGCTCGTAAAGATATCAAAAGAATAATGTGATCTAAGCTCTATAATAAAAGAGTCAAGCATGTACAACTGTTGTTACAATACTGGTTGCTTCAATGAGAGGGTGAATACAATACTGATCTGAAGAACTGCTACATTGGACCCATGGCATTGTCGTGGAATGCTATATCTTCATGATTGATGGCCTGCTAGATCTGGAATGGTACATAGCTATATGTACTTACTGAACATCACAAGGGACATGAACATGCTTGGGTCCCTCAATAGACTCATCAATGTGGTAGAGTCAGGTGACATATGGGGTCTTCGACCAAATACTGCACGAACCAATACCCTGTACGAATCTCAATGATGTGATGATGTAGTTGGAGTCAAGCACGTGAGACACAACCATCCTAAGAGGCACTAAGGACTCCTCTCAAGTGGTCCAAGGAACTCATCAATGAGGTTAATGAAACCAGGATACATGGACCTCTGGCTCTATCCTCTGGAATATGTGTGTTGTCGTTAACAGAGGGAGACCTGCAACTGACCAACGCAATGGTGTTTCCTTGACCAGAAGCATGAGGGAGATAACCGAAATATGTGAGACAATCTGAGGACTGACCCACTAAATGGGGGAGGATGTGGAACAGGGGTAGGGAATCATGGGGGACTCAAAATTCCTTTATTCAGAGTATGACGGCAGGGCGGACCAGGCAGCAAATGAAACTGACTAATGGGAAAGGGATCATAACTGTAATACTGGGAATATAACTGCAGATGGGAAATACTTGGGGCAGATAGACACTTTTGGTATTGAAGGAATCCAAGGAAGACACATCGCAGAGTACTCTGAACAAAGGCGACCCAAAGTGGGAATGCTGTCGAACTGTTATATATGGGGTGGTGTCTAAAGACACTGTTGTGGTATGGTCTCGTGGATTTTTAGCGATCCCAAGAAAGTAAATGCTCGATGGTGCTTTCAATTTTATAGAGTCTGAAAGCATGAAGAAGACTCCAGTGAGGTCTCTTTTTTGTTGATAGTCTCCTGTGCCCGAAAAAGGTTAAAAGTGTACATAGGAGAGCTCGCCCATCCTTTGTGGGATGGGAGTCTTCTTTACCGTTGGTAGTCCAATCAGGCTGGAAAAGTTTAAACCTGTACTAACTAGACGGTCATTAAGATACTTTTACGAGCATGTACGAAACCAAGTTTGCTTAGCAATCTTTTCTTGATGAGAAGGCTGGAAAATATCTTAACGACAACCCATGGTGATCGTTTTCGTAAATTTTGGCCCCTCTGCTCAAGAAAGCATAAAAGGATGCAAAGGGGGACGGTCTTTGCTTGAATGTGCCAAGGTGGTCCTTTTCAGATGGTAGTCTACATAGTCCGCAAAAGGAGATAAACGAGACAATGTAGATGCCCTTTCTTATACTTTAACGAGCGAGAAAGGAAGCAGCTACGCTCGGCAATCTTTTCATTCTTTTAGGAGTCAGAAAAGAGCTTAATGGAAACTCCATTATGGTCAACCGATCGAGGAGGCACTGAAGGTGCCCCCATGTCGAGACAATGGACAGTAGTCCAAAGGTCATCCGTGCAGTATGGATGGAGCACGTGGCTCTTGAACATACCAATACTTGCACAGGATAGATCACGGCAGAGGCACGCGAGTTGGTGCTGCAGAGGCACGTGAACCGAGGTGGATCTCACACAAAGGTCAAGAGATTCTTGTGTGAGTTGTGGTGGATGGACTGGACTACATGTGGTGTGAGTGCAAGTCCAGAGATAGTTATATGCCAAATTTATGTGAAAGAAATGATTCGCTCTCCGGGAAGTGGTCTGGGGACCCGCGTGAGTTGCGGTGGACGGATAGACAGTTATATGCTGAAACAATAAAATGAGAGGGTGATATGATATTGCATGATGGATGCATGCAAACTAATGTGCCTTCCGGGAGATGGTCCAGAACCCCGTGTGAGTTGCAGTAGACGGGTATGATGCATGATGCAATTGTTTGTATGCTTCCTATATGCTATGATGAATATGCCAATTTAGAATGTCGTTAGCCATCTAATCTACTACACTATTGAGGTTCCTGGGAACATGTGTGAATGTGATGGATTCAAATGTTCTAACCATCTGCTTAGTGCGCAGGAATTTTCTAGAGAGGAAAGGATCACGTACCTAGTAATAGTTGTTCAGCTGAGAGACAAGCAGCTTGGAGTCTAAGAAGACGTCGAGATGGCAGATGCCCAACTAGAGGGTGGCAACCAAGAGGCCATTGAAACCATCATATTATTCCTGGTTGTTGGTTGCAATGCCCACGCATATTCTGTCGATATGATGAATTCATGCGATGGGGAGTAGATGACCCATGCAGCCGAGGCAAGGTTTGGAGACCATCTTCTAGCTCCGTCAGCAAATCCAATGTATCGACACAAGGTAGAATCCATCTAGAGAAATCAAGGAAACACTACGTAAGACTCACTTTGAAAAATATGTAAAACAAAAAGGGACAAGACTATGTTACAAGCTGAACTGACGTCACTTAAAGAGGTGACGTTAGGGGGAAAGTGGTTTGGGCTTTCAGGGGATCAGCGGTCATTCCTTTGTGTGACATGATGAACCCTAGAAGAGGGCCTGTTGGGACACAGAAAACACACTTGAAAGGTTTCAAGCGTATTTTATACTTGCGACATCGCCAGAAGGCTTGCCGCAAGTCGTCCATGTGTTGTGCTTGCTTTTGTGACCGCGCAATGAGGTTTTTAAGATAGACCAACATGATGTGGATGAGGTCGTGGAAACAGTGTGTCATGGCACGCTAGAAGGTGGCTCCAACATTCTTTAGACCAAAGGGCATTACTCGATATGCGAATGTGCCCCACGGGGTTGTGAATGCAGTCTTGTAACGATCTTCTTTCTAGATCTGAATTTGGTTATATCCGAAAAAGTTGTCCATGAAGGAAAATACCTCATGTCCGATGCATGCATCGATAATCTGATCAATGAAGGGTGTTGGGAAGTTGTCTTTGGGACACGCCCAATTCAGATCGTGGAAGTCTATGCAAACACGGATGGTACCATGTTATTTATTCACGGGAACAAGATTTGAAACCCAGGTGGTGTAAGCAATGGGGTAGATGAAGCCGGGTGTGCGCAGCTTCTCTATTTTGGCTTTAACCGTGGCAGCTTTGGAGGGATGGATGGGTCGTTGCTTTTGGTGCACGGCGGCCTCATCGGGCCATGTGTCGATGTGGTGTTCCACAATGGATGGATCCAACCCAGGCATTTCAGTGTAGGACCAGGCAAAGATGTCACGAAATTCTTCGAAGAGGGCTTTGTACGAAGCAACTTCTTCCGAGGAGAAGGATGCCACCAGCATGATTTCCTCAACAACCTCAAGATGGGTTGAGATGTTGATTTTGATGGTTGGAGAGATGTTGGCTATGTTCCCTTATTCAAAGGAATCTGGTGTCAAGATGGGATTCTTGAACCAGTTGACTTTCCCATGAATGAAATATTTTGTTTCCACAGAAAAATGGTCAGACTGCGACACAAGTTCTTCGGGGAGGAAGAATGAGCGATGGTGCATGTTGTCCCACGGGTATTCCGGGGCGGTTAAGGATTCAAGTATCTCCTCATCATTGCGAAAGCAACGAAGAGACAGGTCTAATAGACCTTTGGTGATGGTGGAGACAAGAGGGTTTGTGGAACTGGACATCATGTAAATGGACATGGTGTCTGAAGAAGGAGGTGGGGGGTGGACTTCTTCGATCGGAGTGATCTTAGATTCAAGGGCATGTTGTCGAAGGTTGGCTAGAGCGTTCTGAAACTCGAACAAGTCCTGGTAGTGGTGAGAATAGTGTCCATACAATCCACCCAAGGGCTCAAGCATGGTTTGTTCTCAACGACTTGTTTCTCACTATTGGCCTGCTTGGGAGTTCAACCACGGGGACGTTTTCCGTTGTATCCATGGAATCCAAATGTGCATGGATTATGGAAATCTCAGCGCAATTTTGAGTTGCATGGCCATGTTCTTCATAGAGGGTGAAAGGCGGGATCTGCCGAGGTTCAGTGGTAGCTTTTGTGTTTTTTCCCCTAGGACTTTTTGGGTGGGGCGGTGTGGGTGCAGGTGCGGGTGCGATGGTTGGTTTATGTGGGCCGGGTGGAGGATGAGATTCAATCGCAATGGGTTGTACTAGCATTAATACTACCTGGGGAATCAGAGGTTGGGATGATGGATCGAGGTACCACACGGGAATCCCCAATGTAAAATTGGGTAAGTTGAAGCTAGCAATTACTAGCTTACTCATGACGCCCAGCGGGGGAAATAGGAAGGGAATTGTGTGGACTGGGGAGGAGCCCAAATAACTCCCTAATGGTTGCATGTGGGGATGGGGTTGTGGTTGCAGCTGTGCATAATGTTGCGGCTACAGATGACATTGCAGCTGCTAATGATGTTGCGGCTGCTGTTGGGATTGCGATTGTGATTCATGTTTAGGTGCAGCAGTGCTGGATGAGAGCATGCACAAATCTGCAGTTTCATTTGGTGTCGGTGATGGTGACACTAGGGGGAAGGAAGCCATCATGGTGGTATCGGAAAACAACCCAAGGCCCGCATTCAACAATGGGGAGGCTGGTATGTTGTCGACCGCGGTGTTGGCCGCAGGGATAACATTGGCGGGTACGATTAGCCCTTGCAGATCGATGGTATTGATCGTAGGGATAACATTGGCTGGTGCAGTTAGCCCTTGCGGATCGTGATAAGTTAGTTGGTCAACCATCATGATTTTCCCTTCGTGAGGGAACATCATGAGATGGAAAACAGTTGATGCCATGGCTCTCATGGCGTACATATAACTTCTCCCGAGGAGAAGGTTATAGTCCAACTGAGCATTGACAACCTCTATGTCCATCAATATTGTTTTCTCGTCCAATGTGATGGGAATGTGGGGGAGGATACATTGGGCTTTAGTGGGGTGACCATCATAAGCTCGCAAAGTAGTAGTGGATGGTTCCAGAATTGGGGACCCAAGCTTCTTCCAGACTAAGGTTGACATAGCAAACGTCGATGCCCCCTCGTCCATGATACACCAGTGCACGACCAAATTCTGAATGGATACCAGGATTTGGAAGGCAATGGTTTGATGGCATCCACGGTTCTCCGTTCTCTATGTCGAATGTGATCAACTTGGAGTCAGAGGGGTCTACAGCATCGAGGGCGGCTAGTAAGGCTTTTCGCTGTGTTGGGAAAGTTTTAAGTACCTTAAGAGCGGACATAGCCATAGGTGTTTGGGCCAAGTCATCCACGACGTTGTAGCTTACAACATCTTTAGCCATGACGTTGTTGGTAACCCATCGTATGAGGGGCGTGGGGAAAAAGGGGGTAAATGAAGAGGTGTATTGGTCGTTTTGGACATGGATGTCGTTGATGGGTCAGCGGGTTCAGTGTTGGTTCCGTACTGATTTCATCTGGTATGTAAATTGACCTCTTCGGTTGTCAAGGCTAGCAGGTGGTAAACACTTGTTTTTATTGTCGGAGGAGCCCCCAGGGCAGTGGGATTCGGTTGGGGAGAAGGTGCATTTGCTACCTATCCTTGGACTGGTAATGGGTTTTGGAGCACCATGGGTGGAGGTCCTGGTGGTGTTGGGTTGGGTTGAGCTAGAGTTGTCGTATTGGTAGCATGTTGAACTTCATTATGAATGTTCTGCTTAGCATGACCCATGAAAGGGCACTCATGTGTATAATTCTCGTAGACCTCGCATAGTTTGCACAGTTGGTTTGTGCGCAACGGAGCGTTGCGTCTAGGTGCAATTAGTTGCTGAGGATTTTGGGTTGGCCAGTTGGCCCCGACATTGTTGGGAGGATTTGGTTGTTGATCGCCTCCTTGCGGTTGGTTGTTGCCTTGATTCCTTGCTCGGTTGTTTCTGGCTTTCCCTTGTTGGTTATTAGGGGCTGGTTGGGTGGGACAGTTTTGTTGTACAAACACTTGTCCCAAAGGAGCAGGCGGAGCTGGGGCGGGGGTTTGGGTGGCTTGCACAGGTGGTGCATAGTAAACTTGGGGGGCTGGGGGTGCTACAAACGTGGGCATCTGTCCCACATATTGTTGTGCTGGCTAAGTAGGTGCATGGGTCTACTACTATGGCGTAGATTGTGCATAAGAGGTCGTAGCTTTGAACTGGGACATCATTCTTGCATAGTTAGGAGCTTGGTTTGGGTAAGCAACACTAGGGGTATTGCTTGGCTGTGGTGGCATCGCAGGTGGTGTCGAATGGTGTTGTGGTTGATGGGAGACAGAACCTATGATGCCATCTGCAGCATGGGATGCCCCTGGTGCATCCCGGCAGGAGGTGCCTGCATGGGGAGCGTCTGGAATGATGGTGTAGAGGTATTGAAACTGTGCGTAAATGAGATCAAACCATTGGGAATTCAAGATGGCCTCTTCCTCTGTTTGTGGACGTTCGAAGGCGATGTCCATGGCTATAGTTGGCAGCAAGGTTTTCAAGAACCAGTCCAGGAAGATCCTGTCATCAAGCTTGATCTTGCACAAGTTGCGACGTCGCCTCCACTCGTGGATGTGGTTGGTGATGTGGGTCGCAGTATTTTGGCGGCAAGATAGCAATATTTCCACTCCTTCATCATATCTGACGAGGAGTTGGAAATATTGCAAGAACATAAAGGCTAAGGAGTTGAAGTCTGGGTACTTAGCTTGTGGTAGCTCAATGTACCACTTGGCTGCAGCACCTATGAGGGTGCGTTGAAACTATCTGAGTTTGGTCAAATCGTCTATGATGTTGTTTGATGAGCACCATAGGTGAAACGTCATGATATGGTTTTGGGGGCACTCCCCTAGCTTCCTTTCAAAATTAGGGATGTCTGAGGGGAGTTTGGTTGGCATGGGAGGCCAAAAGGTTTGATGACAGATGGGGTCGTTGGTTAATCTAGCCAGGTCAAGCAGGTTGAGGCGTGCCATGAAAGGGAGGTTTGACCCAAGGTTGATGTGTGACGGACCAGCAATGGTGGTGGGGTTTGTAGGAACATAATGTACCTGCATGACTAGGGGTACTTATGGCACGGTTATGGATGGGCCATTGCCCCTGGGTATGGTAAGCGACACAGTGTGAGTGGAAGGGCCACTACCCCCGTGTATCACAGAAGGGAGTGTGTAGGTGGAAGGGCCACTACCCCTAGGCATGCCAAGTGGGACAGTGTGAGTGGATGGGCCACTGCCCCGAGGTATGACAGGTGGGGTAGTTTGACTGGTAAGCATGGGTGGCGGTAGCTGACTTATGGCAGTCTGCATGACGGTGCTAGGCTAATCAGCAGGGGTGTTGGTGGTGGTGTGGGGTATGGATGTGGGTCCAATACCAATCACCAAGTTGGAAAGTGTATCCGTATTTGCACTAGCCATGGGGCTAGATGGTGTAATGTGTAGATCTGGCTCAGATTGATATGATTCTGAGTCTGAATCAGAGGCTGTGTGGCCTTTTGATGGTGCAGAGGGTCATCGAGAATGGTCTCTATGGTGTTGGTTCAAGGACCCAAACTGTGGTGGATCACCTCTTAGGCGTGAGGAAGAGCGTGGGGGATCAATTGTGTCTAGTTGGTATATCAATTGGTGAAATCCGTTAGTGACGTTATGGACCCCGGTTTTAGTGGCTTCCTATTGGCTTTCAGGTTGTCACTCATCCACCAAGACTACTAGGAGACATCGCTTGGATTTTTCCTCATGGGAGTGCTAGTCAATCGGTAGGGGTCATTGCCCGTTTCGCTTGGCAATTCCTCTCATCGACCAGCTGCTTTGGGGTTCCCGTGGTACTCCTCACAATGAGTTTCATGGCTGAGCCCAAGTACTTCCCACGATTAAGGCAGTCAGGGACTTATGTCCTCAAAGACTACAAGTGTTTGAATTAGTGTAAATTAATAGATTTTATTAGTTGGCTCAGCGTCATGAACTGAGTTTGGTTATCTTATTTGGTATGCTTGTGTGCATGTCCACTGTATTTTTTATTATTTTTTGTTATTCACTTGGTGGCTACTTGTATGGTTTATGAATATTTCGCAGATATTTTATGGTTTGTTACAAAACTTACAACATGGGTAAATTGTTATGAAACCAGTAAATTGTGAACAAAAAATTTGAAACATGTCATTAATGAATCTGAAGTATGGTGGACTTACTAGGTGACTGCCTTACACCTATATTCCTCTTCGACCAGGAAAGAGTGTTGGGCTCTCGACATAATGGAACTAAGCCCATTCGTAGATCCTCAGGTCACTCTTCGAGTGCAAGGTTGGTCAACAGCGAGGACGCAAACACCGTGAGGCCCCCTAGGCCTACCACCCCCTCTACCTTCCAAGTCACCTGTTTTTAGTGGTCTAAATAAATCACAAGTAAAGTTCCTATTACTATACGAGCTTCACCCTTTGTATTATCCTAGAATACCCCAGAGGGTGATCACTGGGTAGAGGAGGAAGGGCTAGGCAAGGAGTTAATTTCCAGTCCTTATTAAAAACTGAAATTTAACCTACATTAATCTATTCAAGCCTTAAAACATATTCATATGTATTAACAGCTAACCAAATCAACCTACAATTTACAAAAAATGTTTGCAGAAAGAAATAGGCTGCTAGACAGTGGCGGCTGGGTCGTTCTGACAGTCCAAATAGCAGCAAACAAGCAAGCCCAAAAAGTTAAAATACTCATACAAAGTAAAAAAAATGGGTCGCGCACCTATAGAGGACCTATTTTTGTGGGGTGGATTGTGATCAAACCAGGAGGAATTACCTCAAACGGTTGAAAACCCACTTCAGAAACAACCTCTTTTAGCCCTATAGATGGGCAGATTCACAAATGGATCAATTGTTTGGGCTGAAAATGAGACCGAATAGAGGTGAATTTTCAGAAATTCAGTTCGGTCATTTTTGCATAGTTGAATGATTTGCAAATCAAAGAACGGCCAACAATAACTAATATTGTGGACGAAACAATAACAAAAATGAAATAAATAGATCTATCAACCTAAATAAGCAAAGATATATCAAACTAAGTAAGCAAAAGACAAAAATCCCAGGGATCTCGTGGGATCGACCTAGTATGGTTGCCAATCTGTATCCGGGCAAAGGCCCTAGCTACGTGTTGAAACACCTACCTTCCGTCTATAGGACGGAAGGATAGAGCTTCTATGGGTGAAAGCAAAACCTGCAAAGAAATGTTAGAGATAGGCTATGAAAACCCTGCATGAAATGGCTAGAAAACAAGAGATGGCCATAGGAAA
The DNA here is from genome assembly GCA_001517045.1 of Pseudotsuga menziesii. Classification (NCBI taxonomy): domain Eukaryota; kingdom Viridiplantae; phylum Streptophyta; class Pinopsida; order Pinales; family Pinaceae; genus Pseudotsuga; species Pseudotsuga menziesii. The sequence continues at coordinate 126,735 of LPNX010357796.1, forward strand.
TCAAAGGAGAACCTGCAGAAAACCATTAGCAAACAAACCTGCAAACAAAATAATCTAAAAATCTAAGCTATCAACATAAACAAATGGTTATACCTTCTTTGTCGAAATGGGCCACCATGACCTAGCTTTGGAGCACCTCTCTCTATGGGATGGAGACTTGGCTTATGGAGCAATGGAGGAGAGGGAGGGTGAATGACTTGAGAGGCAAAGGGTCTCAAGGCACTCACGCATGAAGCATAATGATAGGGAGAGAATGAGTGTTTTGAGAGTGACCCCCACCCCTCTATTTATAATGTTTTCTTGAGATTTTAGGGTTTTAATCCCTTGGTTAGGGCTTTAGCCCCTTTTTGGGTATTTAAGCCTCTTTCGCCGAATTCTTAGCTCTTTTGGGGGTTTTAAGCTCCTTTGAGGGGTTTTGGCCCCTTTTTGGAGGTTTTATCCCCTATGAGAGTTATTTTGGCTCTTTTTAGGGATTTTTAAGCCCTTTTCATGTTTTTGAGCCTTTGTAAGGGTGTGGGGGTCAAATGAGGGTAGTGTAATAGATGTCTTTAGGTGGTGTAGGTCATTTAGAGCTTACTGAGGGATTTTTTGGGTTGACACCTATTGCCAATATCACATCTCACCTTTTTCTCATTAAAAAACAATTAATGACTTTTTAAATAATAAATGTGAGACTTTAATTATTACACACCCATTTAATAATCTCATTAAAGTCACTTAAGACTTTATTACTCACTTTTTATTTATAAAGTGACTTTATATCAATAAATTCAATCTCACTTTATAAATGGCTAGGGACCACATTTAAAGTTTCTTGTCCACCCCAAGCCATGAGTGAACAAACACTTCTCTAGGTAAAAAAATAAACAAGGAAATGTATTGAGGTGTATGTATGTATATGCTAAGACTGATCAAAGAATACAACATAGCTGCAAAGGTGCATGTCCCCCTCATGTCTCCTGCATGGTTCAGTCATAATCAAGGGCATGTCTCCTGTGTGTCTCCAATGTGGTTTCAATGAATTCATTTCGTAATCAAGGGTTTTCTTGAGCTATTACATTACATACCAACAATGGTAGCTTGCCTCGATATGAGGCCAAATAAGGATTCCTAATACTTGAATGGTCCCAACTAAAATTTCAAGTCAAAACGTAGCATAAACTGTATAAAAATCTATGCAAAATTAATACTAATTTCACTGCGTGATTTCTATAGTCTATGTTGCTTAGAAGGGACTAATAAGATAAGAGGAAGGCAAAATCACATCTCAAAGTTTAAAAAAGGAGAAAATAATTGAGAGCGCAACTCCAAATAGATGAGGAACAATGAAGAAACTCAAAAAAAGGAGGTTCCTTCGCAAAAAACAATTGCTTTAAGGAAGTACTTCTAAGATTCAAGGCCACAAAGGTATGCATGATGGGCATGAAGAATTGGAAATCATTGGGCCTACAATGCCTCGAAGGTCTATCATGTGCACTTGGAAGTTGACTATGGGGCCACTTTTTACTATTGTTGGGGGGTTAGAAGTAACATGGACTAAACCTTGGGCATGCCTATTTGGGGAACTTGCCTCTTATCACTGATAATCAAAGGTCGAACATTTCCCAAAGGAAAAGAGCTAAGCATCTCAAGTCTTCATAACCCATGAGTATCAAGAGAGAACCAATTGAATCTTTGAAGAGACAAAAATAATCGTCCTCTAAACCTTTAATAAAGAGATTCAAAACACAAAGTGGTGCTATGTCTTAATATCTAAGGAGTATTCTAGCAAGATGATGCTTCTAAGGAATATATTTATCTATCTCAATCTGAAGTTGATGGGAGCAAACTCTAAACTAGTCAAGAGGGATCCTCATGTTGCAAGGTCATTAGAGTCTGGCATACACCAAGGACTGAATGAATCCATCATTGCACTCGACATGGACCATGTGGAATGAAGGTAGGATTTATAGATCTTAGTACGAATACCCTTATTCATCTTTCCCTTCGGGAGAATAGGATCATACACTAAAAAGCTATGAAAGGGTGGTTTGTAGCATCCCATATTTTGACTTGACAACTAAACAACATTATGACCTATTTTGTGTTCCTTTTCTTATTTTTTTTGGACTTGGCTCAGTTGAAAAAACTATAATTGTGTATTTATGAACATACATATATGTGGAATTTATATTTTCACTTTACCATTTATATTATCAATTACTACAGTTGTGTGCTTTACTTCCAACATGCAAATCTAAATACAAGGTATAGGGTAAGTGGATACCACTTTATGTTATGATTAAATGAATAAATGGTTGTCAATTGCACATGATGAATATATTGGCTTGTTTACATTGATTGACAATTGATAACTTGGTAATTACTTGGACACAGTAAAAGAATATGCATGATATTATGTTTTGATGATATTAACTCTTAAGATAGAGGGGCTAAATAATAGCAAGATACTTGTGACACTAAATTGAACCTAATGTTGTTGAGAACAAAATACAAAGGGTAAGTTGTGAAGTATTGTTTCATGAATTAATTGTTAATTCGATAGATTTCTATGATATGTGGGCTACTGCAAGTTTTTACAGGAAACCAGGTTTCTCAAACTAGTCCTCATTTGATGACACAACTCTAATAACAATAGCAACACTATATGATTATTGATAGAGTGTTGACCCTAGTTTCATTAGAAGGAGTGGAAGTATTTCCCATTCGTTATCCTTTGAAACATAGAGTCTTGGGAGGGTCGTGTTAAGCCACTCTACCCAAGTTGCGTGAAGGAAACTATCAGTTTCCCAGTGGGGAAGTTATGTCGATTTAGTCAACGCTTCCAATTATTAGTTATATTTGGGACTAGGTCAATATAATTGGTGCTCAGACATATTCAACAAAATAATGGATATGATATGGAAGATGGAAGAATATTTGGAAGGAAGGATGATTCATAGTAGTAAGGATGTTGTCTGGGAATTAGATATGCCACTTTAGTTTTGTGCTTGGTTCATTTCATGTTCAATTCATGAAGGATAAATATGAGTATTATGTTCATTTGGTATTGGTGTATTGTGACTTAGCTAGTAAGATTGTATAATGTTGTGTTTTTTGAATTATAGTCTTGAATGTGTGGTTATGATCATTCAAGAACTATGCATTAGAGGTGGTGATGGTTATCTTTAGTACACGCACAAGCTATGTGTACGCTTCCCATGCACACATACCTTGTAAACGTACACTAGTATTGGCTAATAATATATAGTATATACTATAATGGTTGATGCATGATGGGTGCAGCAAGGGTTAAAATAAATAATTATAATTAGTCTTTCATTCTGTTAATTTGCATTTCATTTAGATTCATTTAACTTTCATTTGGTGTAAATTATATCTCAATTCCATGTCATTTTAGAATTCAATTCATTTGATTTTTACCAAATATAATTTGATGTGATTCGAATTTAACTTGCTCGTATTTATGATAAATTAATATTTTATTCTATTTTGACTTACGAGATGTGAACTAAATTTAATAAGAAATTATCCTTACTTAGTGGGTTATTGAATCACTTGTGTTTGGTAGGTAAATGGCTATTTTATGATATTGGGCCTTCCTAGGGCACTTCTTGAGAAGGCTAGGAAGGCAGTGGAAAACAAATTGGTTAAAATGGAATTTTGGAGATGATAGAGGGGTTGGGGTTGGATATCAGGGAGGAAATTGAGAGGATGTTTGCACATTAGTAACCTTGAATTGGAACCTTAAGGTTGAGGGTATAGCTTAAATCTCATCACTATTGTTGTTTGTTAGAGTGGAGAGCATGCAAGGATAGGAAACCCCACAAGTTTACAAGAACTAGCAGTTGAGTTGCTACCTCGATGGGAGAATTAACCCCAATTGAAGGAACACTATTTCAAACTAAACTAAAGGTTAGAATACTAGATTGTTGGAACTGTTAATGATTGGATAGCTAATTTAGGTAGTTATCAAGGAAATCTACAATTATTGCTTATTATATTGTTTCATTTAAATTACATTTAAATGGTAGAGATTGGCCCAAAAATTAATAGTTTTTTTTGTAAGCAAGTAGGTCCTTCTATTACCAGCTATAATCAAAATAACAGAGAGACACAACAAAAACCAAGCTCTCCCATACCTGGGAAAACGAGCTTGGAGATCATTTTGACAGTTTCCTTCGAAAGGAAACAAGCCTGAACCAAAATGATCGGGAAGTCTTAATAATTCCTAAAGAAGTATCAGTCATAGAAACAAAGAGGGAACAATTAACCGAACCAGTTCTGAAAAAGAAAAGAGACTTAAGACAGTACTATAAAAAGGAACCTGATCATTCGAACAGATGCTCATGGGGTTCTATCTTTAAACCCAATTTCTTCATGAATTCAGATTGATTATCCACAACTTTATGCAGAATCAGCAAAATTTGATCCTGCTGCAGTAGAATATGTCCATGTTGCTCATCCTTTTTACCAATGTTTTGTCGAGGATGAATTTATGAGACCACTAAAGCTCCAACGACTTCTGGTATAAGGTAAGTCTACCCCTAGAGGTGCCAGGGTCAGGGATTAGTTCTTTAAATTCCTTCCTAGTTTCCTCTAGTTCCAGGCAGCTACATTCTAATCTAGCCTCTCTCTCATCCTCATGGATGGTTTCCTGAACAGAATGAAGAAATTATTTTTGAAATCATTTATTCTTTTCGATGATCATCTTCTAGAAGCGCAATGGAGGAGCCATCATCTTGTGCCTATCGAACCGCTGTGAGGACGAAGCAAAGTAGAAGCGCTTTCGAGGAGGCATGGTGATTAGAAGAGAGGCTACAAGAAGGAGCAGGAGGGGAACTAAAAATAGGTTCCGAAGGGTGCAACAAGACCAAAGAGGATGGAATGGAAAGGTGACATATGCATGAGCAGTCACCAAAATCCCAACAAGGCAGCAAGGAAGGGTTCTAGGGAATTCGAGGGCAGAAGGGAAGATCTTCACGGCCTATCCCAAAGAGGTGGTCCCAACAAGATAAATCTGCGAATCAGAGATAGGCACCAAAAATAGTAAAGAGAATCTAGGGCAATCATGATCCTATGCAAAGCAAAAGACATGACTCACCACCTACAAAAGGCCTCTGTTATCCTCCAATGCTTTCCAAGGATTTGGCCACAGCATAAGCATAGCACTCTTCACAGTCCACAGAGACAAACCATGGAAGTGAGTTCGGTGGGAAACGATGGAGACGATATAACCCAGAGCCTTGAGATGATTATCTTTCATGACAGATGTGTTTGTCCTTCCATGAAATCTTTCCAATCCTGGCCATTAAGTTTCAGTTGCGTGAAATGATAGAAATACTCTGCTGGTTTGTATTGTCATCCCTCCAACCCAGAATAACATCGCAGGGAATCGAGCATGCGTAATGCCATCTGCACATGAGACAAGTTAAATCATTCATGTCAGTGGGTGCTCTGCTGGTTTGTAGTGTCGTCCCTCCAACCCATAATAACATCACAGGGAATCGAGCATGTGTAATGCCATCTGCACATGAGACAAGTTAAATCATTTGTGTCGGTGGTTAGTTTTTTTCACTGGTGGCTACATAGCTTGCCATGTGCATCTCCTCTTCTCTCCCAACCATTCCATGATTCACTCGTAGTGGGGAGACCCAAAAATCAATAGTTAAATATGATGTATCTTGGTATTAAGATATGTTGTGAAAATGATAATGACAGTAGAAAAATAAGGAAACTCTGTTGAACCTATCATTTATGCTGAAAGAAAATTATACATGTAGAATTTACAAACCAAGTTATTCTTAAAACAAAATGATTTAGATTATTGTTCTAAACAACACCCATTAGTTGACTAAGGGTGTTGCATGGTCTATAAATATCAAGGTATTAGAGGTGAAGCAATGAAGAGTCTCTCACATACAAACATAAATTGATCCCACATTCTTCCTATTGCATAGATGATTTGAGATCAAGATATAAGTATCTAAGAAGACCACTATGTGAGTTTCCCATTTGTCCTAATCCAATGTATCATTGTCACCATAGGATATATTATCAAAACAATGAGTAGGGTTGTGCCAAATTTTGCAAGTATAATAATAAGGCACTAATATCTTGCCACGTGAAGATGTTTGGATAAAATCATGACATTTAGTCCCTCTATCTTGTTTTGGTCTATTCACCAAAGGTATGCCCCACAAACCTCACACCGATATTTTCAAATGAAAACATTGAACATGGGAGACAACAAAATATAAATAATCCAAACCCATGATTCTACACATTTTTTCAAGTTGGAAAAAACCTTACTCTCAAGTAAGAAAAAAAACTCTAGAGATATATTTTAAATACCAAAACACAAAAGATCACAAACATATTCCTTCCTTGATCATTCAATATAGAGCGTGGCATACAATACAATGTCTACAAAATAATCGTTTTATCACTTTAGCGACATAGAATCAACAATCAATGATGCAACATCTACTCCGTTCTCCTTCCTTTCCAAGATCCATCCCTTCAAACCAGCTTAATAGAAAATTTATCACTTTTGTTAATTAGAGTTGTATTTCTCTTCGTCATCAAGGCTATGTGGTCAAGTGCATATGTTCCCTCCTTTCAGTTGTTTCTGATTATAGATCATTAGTCTCTACCACCATTAGGTGCAATCTACATAATCGTTCACTTTGATTTCTACTAGTGCAATGGTGATAAAAATGTTACTTATACTATGGAGGAGAAAAATATAGACCATCCACACTTGCAACTTGTGTAATTTATTCATTTGTTTTTAACGTGCAAAGTTTCATATTCATATATATACCTTACAAACTATTTTGCCTAACTTTCTACAGTCTCTATCACCTTATAAATTTATTCAAAATGCTATAGAATGCTTATGTATCAATGTCATTATTGCATAAAGAGGCGCATTCTACAACTCAATATGGAGGATATTTTAATGTCCATATGTTTCATCTATAACAAAATTTATCAACTTGAAATTATAGGAAATTTGGGGTACTTGTATGTTTTGTTATTATGCATTTCATGGTATTTGTCATGTAATTAACAAGGTTTATCATAGAGCAAGTTCCATTTGTCATTATTCATATTTTCTTCACTTTAATACCATAATTGAATTAGTATAGGAGGGTATTATGGATTTTTTTCCTTCACAGAAGCTTGAATGATTATCTAGATAAACATATCAATAGGGTATTGCCACTGCTCATTTCTAGTTTACTCAATTATTTAACTTGTTTTTTAAATTGAAAATTTGATTACACAAGAGGGTGCTTTAGTTCTAAAAAGTGGTTACAAACCCTCTACCAATACTATCAATAGCTTAATGATTTGGGGAACCTAATACACCCAAAGGCCTTTTTTATCTTTTTGGGCATCCTTAAATCTCTAGGAACCACCCTCTAGTTGCTTAATCTAGAGGCCAATTAGTACTTTTGAAGTAGATCTTTCCTACAATGGGTATTGGATCCTGGACAAAGAGTTGTAAGGTGATTGTATGATGGTAGGAAAATTTCTAGATTGATTTCAAATGGGTTCCCAAAGACATGAAGATGATATATAGATTGCAAGCCAAGAGATGAATGGAGATGCATGGATGGCTAAAGCTCAAGTTAGGTTTAATCTAATGGTTGGTATTGCACAATTGTTTTTTTTTCCATGAAAAAACATACTTTATTATTCAAGGTGAAATCAAAAGTACAATTCAAAGGTGCTTGTAACACTATCCAGAAAAGCAATCTTTCTAGACATTTCAAACATATGTCTATCCCTAAAAGGACCAATCTTATTTATCAATTCGCTTCATTGTAAACAAAATCATCAAAATTTCTTCTAAAAACTCGTACATAAAATTCTATCACTATAGAAAAAGATCATTGATTGATTTTAAAAACCTAACCAAATCCTCCAAGGTACCAACCTACACCTCTTCTCTAGAGTCTTCAATATTTGAGATCTGATTTGTGCTTACTTGTATAAGCAAACCTTACTTGAAAATTGCATGTTCCTTTTTGCTTAATTCTCTGAAAACATTCTTATAATCAATCTGAAAAGGAGAAGAGGAAATTAGTTTTATCTACTGATCCAAAGGCATAATATGGATATTGTGAATATGAGCTATAATTTTCATCTAGTTTATCACCATGAGTGAATCCCCCATCACTGTAGAAATGTGGAAACTCTTCTTGTTTTCAGGCATTAATAAATAAAACATTGAAATAAATTATGCCTAATTGTTTGAGCATGACCCTAGACCTGCTTTGAATGAGAATATAGAGTGATATGATCTATATAAGATGAAACACCATCCACAAATGTTGTCTTGTGATGCACTATCAAAGAAAGCCCGTGTAGTATCCCCGTCATGATTTAAAAAACCCACCTTCCTACTTGCTGAAAATTTTGGTGGTTTTTTGAAGAGGTTAAAATAATTGACTTCCCTTGAAGCCACAACCTCCTTAGGGATTCACCTCCCTTCAAAAATCAATGAATTTATTATTGTCCATAGACTCCATACAACAAATAAAGGAAGTGTTGAAACATGCTTAAAATTTTTCTTGTACCAGTCCTGAAAACAAAGCATAACATTCCCTTTATCCCAACATTATTGATTAGATCTTTGAAAACTTCCTTGCATACTTCCTTCAAAAAATCAGATTGTATAAAAAGATGAGCATTGTGTTCAGAATCCTTCCTACATAAAACAAAAATGCTTGGTCCATTCTATATTGTATTATGTAAAACATCCCACGTTAATATTTTATTATTTAAAATCAATCGAATTAACACAATATATTTCAAAGGTGCCTTAATTTTCCACAACATCCTCCACCACCAAGTTATTGCCAAAATTTTGTCCTCAACCAAAGATTAATAGCCATCCCTTGTAGTGTATATGCCTCCATAAGTGTTGTGAATACATAGAAGCTCGTCTTGATTCTCCATAATATGAATATGAGTAGAGGATAAGGCGTGGCTGAAGCGATCTGAAAAAATCCTCTAGATATTTGGAAATTCCGAATGTTCGAAAGATATAAATCCTCGGTGCCAAATGGTAGTCGAGAAAGGATATGCAAGTCTCACTACGGATCATTTTCCCTGGTATTAAAGTGTTAGGACCATTTTTTTAGGTAGAAATGCATCCCTATTGCAACCCATTATCGTGTTCACTCCAACTCTTACTTCCATTTAATACCCCTTGTTAATAATTTTCCCAATGTGCTCAAATTCACCATGTTTCAACTCTAGGTATATGGATACAACTGATTCCAAACTCCTCCAATTACTTTCAAACTTGGTGAGGAAGGTCATGAGGGGTGATGGGACACATTAACACATCTATAAAACATATAATCAACTGATATACCCAACCATGGTCTGCAATTTTCAAGGGAAATTTTTTTGGGACAAGACTAGTCAATTTGGGAGGTGGAAATCCGCCCGAGGTCCTGGAACAAATCTCTTCCAAACATGGTACAACCTCCCATAATGGTTGGTATGAGACTTGTATCTATTATAATACACTAATTAAAGTATATTTGAATCATTATATTTGTTTTTTGGGTCGAAAAGGTATCCAAGAGAACTCAGGGAATTTATTAGTAATTTTGAGGCTCAAATCTCCAATGGCATATGGCTCCAAATAGCTCCAAATGATCTCAAATTGTACCATAAGGTGTATGAATGATTATAATACATAAAAATGGTTTTTATAGGTGTCTTTAAACCATCAAATGACTTCTGTAACTCACTTTGTAAATCTGGTCAATGTATGGAGTTTTACGAGCAACTTGTGGTTCAAATCCCCTAGGGGCATATGATGAAAATGAATTTCCAAATGCACTCAATCCAAATAGAATTTATGAATAGAAGCATGGGAAATATAAATGACATCAACATTAACTCATGTGCATCACCATTCAACTTTTAATGTCTTCTATAACTCCCTTAAATCATATGCAAAAAGACTAGTTTCAACCTTGGGGGAAATGATAAGCAATCTTCTCCAAATGCTATGAAACTCAACAAAATGACTCAAAATGATTATTTACTGAACATTAAACTCACATAATACATCAATAACAGTCCATTAATCCATAAACCATCAGTATTTTACTTATCCATTCAAATCCATCAACATTACATTGGTTCACAACAAGGTAGTGGGGAAATGGCACTGTTTCTTCATTGTTTAACATTTTTACATGAAATATTTTGGTATTTTGACCTGAGAGTCTTATTAAGTTGAAATAAATATAATTTACATCATAAAATAAAATAATGGGGAATTATAATCACCCTCAAATAGATCAATAGATCACCAAGTGCGCCTCAATCCATAGAGCAAGAATATGATGAGAAAACTTGGAATAGATGAAAGAACGAATTGATATTGAAGTGTCCACAAGATTCCCTGTAGCTTGAACCTATAAATTATGACTCCATTAAATATCCATGAAATACCTTATTTTCCTTTCCACACACCAACTTGGATGGGTATCTTTCACCCTCGAAATTGGTTAAGGCAAGAAACTAGTCATTCACGAGCTCTGTCTCTTCACAAATGCAAATTTATCAAATGATCAAAATATGCCTTCATTATTTGTTCTTGAAATTTATAAAGTTTCAAATTTCTCCATGTGTCTAATTCCTTCCAAGAGATGCATTCCAACTCTAGTTAGGAAGAGATTCCAAAGAATGGCACTTGTACAACAATTCCTAGTCTCCCACTTCAACCAAATCACATGTGTAAGCATCTTAGCTGCCCTAATTCCCTTGAGCTCCCTTTTGGAGATATTTTTATCCCTGACATGTCATATATGTCAGATGTCAGCCTTCAGATCTGATTTTTTTCATAGGTGTCATAGCATATTCGTCATTGTTGTCACGGAGCTAGGGAATCTAGTCCAAGTGTCTCACTAACTCCAAAATGCCTCTTCCTCTTCCATGGATGTTACTCTTCCACTCAAATTTGACCTAAATTGTTTCATTCCAAGTATATCGACCTTCCAACTCATCCCAATACCCTTGGGATTCTTATGGATTCGAAATGACTAGAGGAGGATGACATGTGGCATAGAAAACCTAGCTTGTGTGGGTCCCACATCCTCCATGTGTCTTCATGATCAATTACCACTTTGATTTTATCTTGTATTTATTTATTTATATCCTTTATTAAATATTTATTCCATTCTAATTCTCAAACATCATTTATTGTCCCCATTATTCCAAATCCCAAAGCTTCCACCCCCAACCTAGGAAACAAGTAATTTTCCTCCTTGGCAATTATTTGACCCTTAGCATCAATTTGACAAACCCTCATGAATATTCAAAATGTGATTAGGCCTTTGTGACCCAATGCAAAATTTGGGACATGACAAATCCTCCCTTCCCAATATTTCTTGTCATCAAACAATTTCAAACATGGGTGTTGAAGAACCTGCTTTCTGTATGATTCTTTGAAGTTGCCACTGAGTTGCCTAACTTTGAGTCTTTAAGATTCCATGAATATTTTAGAGAGGAACCACCTTGAATGTTGCTGCACTAATCTTATTAAAATCACTTTATTAAGTGGGGAATCCATCTCCCATACTTCTTATTTCCCAAAAAAATTGAAATCAATGGGACTAAAAACTATCACATGGTCTCATTGCTTGTATTGCACTCCAACAATTAAGAGTGCTCTCCAACCCATACCATTAGGAAAGAGAATTATTGGATCCCATTTTCTTGTATGCATTATTACAAACATCATGAGTACATAATATATATCATCAAAGTACATAACAACATAATAAAAATGTACATCAAGGAGGTGCCTATATCTCCAAGTAAGTAGACCACCATTTACCAAGTGCATACAAGCTTCAAGTGACCAATCAAATATGCTCCAATTACATAGGTGAGGATCCCATGTCCTATAATTCTGCTCCAAAAGGATGTGATTTGCATCAAAATATTCAGCTATGTATTTTTTCATCCAAGAAGTGAATGAAGAATCTCCACTCAAATATGAACCAAATAATGAGCAAAAAAAAACAAGGAGACTTCAAATGACTCAAAGAAGTCTCACCCATACATCCATGAATGAGAGAATCATAAATATATAACAAATTATGTGGCTGGAATAAAATAATGTTCTCCAATCATAAATCTATTCACCCCAATGTTGGATGAAGTTTCTCCAACATCAAATGAACCAAGTGTTGAGTGAGAAAAACCATGAGTCTTCAAGTGACTCAAATGCATATCATATGTGCATCATCATAAAGTAAAAAAGGATATTGATGAAAATGTGAATAAGAATGTGCTCAAACCATGTCATCATAAAAAATAAATCTAGGAGTTCCATACTCCTCATGTGGCACCATAAAAAAAGAACCCTTTCACCCATACTTCATTGAGACTAATGTTGCAAAACATGGAATTATAGGATGTAGGAGAATGAAATAACTCACCCAAATGATCAAAAAGTGCATAATTTTCATCATGGGAAGGATCCATATGGGTAGTATCATGCATCTCCTTCAAAAGTGTGAAACCTTTGTCATAGATGGGTTCCAATGTAGAGGAATCATGCTCTTCTTTAAAAATTGCATAACCTTCATCAAGAGACAATTCAAATTCCTCTTCCACCACATCAAGTGTTTGGATCTCTTCAAATTCATATTCAATCACATCAAGCACATTCAAATTTCCACATTTCTCATGATCCACTGTCACATACCCCAATTTTGTAAAAATTATGTAAATTGTTTTATTATATTTCTGAGACATTATGTTAAACTTAATCCTAAGTAGGGATTGATGACTCAGCAGAGTCAACAGTAATGGAGTGTAATTCAGAATATTTTATTAATAATAAATAAATTATGGAGACAACAGCATGGGAGAGGTGTTAAAAAGAGGTTACTGGTCAAACTGGTGGATGGAACTAGGTGGAAAGGCAAAAGACAAGTGGCAGTATCCTCAAACATTTCCTAAGTTGCAAGTGGCAACTTCCCTATATTTGGGGTCATGATTCCCCAAGAAAGTGGAATCAGAGCAGGTGGCTCATTAAATGACAGTTAACCCAACAAAGACCTAGGCAATCTTTTAAAAGAACTCAATGAAGAGAGCTGAGGCTGCTCAGATATTTTCTAGAGAGAATTCATTCAGGTGAATGTTATTCAGGAAATTCATTGAGGAAGAGGGAAATACAGTAAGGAAGTTGTGTTAGGAGGATTGTTGCAGTAACTTGATTTTATTACAGCCTTTTGGGCTGAGAGAACTGACTGATAGTTCTGAGTTAATACTGAGTTTGAAGACTGGTATCTGACTTTGTTGCACCTAGTTCCAGCCAGGGAGACCAGAGCAAGCTCGGGGGTCCTGAGAAGTCACTGTCTGAGCGCTCTCCAGGAGTTGGTAGGGAGGAACAGCCTCCCATTGCTGTTGTTGTCCACAGCTTAAACAGGTTCTGTCACTTATTTCTTTATGTTTACTGAGTATGAATGGATGCATGTTATGTTTATTTTATATGTCTGAAGAGTTAGTCAGTTTAGTAAAGTTAGTATCTCAGAATATCAGTAGTTAAATCTGTTAAAAGATTACTGTGTTTTTCCACATCTGGGATCACCAGACCGTACTCCAGCACAGTATCTCGGTATTGTGAAGTAGTATCCTTCTGAACCGAGTTTCCTATTTAATTACTTTCCATGACTACAAGTGTTTCATAAATTCCTAAGTTGTTTTGCTTACAGCCTTCAAACTATTTTCCTAGTACTGTATCCTTGTTTCCAGTAAATACTAGCTGTAATAAAGAAAAGATAGACTAAGTAATTCTGTTGTTTAAAGCTTATAACTGTTATCTTCTAGTTGCAAGAACCCAATCTTTTAATGTGGAAAAAGACAATACTGACAGTAGGATGCATTTTACTTATTGGATTGATTTTACAGTTAAAACCTAGTAGTGTTAGTCTGCATTTAGGTTAAGAATGCAGTCAAATAATTACTGAATCTTCTTGTATTTACAGCTAAAGCTTAAACAGATTATAAAACTGTTATTATATTTTCTTATATGATTAAGGAATGTTACTATATACACGGGCTTTATAAGTAAATAAATAAACCAAACCATACACTGAATAGTAACATTAATAATAATCATAAAAACATTGGTAAGAAGTAACATCATTGTTCTATTACTAATAATGTATTTATATTACTTACATTTAAAAGTAATACTTAAAGTAATATTTTATTATTGCAATTACAAACCTAGACTAATTATAAGCAATTTATAATTAAATAAAGTTTATGAATAAACTAATTATACCCTATTTATTATAAAATGATTAATTAATAACTTGAAAATTATTATAAAATATAATAAGAGTACAACAAGCTCATATAAACTGGAAGGTATGCACCTTGCTTTTACTAGGTTCTAATAAATAGACGTCAGGGTAGAAATAGTACAGAAACCTTAACAACAAATCTATTAAACAATAAACTGGAGAATACTTTGACTACCGAAGTCTTTATATAACGAGATAAAATACAATATTATAATATGACCAAGAAATATGCAAGAAATTAGTATTAACAGCTATAATATTGGTTTAAGGGTATAAACCCTGTATATTATAATATATAAATAGTAAATCAAAGAGCATAACCCTACAGTAACATTATAAAAAGTATATCAACAGCATAATAACTCAGTTCTTCTTTTTAAAGAAAAAAAACAAGCTGTTATCTTAAAAAGCAAAGGTAATAATAGAACTGGTATATTGCTCGAACAGCGAGCTTAATCTTTACGATACAATCCATTTATTATTTTTACTCACAGTCACATTTATAAGATTAAAAATTTAACATAATAAACATTTTAACTACTATGATATAAACAAGTAAGAAATGCAGGAAAAGATTCCAGAACTAGTTACAGGTATAATAACCGAGGATAAATACCCAAAAACTATACAAAATACACAATGGTTTTTAACTGTCAATAAAAGTCGGTATCGAAGTTATACCCACAGCAGAACTATACAAAGGCTTATAGCCTGTTCCATCTTATAAACACAGTAAAAACAAAGAACTTACAGCATGTTTGGCTTTATAAACATCATAATAATTACAAGCAAGATTTTACACTCACGGTCGAAGCCGGAGAGCTTTGCGTGAGAGCTAGGGTATAAACCCTGTTACTTAACATTAAAAACAAACCACTAAAAACCTTGAAGGTTAAACAGGGTCGTAACGACCAAACCATCTCATTCCTTAAAAGACCCACACAAGGTGAACAAGCCGTGGAGAGACCAGGGCTTACCATGGCCGTGTTGTTGTAACCCTCGTTCTTTTGTTTATGGAGGAAGGCAACAGGTATACCTATAAAACCATGTTCAAAATCGACTGTTAGTCAATTAATAAAATAAAAGAAGTGGTTTAGCTTTTATGATAGCTCAACAGTAAAGGAAAACGAGTTTACCTTGTTATTATTTTTAGCAGCGAACACTTTCCACACAATGATTCCACGGCCATCTCAAGTAAGGAACCTTCCATTCGATGGCATAGGAGCATTGATGCTAACACTATCGACTACCGACAGCAACAGAAAACCCTAACTAATCCATGGATAGGTCAAACCCTACAACGAAAGTCTTATTCCTGGTAAATAACCCACCGCTTACTGACAGCTTAAGTCACGTTGCTTCGAAGGAGGAATCACTCTCACGAGAACGAAGAAGGACTATCACAACCAGAGCTCGAATTAACCTACGGGGTATCGCAGAGACACACAAAGAGTTTTTCAGCACCCTATTCTTCCACTCAGTGCAGTAGCCGAGCTCACGAAGAGCTGGAGCAGCAGGAGGTCTGTTAACAAACAACGCAGCAGTAAAATGGAGCAGCAGGAGGGTTTGCAGAGCGGCCAAAAGCCCGAGGGCAAAGGAGAAATGATTTTTAGGGTTGACTCAACAGTTATATAACGCCAATGCATGGCTGAAATGTAACCATGTAGTCCTTCAAATATTTCACATGCAGTGGGTAACATTCTATAGTTCCACGACCAAATCCTTTGACTGATCCATAAACTAAATCATTGCATGGAAGGCCCGCCAGGTTCATTACACTATGGTTTTACCTGCGTTATATTTTCAACATGGAAACATTAGTTTTCATATTTATAAACCTTGCACAATAAATATTGCTTGGGATATAGTTTCGATACATAAATATAAAGTTTAGATTAAGATCCAAGGAACTATAAAGCATTGGATTATGGTATGGCATAGTTGTTTTTAAACCATGACTATATTGCTAATTGTTTAAAACTTAAATGAAAGTAAGAGACAAACTACTCTTTAAAGGTATAAAAATGGATGGTATTTAAATTATGTCATTCATAAAAATTGATTTGGTTTACTCTAGTTCATATCTTAGATAATTATGAATAGAGTGATAACTTTTCCTTTATAGTCCTAACATCCTTGTGGTGACAATTAGACCTTGTCACTCACTAAACTCAAGATTTATAAAAGACTTCATAAGTTAAGGTATGATAGATAACTTAGGTATTCTTTTTACCTTCTTGTTTGTTAATTTAGTCTTGAGACTTCATAAAGGGATCAATTATGATAAGTCTAGGATTGAGTCTAAAAGTGTTTGGTTTTCATCCAAATGACATTCTTGGAATGAGTTTAGTGTTCTAAAAGAATGCAAAACTCTTAAACTATTAAAGGAATACGTGTATCAAACCATAACCCGTAAATACTTAAGTAAGAAAAATATGGATCAATATTAGTAATATTTTATCAGTTGAAAATCTGAATAAGATGCAATTTAAATATGGAATATTACTGTAACTTTGAATAATGGAAGTAAACATGTGACGCTGTGATCTTTCTACCATGCTAACTGTTAAGTAAAGAAATAAATATTACGTTCTTATACTCATCTTCAGTATGGACATTTAATGGTTTTCATACCTTGTAGACTTGTTAAACTCGATGTTTTTATATAAAATAGTCACTGCCATCTCTAAGTGTAGAATTCAATCATCTAGCATTAAGTCTCAAAGGAAAAGTAAAAATGGTACCTCGAGAAGCATGATAATTCTGACTAGCATGTGTATACTTTTACTAATCATTTTGTGTGCAGCAATTCGTATAGTAAACTTCTGAGACTTGTTAGCATCAAACCATACTTCTTACATGTATGTCTGTAATAGAAGGAAATGGCTGCGTTAGCTCGAAAGCTAAGTAAGCCCAGTCCTTCACGACAAACCCACCTTGTGTCGCAAATAGAAAAACAATCAATAACTGAAAAGAGATTGCTCTTTAAAGTAAAGTGTAATCAAAAGATCATTCAATTACAATACTATTAGCATAAACTAATCAAACAGTTAATGACTGCATTTAATGCGATTATATGCTATTTTAAAAGTTTTAAATTTTTTGAAATTTTTGGGGTTTTGACATCCACCATGCCATGAGAATCCTCCAAACAATCTACCATTTGACAATCTGAAACATAGGAGGAAAAACAAGTATCTTGCAACTTTTTAAGAAGTTGCTCATTTTGAATTGTGAGCTTATGATTATCCTCATTATTCTTCAAGTATTCATCATGTAACAATTTATTAATCTCAAAAAAATGGTTTTACTTTTGATGTGGCATATTTCTCTTTGAATCTTCTCCATGTCTTCAAGGAAGGATGTTTCCTCCAATGAAGTAGCTCTCCAACAAGAATTTGACACTAATGCTTGAGTGTCATGGAGTATGTTAAGGGACTCTTGGATCTTATTTTCAATCATCTTTAAGGACCCTTCAAGAAAATGAGGCTGTTGTAAATGAACCTCCTCATATTATTCCTTTTCGTTTGGACCAACTTCATGAAGCTCAAGTGGTGATGGGGAAGCTGATTTTGTTTCCTCTTCAACTACTGCAAGGTCTTCATTTTCATGTTTAATGGAAATTTGGCTTGCAACAACACTTTCAAAAGTGATCTCTATGTCACCGACATAGAGGTGTGATCACCCATCAGTAGGCACTCCTTCATGGTTCAAGCATCCATCAGTAGATGCTCTTTGTTTCATTTCCAAGGTAGAATGTGTCTCGAAGTGATCTTCAATATTTTCAATAGAAACTTCTTCATACTCTTGTGATGTCTCTTCATATTTTTAAGAGTAACTTGGGAATGAATTTCGATCCTCTTCATGTACTACTTATTCTACTTCACCTATTTCAGAACTAGGTGGTTCATGGGTCTCCTCCTTTTTCTCCTTCAAGCAAGCTGATGCATTTTTCCCCTTGGTTTTCTTAAGATCAATATATTTTCTCCCAAGTTGGATAGCCAACAATACAAATCCTTTCATAATATTCTTGTTCATGTCTTCAAACATAGGTTTGATGATTTTTATATGCTCCTTGCCATCATATGAGGTTCCCTTTTCATCCCTAGCCATAGTTTCCTCAAACAATTGCCTTCTTCTCCTACTTTTTTTCCTCTTCAACAAAAGCACTTTTGGTTTAAATATCTAATGGTGGTCCCTAACTTCTTGTCCTCATAAATATTAGACCACATCAGGTGCCAATATCATTCCCTTATACCACTGTAATGTCCCTTGTTAATAATTTTCCCAATGTGCTCAAATTCACCATGTTTCAACTCTAGGTATATGGATACAACTGATTCCAAACTCCTCCAATTACTTTAAAATTGGTGAGGAAGTTAATTAGGGGTGATGGGACACATTAAAACATCTATAAAAAATATAATCAACTGATATACCCAACCATGTTCTGCAATTTTCAAGGGAAGAATTTTTGGGACAAGACTAGTCAATTTGGGAGGTGGAAATCCCCCCTGGGTCCCAGAACAAATCTATTCCAAACATTGTACAACCTCCACTAATAGTTGGTATGATACTTGCCTCTGTTATAAGACATTAATTAAATTATATTTTCAGCATTATATTTGGTTTTGGGGTCGAATAGGTATCCAAGAGAACTTAGGGAATTTATTAGTAATTTTGAGGCTCAAATCCCCAAAGGCAGATATCTCCAAATAGCTCGGAATGAACTCAAATTGTACCAGAAGGTGTATGAATGATGTTAATACATAAAAATTGTGTTTATAGGTGTCTTTAAACCTTAAAATTACTTCTTCAACTCACTTTAGCAGTCTGGTCAATGTATGGAGTTTTACGAGCAACTTGTGGTTCAAATCCCCTAGGGGTATATGATGAAAATGACTTTCCAAATGCACTCAATCCAACTTGAATTTATGAATGGAAGAAGGGGACATATAAAGGACATAAACATGAACTCATATGCATCACAATTCAACTTTTAATGTCTTCTATAACTCCCTTAAATTAGATGCAAAAAGACTAGTTTCAACCTTGGGGGAAATGATAGGAAATCTTATCCAAATGCTATGAAACTCAACAAAATGACTCCAAATGCTTATGTACTGAACATTAAAATCATAGAATACATCAATAACATTCAATTCATCCATAAACCATCAGTATTTTACTTATCCATTCGAATCCATCAACATTACATTGGTTCACAACGAGGTAGTGGGGAAATGGCATTGTTTAACATTTTTACATTAAATATTTTGGTATTTCGACCTAAGATTCTTCTGAAATTGAAATAAATATCATTTAAATCAGAAAATAAAATAATGGGGCATTAGAATCTCCCCCAAAGAGATCAATAGCTCACCAAGTGCGCCTCAATCCATAGAGCAAGAATAGGATGAGAAAACTTGGAATAGATAAAGGAATAAGATGATATTGAAGTGTCCAAGAGATTCCAAGTAGCTTTCACCTATAAATTATGACTCCATTAAATCTCCATGAAATACCTGAATGGAATTTCCACACACCAACTTGTATGGGAATATTTCACCCTCGAAATTGGCTAAGGCAAGAAACTAGTCATCCACTAGCTCTCTCTCTTCACAATGAAAATTTCTCAAATGATCAATAGATTCCTTAATTATTTGTTCTTGACATTTATAAATTTTCCAAGCTCTCTATGGGTCGAATTCCTTCCAAGATATGCATTCCAACTCTAGTTGGGAAGAGATTCCAAAGAATGGCACTTCTACAACAATTCCTAGTCTCCCACTTCCACCAAATCACATGTGGAAGCATCTTAGCTGCCCCAAATCCCTTGAGTCCTCTTGGAGCTATTTTTTATCCCTAACATGTCATATATGTCAGATGTCATTCTTCAGATTTGATTTTTGTCATAGGTGCCATCGCATCTTCATCATTGTTGTCATAGAGCTAGGGAATCTAGTCCAAGTCTCTCACTAGCTCCAAAATGCCTCTTCCTCTTCCGTGGGAGTTACTCTTCCACTCCAATTCGACCTTAATTTATTCATGCCAAGTATATTGACCTTCCAACTCATTTCAATACCCCTGGGCTTCTTATGGATTCGAAATGACAAGAGGAGGATGCCATGTGGCATAGAAAACCTAGCGTGTGTGGATCCCACATCCTCCATGTGTCTCCATGATCAATTGCCACTTTGATTTTCCCTTTTATTTATTTATTTAGCTCATTTATTAAATATTTATGTCATTCTAATGTTCAAACATCATTTATTGTCCCCCTTATTCCAAATCCCAAAGCTTCCATCCCCAACCTAGGAAACTAGTAATTTTCTTCCATGGCAATTATTTGACCCTTAGCATCAATTTGACAAACTCTCATGAATATGGAAAATGTGATTAGGCAATTGTGACCCAATGCAAAATTTGGGACATGACATTCCACCCCAGATTCTACCTTCCAAGCTAGGAATCGACTAATCATGAGAAAAGAAAGAGTCAAATCCTTCCATTGGCTAGAGACCCCATGCAAAGGTTTGTTTCTTTTCAAATCCAAACCAAAAGATTACCGAAGGAATGTATTTATCTAAGATCGTATCTTTACACAAGCTTGATTTTGAAATAAGATTCCACAAAGACCTTGATTCTAGGTCTTTACCGAATATACATATATATATATATATTTGAACCCATCCCTCCCATTTTTTAGGGAGAAAAAATTTCCTCCATCTTATCAGATATAATCCCTTGTGTTCCTATCATCCCCTCCAAAGATAGTGAAAGCACAATTTGTGTAATTTTTCAAGGATCCCTTTTGGAACATGCGCCAGGAGGTGCCAATACACCAAGATCACTTCGAGCATAAATTTTGTAAGTACAAGTCATCCTACCCTAGATAAGAATCTATTGCACCAAAAAAAAACTCTTTTATATCCTCCCTACTAACCAATTCCAATCTTCCTTCTTTTAATGATTGGGTTTTATGTTGCACCCAAGATATGTTAAACCATCTTCCATATTCCCCTGCACAAAAGGAATTAGTGTAGGAAAAAGTGCATGAAGATCATCATCAAGAGAGAAAGCATAATAAACATATTTTTCCCTGTTTATTTCCATTCTTGTCCCTACACAGTACAAATTCAGAATTTTCACCATCTTCCTGACCTCCCATTCACTACCAGACACTAGTACAAAATGGGTGATAAGTGACTTAAAAAATGACTAAAAATGGGTGATAAATGACTAAATTTAGTCATGTTCCATTGGCCATAAATTATCATTCACTTATCACCCAACCAAATTGGTCAGTTATCACTTGGTCATAAATTGCTTGAATTGCTTCATGCATTGGTCATATATTTAGTCATTTATTTGGTTATTAATTGTTTCTATTTGGTCATTTATTTAGTCATTAATTATCCTTGTTTGCTAGTAAATTTAATCGTTTATTTAGTCATTGACTGTTGTTAACTTGTCATTTATTTAGCCATTGATTGCTATTAACTAGTAATTGATCATTGTTAATTGGTCATTTAATTAATCATTTATTTATGAAGATAGGGCACGAAGGAATCGAACCACCAACCTCGTGTCTGTAAGGTACGTGCTCTTCCATTGAGCTAGCACCCTTAAATAGAATCAAAGTTCACAGTGGATCAAATTTCACACTGAAAATATATCACAAAATCTTACAAACATCAACACACTACGATTCCAACTATAGCATAAAACCTGTCACAAACTCTTAAAAACCTTAACACATATCACAAGGGTATTTATATGATATATAAGTGTGGTCTCTAGAATTCAATGGTTTTAAAGTGTCATTTTGGCATATTTTAGAAACTTGGTCGATTTGGATTTGAAAATGTTGCATGCTTGCCGAATTTAAAATCAAAGTCTACCCAGGTCTTGTCAAGGATAAAATGTCCAGGTGCTTGAGAGCCAAGTGTTAAACAAGTGCTAGCCCATGTGATTACTTGATGGTTTCCCTTTTGGAAATTGGTGCATGAAAGAGAAACATTCTCCTCCACATACAATAGTGGAAGAAGTTTCAAGTAACTATTTGTAGACCTTCTTTAACTTTGATCAAATTCCACTAAGTTTATCAAAGCTCATAGTGCAGGACTAAATTTAGCCAACAATATTAATTTAAGCTTTATAACCAAATGTAATATATGTATAAGTGGTGATTCTACAAATCCAACACTCGAGAATCACACAGTCATTCATTCAAAGTATATATTCGCACTATGCAACTAGTTGATGGTAACTATTGATAAATATTAACAAAAAAATATAAGAGTTGACCAAACTACATATATTAATTTAATCAATATTGTCCCACTTACCATAGAATGAAGGGAATTTGATTATGAATATAGTAACTATTGATAAATATTAACAAAAAAATATAAGAGTTGACCAAACTACATATATTAATTTAATCAATATTGTCCCACTTACCATAGAATGAAGGGAATTTGATTATGAATAGAGCGACTGGAGATAGCTGAGTTATTTCTCTTTCCCAACCTTGATAAACCAACAAAACACATAAAAGATATTAAATGATGAACATGGAAGTTTGTACATTTTATATGAATCATTCTATAAAGTAATCTAAATTTTATAGAAATTGGATTTTGTTATTATCATCACACGTTAAATTTAGATAAAACCAAACCTTTTTATTCACAATGTTTATTATCATCACACGTTAAATTTAGATAAAACCAAACCTTTTTATTCACAATTTTACATGTAGTTGCTTATTGTGAAGTGCAATAGTCAAATTGTAATTCTTTATTATTCAATGTAGTTCAATGCTAAATAACCTAGATTAGGTATGCCCATTACTTACTTTCATTACTGTTTTACCTACCCAAAAATTAAACCAAATATTTATATCCATAATTTTATATGGTCAACTCATTGAGTGTAAATAGTAAATAGAAGATCTTATATTAAGTTCGTACTAACTCACTAATTAAATATAAGTTCCTACTTGAATTTCTACCACATTTCTACCTGAAGTTCCTTGAATTTCAACTTATCACCTATCTTGAAACTAATACCAAGTAGAAATTTAGTACTAAAAAAAATGTAAATAGTTAAACACTGAGAGTTCATTGGATCGGTACTAGGGTAGTGAACAAAGTGCATAGAACATCATGTAGCTAGTGGTGCATAGACACCCTAACACAAGCAAATAGAAGCACCTAGAGTGGATAGCTATGGAGAAAACACCTGCACACTAATGAAAGCAACTCATGCAACAAAACTAACATGAAAAACAATCATCACCAATAACTTGAGACATTGTAGGATGCCATCAAGAAGTATGGGCATAACAATAATAGCTTAATTCTATTGGAATAACAATAATTGATAAATACCGAACTCGAAGAAGCTAGGATTATGTTTGACGAATTTCCTCTCGAGGATAAGGAACCTTGTTCATGTCATTGTCAAGTTATTATTGCATATTTAATTGCAGGATCTATTGTCAAGTGGTTTCAGTGCGTCTTTGTTTAGTCTCGTCATTGCCAAGATAAGCCTTGACTAGTCTCGCTAGAAATCAAAATTTTAAAGCTGATGAAAGAAAGATTTACCATTTAGAAATTAATAGTGGAGAAACCTCATATTAAGGAGATTATTTGGCCACAGCGGAGTTTATATAATCGAATAATAAAGGAGAATATAGTTGGGCATGTCCATCCTAACATTTAGATTGGTGATTAAAAAAAATTACCACATAATGCAGGGCAACCAAGCCCTGTTGTAAACTCCTCCTTTTACTTTTCTCAATGCGTTCTTAGTTACATCTTGCACTAGCAATGCACAAATAACATACTCTACTCAATGTTGATTTTCTTATCAACTTCACTCTCATGCAGGTTTAAATGTCCTTTTTATTACTGGACAGATTGCTCTCTCTTGTAAACAGTGGGGATAACATTCTCTCCTCAAGGACTAGTTTAAAAAAACGACTCTCTTTTGGTAGCAGGAATTACACTTCAATGACAAGAGCAAAACCCTGGTCATATCTGCAGGTGGTATATGATTTCTTTCTCTGATTTGTAGCGATCATTGAGACCGAGGCAAAATTGGCAAACAAAAAAAAAAAAAAATTACATAGATCATTCATTTGTTCTTAGATTGATGTATCTCTTTGATTCTGAGGGCCCAAGAGAGAGAGTGTGTGCCTGAAAAAAGTCTGCAATAAAAACATAATATTTTAAAATTAAATGTACTCAAGTTTCAAAGACAGCTAGTGTATTAAACGAATATCAGCATGAGGAAAAAAAGATCGGCATACTTTCTAGTCCATTCACGGTGCTCTTGAACTTGCATTGATGTCCATAATTTTATTGTACAGTCAACAGAGTCATATGTTAATACTGAACCTTCACAACATTCCCTCTTATTAACTTTGATAACTTTTGTATATGCTTTTTCCAATAGAAAAATATCACATATTTTAAAAACCATATTTTTCAATGGACCATTGGGTCATACACGTCAAAATAGAACAGTACATGGCATCTGCCAAAGTGACAACTATACAGCAACACTATCAAAAACTAAATATATGACTGTCTATCAGTTCTGCAAACATAAAATATCCAAACATGAAGAGGAAAACTAGAAACAACTACAGCCTAAAGAAACCATGGAACCATCAATCAGCTCCCATTTGTCTATAATGCCAGCCGACAGGAGTAGGTCTTTTTTGGAGAGAGAGTCGGCCTTTGCATTAAATTTTCTGTAAAAATGTTGAAAGGAGAGTCTATGAAAGTGGAATCTAACTGTGTCAATGTCCTCAAATAGTGGAAGGAGAAAAATATCCACTGGAGGCTTGTACTCTTTAAGGCAATCCACGACCAGTTTACAGTCACCAGTCACCATATACCTATAGACAGTCCACTTCAAGAGAAAGAGAGAGCCTCAAAAGGATTTTGAAGGCAGCAATATGTTCTGTTATATTTAGCTTCATTTATCCACTAATTAATGCATTGTTGTTGGGCGTAAGTTTGTGACACTCATGAGTCATAATAGCTATATTTCACCATTACAATTAATAAAATTTTCTTAAGTTAATTGTTACGCCCTTAATGATGGCACATTACTCCATATAGCGTGGCGCATTACCCCTATATTGTGGTGCATTACATATTATTTATGTTGGATTGAGTCTATTAGTTGTTATTATACACATTTGTCTCCTATTTATAGGAAAGAGATATTCTCATTTTAGTCATAATTGTATATTGTCTTGCCTTGTGTACTCAATACATTATGTAAAGAGGTTCCTCCCTCAAAGATGATTGCTATTTATCTCTATTATTCATTATTAAGACATAGATTACTCTGTTCTTGTCTATTTCTTCTCTTCTTATACTATTTCTGAGACTTGGTTGCATAACATTAATTAAATTACAGGCATGAGTAGTTATTCCAAATCATTAGCATACTTTGCATTATTTGCGAGTATAGTGTCTCATTGTATGCAACAATATAACATAATCCACAACTCTCTAAAATTAGATATGTGCAATCAATTATTTGGCATTATTCTTAGTAGCCATACCCTTGACTATTTTCTATTTTAGAGAATATAGGAGTGGATGATGGTAACTAAGGAAATTGAGTAACCTTTTAGAGACATTTAAAAGCATATAGTATTGGATGATGCTAAGAACTGGAGAAACACCTTTCATGGACTCCTCGTATAGGAATGATTTAACAATGATAATTTAATATCATAAAATTCCTTATATTTTTATATAAGAATAAAGAAATCTTAAGATAAGCACAAGGTGTAACTGTGCAAATAGGAGAAATCATCTCCATAAAACGAGACATAGGAATTAGATGCGATTAACTAATTTTATGCACGACAGAAATAATATATATGGAAGATTATCAAGTAAACCAAAATAATGAAAATGTTTAATAACTCGCCAACACCAATATACAAGACACTATGGAGGAAACACAAAAATATGACATAAAATTATGTATAATAGTCAAACAAGAGAAAATCAATATTATAATAGTGCATCTGATCAAGAAGACATGCAAATCCAACGTTATTTTGGTATTAAAGCATTCACTATTAATGCTTTGATGCTTTGCTTCTTTTATTATTAAATCATATCAGTAAATAATCAAAGCATTATCACTATGTGTTGCAGAAAAGCATCAACGTTTCAGAGAAAATTGCATCAGCTAAACATCTATGAACCATTTGCTTCAAAATAAGAAAGGAAGGTGCACCTAAAGTCGCTTCATCCCAACTTGTTGATTCACTGCCAAATTGCCTTCCCCTCCTTTGCCATCTAGTTCAAATCCTAACATGTTCGTCCTTCCATTCACCTGGTTGCTCTTCGATATTGCATTTAGTGCAAGATCTATAGAATAAAAAATGCAATTCCATGACATAATATGGATTTTACATGCAAAAACAATGACTAGAGAATTGCAAAACATTTTACATTACTCACCGAAGACATTTGATTGTTCAATAATAATTTTTCTCCCTAATAAAGAATGGAAAGGAACTTGTGCACCTAATTTTGCATATGTCGATGAAACCCTAAATTTCCTAGGAACCAACAAGATGTCAATGTGTGTATTCTCAAAATCGTTGGAACCTCACAACATTCCATGAATGTAGTGCTATGGCTACCCGGCAGAGCACAAAGTCATAACTTCCTAAGCTCTTTTATGTAATGACTGAGCTCATTCTGATAAATTATGATAGATCTCAAGAAAAATAGAATTTTTCTCTTGTTGTCTCTATCTTTTTCTATGTTCATAGTTCTGTTTGTTTACCTATGCTGCAGCATAATATTTTATAGGATCTTAACAGTCACTCAGTTTTTCTCGAATTCAAACTTGTAACATAAGAAAATACTAGCAGCTTAATAATTATGTTAATTATCTATTTACAACATTTACAGTAGGTCTACTTCTTCTAATTCCCAAGCATATTTACTTTTGAACTATTATTAAACATTTGATTACTAAACAAAAGAATACCTGGAATTTTGTAGGTGGAAAATAGTCCCCTTGCTCCCGTAACCTTGTCTGTCCAAACCTTTGTTACAAAAACCGGATGAACCACCTTGCCGACCAACTCTTATTGTGTTGGCCCTAGGAAACTAATGGGTTTCCTATCCCCCGAGCCCACATGCCAATAATCCTGAGAGAAACTTCCTTTACCGTTCAACGAATTTTCAATCCTTGAGTTAACCCCCTCCTCAAGATTTCTCTTTTGTCCTTTGTTACAGCATTCTCCCTCTCTTTCTTCCTTAAACTTCCCAAAAGAAACATCCCCCAAAACCTCTCAGATTCCTCTCTATATACCTTCTTCCACCTTCCTTTTCCTTCCCCCTTCTTCCACTGCCTTCCCCCCCAAGCATTCATTTCGATCACCTTTTTTTACCGTCTAATTCATATTAAAATATTAGGTATTTTGTACTTCTTTCTGTGGCAGTTAAATGGTATTAAGGCTAGTTCAGATTTATTTAAAGGATGGAATGTACATCAATTAAGTATTCTCGAACTGTCCAATTTAGGGCCTTCATGAGACGGTGGATCCATTATTAGCCTTATCTTTCATTTAATATATTGAATTAAATAATAATTTAATAGTTATCCTATTAACGCTTCGTAATTTGAATTGGCAATTTAATTAATTTATCAAATCTAACTTTGGATTCTTTGTATGACATGGTAGTACTTTTGTAATTATTTTAATGAACCCTATATTGATACGTTCCAAAGTTAGTCTCTTTGATATCCTCCTCTTGTATACTTCTTCTAGTTTTAACAACAAATTGAGTAGGTGCGCCTTCCCTCGATTGCTCCCCACTTATAAAGTCCTCAAGTCAACAATATGGAATGACTGCGACTTGGTCCCCCCAAACATTCATCCATGCCAAGTCTTCTGTTGAAAATTACATCATATCCTCTGGGTCTTCGACATCCAACTCATTGATAGTCTCCCACTTGGCCATTCTTCAAATCCCTATACAAACAACATTGAAAATAATTTGGTGTAGCCATTCTTAAATCCAGAGCTAGCAAAGATATCAACGATGAAAGGGATCAAATCCTTTGAGTTGTAGACATTTTTTCAATGTTTTCATTGTTAAAAATATTTACACCATAATTGATTTTATCCATCTCCAATCTTGTTAGATCCCCAATTAAATTAAATCTATACTAATATATAAAACACATTTAAATAATGATAATTAAAAATGTAAGATTTAAGATTTATGAACCACTCTCCCACATGGTTAGTTGAGGATCGATCCACTATTATCGTCCCTGCAAATGTATGCATAGAAGAGAAAGAGAAAGAAGATCACAGAGAGATAAGGGACGGGCCTTTGATTCAGAGAAGACCGAATGATCTTTCTCTGATGCCCATTTAATAATGAATCCCAAGCAATTGGCTCAAGAAAGCTGGATCGAATCCAAAAAGATGTGGGCTATTTTAGGCCCTGTGATTTTTAACTATATTCACTGGGAGCTATCATTTAGGCCTTTCCTGGGCATTTGGGTACCATTGAACTAGCTGTAGTGGCTATCAAGAACTCGGTTATAGCAGGGTTGGGCTTTGGAGTTATGGTGAGCCAATGGTAAAATATTGACACTCTTAGGGTTCTCAATGATATAGACACTAATCTGCAGCCATCCAAAGATCCACAAAGCCTACAAGAGACGAAAACCATAACAAGAAAGAGAAGAATAAAACCGTTTATTGCATATTCAAAATGTCATTACAAATTATTAGAATTGGATATTTCGTTTCATCCAGAGCCACAGCGAGACATGAGTTTATAGTAACATCAAAACACCAAGCTCCAAGGAAAACCACCATAAGCTCTAACACAAATTATAACTTTCCCTAAATGGCTCTGCAAATCGATCAAAATGAATAAAACAAAAAATACACGCAACAATGAAATACATGTAAGGTTGATGTTGGAGTATTGTGGGTTGGCCTGCACACATCTCTTCGAGGAAACTCGAACTAGTTGGAGGCGGAAGGAAGACCTGGACCAAAGGACTGCCCGCTCAACAAATGGAGAGCAAATTGTTAACAGGAGCGATAGAGGAGCTTACCATTGATATTCCAAGCTATCTGCATTGATGGAGGTGGGTGGCGCCAGGTTGATGGCCAGCTTGGAGATGGGACGTGCATGGGGCAAGATCACAGCGGGAAAAATGGAACAAGAGTGGGATCAGTCATGTAACAAAATGGAGATGGGTGTCGCCGGTGGGATCCAGCCCCCCAGTTCTGACTTACCAAATGTTCGTCGTGATGGGGTATGGTGCATGCCTCATTCAGCATGGGGTATTGATGGTAAGCTCACATGATGTTCGTCGATGGGGTATGGGGCATGGGCACCATGGTGCATGCTTGATGGGGCATGGGGTAGGTATGGATGGTAAGCCCTATGCGGGTATCCTAGCAGGAGCCTTAAACGCTCTTGCATGCTGCTTATTGATCACCAACTAGTTGAGTTGATAAGCGAGTCGATGATAACATTTAGCGATTCGTTGAGTTGATAAGCTAGTCGATGATACCAAATGGCAGCTAGTTGATTGTTGAGTTGATTGCAATGTTTTGAATCAGGAAATCGACAGCAATACATGTCACATTGATTAAAACTTATTACTCATGTGTTATCACGTCACTCAGGACTTTGGTTCATGTGGGATGAGTCCAATATGTAACGTATCACATAAAAGTGAACTTTGGGTTCATTCTTAGGTAAATTTAAAATCGTTAATATTACTCCGACGAGTGCCTATTTCCACGTCTTCTTATGCACTCACTACTTTCTCAGGCGTTTCCTTCGAAATTGATTCCCTTCCTACGAGAGACATTTGTTTCATTACCCATAATACAAAAACCGATACAAATTTAGGGAATGAATTCTCCCAAAGCAAAGGCAATATATTAATAAAATAATTGTAATTGTAATATGTATCGCCACCTAGTCTTAACGCATGGAGCGCTTCAATGCCTACAATTGTAATGCGGTACCATGTAGTCACATAATTAATGCAGTTAATGAAAGGTATGATGGAAGATGTTTATATTTCCAATTTGTAAAAGTGTCCTAGTTGTGGAACATGCATTCCACCGAACAGTAACATTTGTCAAGATGTGACTAGGAGCGAGTAGTTTCATCATGTTTTGGAGGGATCTCTTCTAAAGATGCATATAATCCTATATTGACGTGTACATAGATAAGGGACTCATAAGCATGTTGAAGATGTAGGCAGTCACTCTGTCAATTGTATCTTCCAAGTGTTTTTGCTACGCCATTGCCGATGCCAATGTTGTAATGAAAAACATATATTTTAATTAATACATAATTATAAATGATATGTTGATTTGTCAAGCTAATTCAATATCTTGGCAAAAGTTAGATTCTTGCTTAGACTTATCGCAGAAGGAGCGATTAATAAAATAATTGAAAATTCTCGATGGCTTGACAGTTGAACACAAATGGATTTTGTTTTCAAATTATTTAGATCTATCTATTGCAGTCCAAACAATATTTCACACATTAGGTTTTATAAATACAAGGTATTAATCTTGGGTTATCATCTTAACAAAAGTGTTCCAATTTCTATTTAGTCTTTAAATATATTAATAACAAGAGACTAATTCCTTGTAGCAGCCATTGGAACTTGTGTTTCACGATTGAAATTATATTATTATAACTTCATTAATAATTTAACACTTGCATCAAAGGTGCTTAAAACATTAAAAGGAAATAATTTTGTTATGGTTAAAGCTTGATATTGTGTAAGACGTATTAAAGAAGGCCATTGGATTACTTTGAGAATGCATACACTTTATTATTGATGCTAAATAAGTTGTCTATATGTGGGTTTTTTCTTTCAAAGCTAAAAAATGTTTAAGTTTTATATTCAAAAGTTGAAACCTGTAAATACAGAGATACATACATAAACCTGTGCTAATACTTAATAAATACAAACTTGTTTGATAACATTTTGACATACTCCCCTACTTATACCAAAACAGAACAAGATCTGACAAAGACATAGCAGAGATAACAGACGAGCAAACAACTCAAAACCAACCATCAACATCCAAAACTGGGGTGCTATAAACCAAAGGAATAAAATAATCTTAGTCAAAGGACAGAGACTCCCTCAAAGATAACATTGGGCCCTTCCAGATCTCATAATAAATAACAAATTCCATCTCCCCTATACCACGCTTTGAAAGAAGATCAAATTATGAATTATGCTCCCAATAAACATGCATGAAGGAGATGTTCACCAAAGAAGAGATCATCATTCGCACCTTTGATTCCCAGTGTCCCAGGATAAGTGAATGGAAGTTTGAAACACCTTTATCCCAGTCTATGATGACATGGGAGTCCCCCACAATGTATATAATTTCCACATTGAATTCCTTAATAATAGTTAGGAGGGCCCATAGCGCCAAGAGTTCAGCTCTCGAATTTGTCCCCCTTCTCCCCTTCATCCAACCCTTAACAGTCACCTGCTCATTTAATTTTATCACAAAACCCACCCCACAAATACCATTCTACTCTGCACCATCAAAAAAACCAATCGGGCGGTTCAACGGAAAAATGGGTTGGAGAATATTACGGGCCTTTGTAACTTGACTGGTATTCCAAGCCAAAAAGTCCCCAATGATACGAGAAACCACCACCAAGGGAATACATTGCATCTCTTCAAAAATTACCCTATTCTGAACTTTCCATCATTCCCATATCACAAAAAGTGGTAGGTATCAGAGATGTTTCACCGTAGTATACCATCTAGTAAAATTATCCACCAGATCTTCTTTGTCCCAGCAAGGCTCCACCTGAAAGTACAGGCCCAACTCCTCCAAGATGTGCTTGAAGTAGGAACACCATCCAAAGAGATGATTCAACGTTTCAGCCTCAATCCCACATAAAGCACATCTATTTGGTCCAACAAATCCTCTATTTAGAAGCACATCCCAGGTAAGCACCCGATTGTTGAAACAAAGGCAAACAAAAAGCTTAATTTTCAGAGGACAAGTCGCTTTCCAAACACAGGAAATCCAGCTATTAATAGATAATCCTGAAGAAGTCTCAAAGACCAGATCGTATGCCAACTTTGTTGTCACCATACCCTTATCCTTATTCCTCCCCTAGACTAACTGATCAAACCTAGTCGACAACGAAATCCCTGCATGTTTCAAACTTGCTATATATCTTTTCCATTCGTCCTGGGTCCACCAGCCAAATATAAATCCTGAGCATTGACCCAATGGTGAATTCCAGACAGTTCCACCTTCCAAATATGTTGTAAGACCACCAAATTTTTCTGGTGGAGTACAACTAGTGGATTCTCAAACATATTATATTTCCCCTCCATTCCAATAATCGGATCAATCCCAATATTTACCAATATACCTCTCCCAACAAACCATGAAAGAGCCTGGTTAATTAAAGGATAGCTTGCTAAAAATCTAGACCAGATAAAGGAGCAGCGCCCCCCCCTTGACAGAGGCATTCCTGAACCATAATTTTTGAGACCTCCTTTTCATTTATTTTGCTCTTAAAACTTTTCCCCATAGACTCGAATTAAACAGACCCCGCCAGAAGGAAGTAGAACATTGGGCCAAATTGAAGCTTGATAAACTTTTGATCCCCCATCCCCCAAAAGCCAAAGGTTGAGAGAGAATCTCCCATGCACAGAGATAGAACTTCCTGCCACCAATTTTTCCAACCCATAAGAATTGGAAGAGTAACTTCCTAATAGTCAAGGTGATAGAACAAGGTAAACGATACAAAGATAACCAAAAGACCGGTACTCCCTACAAAACCGATTTTATTAGATGATAAGCCTACCTCCCAAAGAGAGATAGCGACTCAACCATCCTTTGATTTTCCAAGCAATCTTCTTTATGAGCCAACACCAATTTTTCAATGTGTATCCAACCGTTTTTATAATAAAACCCAAGTAATTAAATCCATCTAGATAATTTATCATTTGGTAGTCCATCACAACTTTTACCTCGTTAGACTCATCATCATTCAGATTGGCAAAGATAAAACATGATTTATTTGAACTTACTTCCTGGACAGAAGAATCACAGAAAAGAGATGTTAGCGAGTGAAAGGCCTGCCACTTAGTTACCGATCCTTTCCCAAACAGTAATACATCATCAACAAAAATGAGATGAGTAAGGTTCACAATCCCCGCAAAGTTTACACCATCTATAACCTTGGTCACTTTTGCATTCCTTAGGAGAAGACTGAGACCCTCTATGGCCAAAATAAACAGGTACGGCGACAGAGGGAATCCCTGTCTCATACCTCTACTACTAGTGAAATCTGTGGAAGGTGAACCATTAATCAAAATCCCATAACGAACAGTAGATACACAACCCATAATCCAAGAGCAAATTTCATAGGATAAACCCACCTATATAAGTATAAGTCTAAGATAAGACCAATCAAGCCGATCGTAGGATTTAATCAAATCCAACTTGAGGATGAAATCCTTTTTTTTTACAATTTAAGTGAATGCAAGCACTCCTGCGTAATTCCCACCGCATCCTATAAATTCAAGTTAGGAAGGAAACCAAACTAGTTTTCTAAAATAAACCTATCTAGAAAAGGCTTTATCCTACAAGCAATAATTTTCGAGATGAGCTTGTAAAGAAAATTGCAAAGCAAGATCAACCGGTAATCATTAAAAGAAACCGGTTTATCCTTTTTCGGTACCAAAGTGATAAGTGTAACATTCAAATATCCAGGAATAATACCAGTTTTGCGGCTTTCATCAATAGCAACTATAAGATCAGGCCCCAATAAGTCAAAAAAAATGTAAATAGAACTCTGTGGTCCACCCATTAGGACCAAGACTTTTGTCCTTAGCCAGAAAGTTTAAAGTATGTTTAATCTCCTCCTTAGAAATAACAGCACCAATCAATTCACAAGCTCCTTCATCAAAGTAACAAGAAATTTTTTTAATAACCCTAAGTTGATTGATCAGATATGGGCTTGATAGTTTTTAGTAGATTCTCGTAAAATATTCATTATACAACTCTTTCAATCCACTATTACCAGTAATCAGCTCACCTTGTGAGTTCTTCATATCCCACACCGCATTGTTAACCTTACGACCAACTGGGAAACGATGGAAGTACTTAGTATTATGGTCACCCGCGACCATCCAAACTGCATGACTCTTCTTCCTCTTAGTCTCCTCTCGAATGCGTAATAAGGAACACTTTTGACCTTCCATATCAATGAGCCGACATTTAATATCAAAAGAGAAAAAATCTTCCTTCGTGCCCAAAGACAAAATTTGGATTTCACCTTCAATCCTTTCCAGGTCCACCATATTACTATCCTTTTTATCTCATTCCCACTTTTGAACTACTACCTTCAGAGAGTGCAAATAAGAGACCAGACTTCTCATCTTCGATCTCCCAGCATGCTACCCTTGCTTGATCCATAAATACTGGACCAAAGAAATGGAGCTAGGATCCTCCAACCAGATAGGGTTAAATTTAAAAGGAGAGTGGTTCTTCTCACTTTTGAAATCCAACTGAAGGAATATGGATTTATGGTCCGAGAAACCTGATGCAATGGCCCAAGTTCTATACCTGTAAAGTTCATCTGACATGGCCTCCGCCATCATGAACCGATCAAGCCGATCAAGCCGCTTAACCACTCCTCCAAAGCCACACCGCCCATTAGACCAAGTAGGTACCATAGATGATGGCACAACATCTAAGAGATTCACCTAATAAAAAAGTTCCAGAAAACAATTCGACAGAGGATCAAAATGATGACCTCTACCCCACACTTCCCACGGATGGAGAGTACAATTAAAATCCCTCGCAAGGATCAGCAAAGGATCATCCAATACTCCATCCAAGGCCACCACATCCCAAAATGCCTTACGGTTCTAATAAGGAGCATAAATATTAATCAAGCAAATAGTGTGTTCATACCCCAACACCTTCCCTTCAACCAAAATACCCGTATAGGTAATGAAGGCCTTCAAACACGCCACCGATGGGTCCCATGCAATCGGAGTACCTCCAAAGAGTCCTGTAGCATCCAATGCATAAACAAGCCAAGTTGGTTTGAACTTAAGGAAATAAAAGAAAGAATCAGAAGAAGATATCATAGTTTCTTGTAAAAGTACAATCCTCGGATGGATCCTTCCCATCAGAAGTTTCAAGGTAGCACGCTTAGGGCCACTACCAAAGCCCCAGATATTGAACGATGTAATAATCATGGGGTAACAATTAAGGGGGTTGATTCTCCAAGATCCTGTAAATCCTGATCCCCAACTTCCTTCATTGAACAAGGCAATCCTAGGTCAAAGAGGGACGAAACCTTAGGATTCCTTCATGTCTCTTCCAGAAAAAGTAGCTTCTCTGAAGCCCCAACCAACAAAGATTTTTTTAACACGGCGTCCCTTACAGATAGTCACATCAAGGTTTCAGATTAACGAAATAGGAAACACTCCTAACACATCCTCCAATAAGGAGAATGTGGATAAAGGTTCTTTACCCCCCCTCCCATCCCCCCACAAGAATAGAGGTATCATTCAGAGGGGTAGAAGAGATGCCAATATCCAACAAGGAGGGACTCGAAGAAAATGGCTGAGGAAAAACCTCCTCAAACACAGGACGGCTCACAGTAAGGTCTAGACCAGTAGAGGGATTAGTGGGCGTTGTAGGGGTAGCCGACAGAGACGCCGAATTAGAAGGATGTGGATTAACAGAGTAGGATATAGTATCCCCCTTCTTAGATCCCAGACTAACCAAAGCAACCCCAAGGCCCATAAGCGACGACGAAAATGACAAAAATGAAACATATTTACAAATTTTGTCCATAGACATGAATTAGCCACATAGGGAAGAAGTTCCATGAACTTACCTACAAAAGCCTTCATTGATTCGTGGTCTAAGGGAATGGGAAAGTCCACCTCTGAGACCACATCTTCTATAACATCAAGCACCACAACCGACGAAGAGGATGCCAAATCCTACCTGAGCATCTTCGAACACAAATTCTTACGATTACCCAGTTTTTTACACTTGAAATAGTGGAAAGGCACCCGCCAATAATCCAATTGCTAGATAAATGAACCCCCCTCCCAAACCACCTCAACCTTGGTCGGGATAC
The DNA here is from genome assembly GCA_001517045.1 of Pseudotsuga menziesii. Taxonomy (NCBI): domain Eukaryota; kingdom Viridiplantae; phylum Streptophyta; class Pinopsida; order Pinales; family Pinaceae; genus Pseudotsuga; species Pseudotsuga menziesii. Next base: position 163,315 of record LPNX010357796.1, read on the forward strand.
CACCTACACAATCCATGTCCACAAGTACCTGTGGAGCCTGCCGCTCGACGCCCAACCGGGAGGAAGAATCCACCATTGTCACGTCCCCAACCCTCCGACCGACGAAGAGGACGCTACCATGGCGTTAACCATCCGGGCTACTAGCCCCATGAACATGTGAATTCATGGGAATACTGAAAACAGAATGCATTGAAGTAGAACATACACAGATGCAATTGTTTATCATACACAGCGGAAACAACACACATTCATACAAGCATTCATTCAACATGTTCATCACATTCATTAACAGAAAATATGGTTGCAGAAGTAAAATAGGCAAGATTACTTATCTTATGAAGAACTCATTCCGCAACCAGCTACGTCGCTGCAACGTTCCACCCAACCATAGGCCAACGTGCTCCTTAATCTCTCAGCAGCGCTGCCACCCCCGAGCTAGTCGTGATTCTCCAAGGAATAAGGGAACAAGCAGGCTTACACATAGCCAAGGATACACAAAACACAGCCAAGCTAACACAGTTGGGTTTATCAAGCCATCAACAAGACAGCCAAGCCAACATTGTTAGGTTTATCAGGCCATCAAGGAGTTGGGAAAGGCTAAATGCTAAGCTAGTGAGCCCATTACAGAGCTAGGAACACCTACACCAGAACTAGCCTGACTTATAAGACACCCACACACACCCAACACAAGGAATCAGTCCCTTCTCTGCTACATAGTCCCTCAGGCCCTGCATTCCCTTCCAGTGCTATTCAGGGGTTGTGGAGAAGAAACCCAGCCCTCTAGCTCTGTCTGTGTGGTTTCCAGCCACCAGGTTTATCAAGCAAACCAAGCCCCCATCCATGCTCCCAACACAGTCCGAAGACCATCCATTGCACGCAGGCACTTAATCAGCAATTACAGCTTAACAGGGAAAACGACTCCTGAATCATTCTTGGCCTTATCGTGGCCAAAACGACTCCCCCAAGCGAATTACAATAGTCCCAAATGCAACAGCAAACGCAATCACAGCATGAGGAAAGACAGCAGTCCACCTTGGACAACTAAGCGAGCGGAAAAGAATTACACAGACCGCACTGGGGAAGAAAATACATACTCTCAGCCTGTGCGTGAAGGAAACTTGCACCAGATCCCCAAAATACAGAGGGAAAACACACCCGATTCCACTCTGTGGAAAAACGTGAATGACAACCGATAATCGGCTCCCCTCCTGGCTGCGTGAGATCAAACAGAGTATATTTCTGTGCGTGAAAATAAACAGACTCTCGTCCCCAAAATGTAAAGAAGACCACAACAAACACAACGTAAAGGAAACCACCACAAACCCATGATCAGTCTGTGAGGAACGTATCCGCCCACACCATCCGCAAAATTCGTAGAGGAAAACTGCGTGGGTAAAACCAGGAAAGTCCTGTGCTCCCATTGCACCTTTACCTGACCTATGGCCCTGTTCCGGAGCATTGTGACCTTCCTGTCGAGGATGCGCATTGGTTCGATTCGGAACTCTCCCTCGGGTTCCACCTGAATCACATCCCAATTTACCGCATGGTTAGGATCATGTACATATCTCTTAAGCAAAGAAACATGAAAAACATTATGAGCTCTAGTACTAGCAGGCAATGCAAGTCTATATGCAAATGGCCCTATTCTTTCCAACACTTCAAATGGCCCACAATATCTTGGTGACAGCTTGGCACAACTTCCAAGCTTCAAGGAACTCTTCCTTGCCCTCACTCTGAGGTAAACATGATCCCCAACACTGAACTCCCTGTTCACCCTATGCTTATCTGCATAGCTTTTCTGTCTGTCATGTGCTGCTTTCAGATTTTGCCTGATCTTTACAACCTCTTGCTCCATTTCCTTAAGCAATTCCAGTCCAAGCACAATCCTGTTCACTGGGTTATCCCAAGTCACAGGTGTCCTACACCTTCTTCCATACAAAGCCTCATATGGACTCATCCCCAAGGATGCCTGCTGCCCATTGTTGTAAGCAAACTCTACCAAGTGTAAGTAATCTTCCCACCTGGTTGGTTTGTCCATCACGTACATGCGAAGCATATCTTCAAGCACCTGGTTAACTCTCTCTGTCTGACCATCTGTCTGAGGATGGTATGTAGTGCTGAAGTTTAGCTTTGTACCCAAATCTGCAAACAACCCCTTCCAAAAGTTGGAAGTGAACTTGACATCTCTGTCAGAGACTATTGCCTTCGACAATCCATGCAATTTGAATATCTCCTTCATGAAGATCTTTGCAATGTCATCAGTATTATGCGTAGACTTAACCGGTATAAACTGTGTTGCCTTAGTCAACTTGTCCACCACAACCAGGATGGAATCATGTTGTCTCCAAGTCATCGGCAATTCTGTAATAAAATCCATGGAAATAACTTCCCATTTCCATTCTGGAACTGGCAAAGGCTGCAACAAACCTTCTGGATGTTGATGTTCAACCTTTACCTGTTGACATTTCATACACCTTGAAATGTATTCAGCCATGTCCTTTTTCATTCTTGGCCAAAAGTACTGCTTTCTAGCTGTAGCAATTGTCTTCTGATATCCTGGGTGACCAGAATACGGAGCTTGATGGATTTCATCCATGACAACTCTCCTCAAATCTGCTACATCTGGAATATAAATTCTACCTTTATAAGTGAGAAGTCCATCTTCTTCCAATTTATATCCTTCATATCTCTTCCCAAGACTTTGCGGCTACAATTTGTCTTTTACCTACTCATACAATTCATCTTCAGCAGCATGACTAACAATCTGCTGCTTCAAATCCGAGTGGCAAATACTAAGAGATGCCACATGCATTTCCTGCACCTTCCTGCTGAATGCATCAGCTACCTTATTTTCCTTTCCCTTTATGTGCTTGATTTCAAAATCAAACTCACATAAAAATTCTAGCCATCTTGCTTGCCTAGCATTCAGAGTAGGTTGATCAAATAGATACTTCAGTCCACAGTGATCTGTTCTGAGCTCAAATCTCCTACCCATCAAGTAATGTCTCCACATCTTGAGGGCATGTACTATGGCTGCAAGATCTAGATCATGAGTGGCATAGTTCTTCTCATGCTCCTTCAGCTTTCTTGACTCATAACATATCACATGGTTGTCCTGCATAAGGACTCCTCCAAGCCCTTGTCCGCATGCATCGGTACACACCAAAAAATCTTTCTCTGGATCAGCAACCTTCAATACTAGTGCACTGGTGAGAAGATTCTTCAATTGCTGAAAGCTTTCTTCACACCTCGATGTCCATTCAAACTTCATCCCCTTCTTTTGCAAAGAAGTGATGGCATGTGCAACTTTGGAGAATCCTTCAATGAATCTCTAGTAGTATCCTGCAAGTCCCATAAAAGATATTACATCTGTCACATTTCTTGGAGTAGGCCAATTCATAATGGCTTCAATCTTTTCAGGGTCCACAGATATACCCTCATCTGAGATAATGTGACCCAAATACTGAATTCTATCTCTATAGAAGTCACACTTGCTCAGTTTTGCATACAACTAATGCTCCCTGAGTAATTGCAATGTCAATCTCAAATGCTCTTCATGCTCTTCCTCATTCTTGGAATAAACAAGAATGTCATCAAGGAAAACAAGAACAAACTTATCCAAATACCTGCTGAAGACACTATTCATAAGGCACATAAATGTAGCTAGTGCATTTGTGAGACCAAATGGTACCACTACAAACTCATAATGCCCATACCTTGTTCTGAAGGCTGTCTTATGAATGTCTTCATCCTTGATTCTCACCTGATGGTAACCAGACCTCAAGTCAATCTTGGAAAATACCTTTGCTCCTCTCATTTGATCAAAGAGGTCATCAATCCTAGGCAAAGGATATTTATTCTTCACAGTAACCTTGTTCAATTGTCTGTAATCGATACATAACCTGAGTGTACCATCTTTCTTCTTTACAAATAGAACCGGTGCTCCCCAAGGAGACACACTCAGCCGGATATACTTATTTTCCAACAACTCTTGTAGTTGCATCTTCAACTCTAGCATCTCCGGTGTACTCATCCTGTAGGGTGCCTTGGACACTAGTGCTGCTCCTGGCACAATTTCAATTGTGAAATCAATGTCCCGCTTTGGAGGAAGCCCTAGAATCTCATCAGGAAACACATCCCTGAATTCCTGTAACACCTGATAGTCCTCCAACCTAGGAGTTTCATCTCCTGATGTCTCCAGAATATGAGCTGCATATAGCTGGAAACCCTTCCTACAGAACTTCTTTAACTGCATTGCTAAAACCTGCCGTACTGAAATCACTTTTGGAATACCTTTCACAACTACTAGGTTCCCTTCTTCATTCATGCATTCGAAAGTCTTATTGTAACTGTCAAGCTTCACCCTGTGAGCTTCTAACCAATCCATTCCAATGAGAACATCATAGGAACCAAGCGGTAGAACATTCAGATCTACACAAGTGACCAATCCATTCATGACCAACGGACATTTCTCTACCACCTCACTGACCTTTCTCTTAGTTCCAGTGGCTAACTAAACTAACCAAGACTTCTTATGCTTTACTTTCTTAAAATCACAAATCTCCACTACTCTAGGAGTAATGTAATTGTGAGTAGAACCAGGGTCGATCAAAATAGAAACAGATTGCTCATCAATCTTACCTGCTACTTCAACCACAGTTGACTGGTGATCTGCCTGGCGGTCCTCCAGTGCTGCATAGATCCTAGGGACTGCCCTCGCTACTTGACCCACTGTTTCTGCTTCTTGAATGTTATAAGCTGGCCTTGCACTCTCATTCTCGAGTGGACAATTCCGGCGCATGTGGGGTCCTCCACATTTCAAACATTGGAGTGGCCCTTTATTCTGTTGTGGATCCTTCGGCTTTTCTCCTATCACTCCAACTGGTTTACTTGTAGCTTGGGATGGCTGCTTTTGCTGATTCCTGAAGTTAGAAGGTTTGAAACCTTTCTTTCTTGGGTCAAACTTCTCATTCTTCTTGTCCTTCAATGCCTTATGGTAATCAGGTTTACCTTTGCTTTGCTCATAGCAATACTTAGCCTTCCTTATTGCTTCTTCAAGAGTTCTAGGTTCATAAAACTCAATTCTATCTTTGTAAGATTGAGGTAATCCACTCAGGAAATGCTGGACCTTCACTTTTTCATCTCTGATGTACCAGACATACCTCAACAACTCCAAAAACTTATTTGCATATTCTTCCATGGTTTGTTGTCCCAATCTCAGCTCATGGAACTCCTTAATCTTGTCATCATAATACCTATCAGAGAGGTATTTCTGCTTGAAATACTTCTTGAATTGTTTCCACTTAAGTCTCCTTTCACTGATCCTCTTCACTTGCTTGAAGTGTTCCCACCAAATGGATGCCCTTCCATTTAGATTGAATATGGCAACTCTTGCCTTCATGTTTCCTGAATAATCATGCACTTGAAAGTACTTCTTTATTCCAAGAAGCCAAGCCTCAGCCTCTTGTCCAGTCTTTACCTCACCATCAAATGTAGGAGGTTTAGCTTTCTTAAATTCATCTTGAGAGCGATCCCTATGGTGTCTCTTTCTTTTCCTTTTATGAGAAGAAGAACTTGAATCTCCGCTGGATTCTTTAGAGTCAGATGATCCACTAGAAGTCCTTATCCTTCTCCTAGTACTGCTCTTACTGCATTCTGGTCTTGCTGTACCTCGTCCAGAGTCTATTTTTCTTTGCAAGTCTGTCAAACTCTGCAACATTGCAGCATTCAATTGATGCTGCTCTTCCTGGGATTTAATCAAGCTTCTCATGGTGACTGCAACATCTGACGGTGTCTCTTGGAATCTCCTTCCATTAGACTCTATGTCATCATTTCTATTACGGACACTTTCTCCCATGGCATATTGTGCACGCTCATAGGAATCCTGAGCATCATATCCATCATGGGTTTTCATAACTGAACCACCACTTACTTATCAAACTGCACTACCTGGAATACTTCCTTTGAAGGTGACTATGATTCTGCAAACGTGTTAGTAACACAACTATTAGATGCATAACATTGATACAAATCAGAATCACTTACTTTCTCCTAGAATAACCATAAAATAACAATTTGCCCAAACGCACAAAATTTTCTTCATCAAAGAACGTCTATCTGAGGGGGACGACGGGGGTCAAGGGGGCTTGCCCCCTTGTGGCTTCTGCCACTGCAGGGCGGGTCGAGGGCAGCGCCCTCATTTTTTTTTTTGTTTTTTTTGTAAATCTATGATTTTCGCGCAATCTGGCACATAAGATCGCTGCCATTTTCTCCTTTTTAGCCCCTAAAAATCCACTGAAAAAACAACTGAAAATCCCATTGAAAAACAGTCGAAATCTGCTGGAAAACTCAAAATTTTCTTTTTGCAGAATCGGATCTCATTCCAACAATCAATCCGATGTTTCGCCGGTCAAAACAACTAACTTCTCCACTGTTCATCGGCGATCGGATCCTCTAAGCACTACCGCGTCGGTGATCGAATCTTCTAACCTTCGGAAGGATAGTCCATTAGACAGCCACAACGGTGGGTAGTGATCCCACTGCGGGTTCCGTGGATCATAAACTCATCGGCTGTTGGAAGCTCTATCCACTAACCATCGCCGATGGCCGATGATTCCCAAACTTAGAGAAATTTTCGAAATTTTCCCTCTTAGTCTTCCTTCTCACCGCTTCCTCGGCTCAATTCTCTTCTTTTCGTCAGTGAATTAGTTCCATCAACAACCACAACGGTGGAACACAATCTTCGATCTTCTCCCGATCGGCGGCCCAATCTGCTGAGGCATAACCTGATCGGTATTGGCAGTCTCTTTTCATCGAAAGACTAGTGCTCTAGGATTCCAAAATGGCGGCACGCGAAACACTATCTTCTTTCGATAGTCGACAATTTCGGGCCTTAGAAAAATTTTAAACTTTCTTTACGGCGTCGGCAGTCGGAGGCCATACCCGTCGGACGTGTAGTTGTCTAGCCATCCGCAACGGCGGGCGCTCGTTCAACTATTTTCCGCCGACGGACATCGAACACTTAGAAAAAATTTCCACAAATTTTCCTTCCAAATGTCCTCCATCGGGTATGCTTCTGCCTAGCTCTTCCGCTACATCAAAATTCCTTTCCACTAAGTGTTCCGATGAACCGACAGTTCAAACACTTAGACAATTTTTTAAATTTTCCAGTCATTCACTGATTTCTGCTGGCAGAAAGAAATCCTTCTTCTGTGACTGCACCTTTGTGGGCCATTCAGGCCCATGCTGCAACATGAGCTCTGATACCACACTGTCACGTCCCCAACCCTCCGACCAAAGAAGAGGACGCTACCATGGCATTAACCATCCGGGCTACTAGCCCCATGAACATGTGAATTCATGGGAATACTGAAAACAAAATGCATTGAAGTAGAACATACACAGATGCAATTGTTTATCATACATAGTGGAAACAACACACATTCATACAAGCATTCATTCAACATGTTCATCACATTCATTAACAGAAAATATGGTTGCAGAAGTAAAATAGGCAAGATTACTTATCTTATGAAGAACTCATTCCGCAACCAGCTACGTCGCTGCAACGTTCCACCCAACCATAGGCCAGCGTGCTCCTTAATCTCTCAGCAGCGCTGCCACCCCTGAGCTGGGCATGATTCTCCAAGGAATAAGGGAACAAGCAGGCTTACACATAGCCAAGGATACACAAAACACAACCAAGCTAACACAATTGGGTTTATCAGGCCATCAACAAGACATCCAAGCCAACATGGTTAGGTTTATTAGGCCATCAAGGAGTTGGGAAAGGCTAAATGCTAAGCTGGTGAGCCCATTACAGAGCTAGGAACACCTACACCAGAACTAGCCTGACTTCTAAGACACCCACACACACCCAACACAAGGAATCAGTCCCTTCTCTGCTACACAGTCCCTCAGGCCCTGCATTCCCTTCCAGTGCTATTCAGGGGTTGTGGAGAAGAAAGCCAGCCCTCTAGCTCTGTCTGTGTGGTTTCCAGCTGCCAGGTTTATCAAGCAAACCAAGCCCCCATCCCTGCTCCCAACACAGTCTGAAGACCATCCATTGCACGCAGGCACTTAATTAGCAATTACAGCTTAACAGGGAAAACGACTCCTGAGTCGTTCTTGGCCCTATTGTGGCCAAAACGACTCCCCCAAGCAAATTAAAATCTTCCCAAACGCAACAACAAACGCAATCACAGCATGAGGAAAGACAGCAGTCCATCCTGGACAACTAAGCAAGCGGAAAAGAATTACACAGACCGCACTGGGGAAGAAAATACATACTCTCAGCCTGTGCATGAAAGAAACTTGCACTAGATCCCCAAAATACAGAGGGAAAACACACTCGATTCCACTCTGTGGAAAAACGTGAATGACAATCGATAATCGGCTCCCCTCCTGGCTGCGTGAGATCAAACAGAGTAGATTTCTGTGCATGAAAATAAACAGACTTCCATCCCCAAAATGTAAAGAAGACCACATCAAACACAACGTAAAGGAAACCACCACAAACCCACGATCAGTCTGTGAGGAACGTATCCGCCCTCACCATCCGCAAAATCTGTAGAGGAAAAGTGCGTGGGTAAAACCAGGAAAGTCCTGTGCGTGAGAATGAACAAGAATTCCGCTCATGCGTGAGGGTGAACAGCCAAGGAAAAGAATGACGTCGTGGAGAGAGTAGAACATCCGCGGGTGGAGTGTGCGTGTGGGCAAGGACTGACAATCCTACCACACTCCACTCCCAGCCATAACTGCCCCAACTACCAGCAACAGTTTTTAATGGTAGTGGTTGGATAAAACAAGGTGGTGACACATGGGTTTTCTCATGGCTCAAGGTTTGACAATTCCCCCCCACCCTTATCCTTGTGAAAATCATGGCCCTTCTCAATTTAGTTGCCGCAATCATAGCTGGTCGGGTTCATTTTAATTAAAGATGCATATGTACATGATGACAAAACTTAATATCTATGCCGCATGCTCTGATACACCATCGGTGACAATTTCAACCTGAAACATAGCATAACCAATCAATGGTGGGGCCTTGGCCTTTAGCTTCGCACCATGATCATTTATAATATATACATCATATACATCTAATGCAACGGGGTCAAAACCGGGGTGTTACAACCATGATGAACGAACCCACATAATTAACAATACTTGTAAAACCCTTGATTGTCCAACAGAACAAAGGAAGGTCCGAAAAAATAACCCACAGGCGACGACGCGAGAGAGACGACTTCCACGAATCGAAATCCAACTACCACCTCGCCAAGAACAAAGAACCCCAACCAATGACCCAAAAATGTTTCTCAATCACCAACCTATCTTCAATAGACAGAAAAGAGAACATGACCCAACCATTCACCAGAGCCATGACCCTAGGGATATTAGTCACTAGAGGTTGCCATTTTTCCCTAACCCAAGCAACAATACCAGACCATGGCATGCGCAAGAATTCAAACTTCACAACCAAGGCACGCTCCGACAGATTGGCCACCATATCGCATGTGACATCCCGACCCAGCACATGGAGGGGTCTTCCCTTTTTAACCTTCTCAAATCAGAGATGACCCTTAGTCTTCGCTAACCCTCCACTCGAAAGTACATCTCCCACAAAAAAAGGCAACCTGGACATCGGCTACACCCCCACCTCACCTGCAACAACAAACCCTGCAGCATGCTCTAAGGTAAGAGCATCATAAAACTGACAAGGAAACTGGTGCCCTTCCGCCGTAACCTTCGCCCTACGAGGACTTGGAAGCTTCGAGGCCTCACGAGAAAGTCCTATTGTCTGACCATCAGGTCCAGACACAACCCCTACAAGACAGAACCCGACATCTTGAAACCCCAATCCCAAACAACCCCCCCCCTCCCCCCTCCCCAACCAAGGAACAGACAAAAAATCAAAATAAACCCCCGTAAAACTGGAGACCCATCCAAGGGGAGACAAAAAAGAAGGATTCTCATGTTTAGCCTAGTTGGTACTGGGCTAGGAAAAATGCCCGACGGAACTCCAGGAAGAGCCAAAACCAAGAACTATCGAAATCCTATAAACTACCGAGAGACCATGTGTCTGCCTAGTTCCAAAAGGGGTGACTAGTGCAGGTCCACTACTCCCCAACCTAGCCAACATACAAACCCTATACGCAATAGAGAGCCACCACACAGAATGCCCCAAAAACTATGGTTTCACCACACCATAGCTCCATGGCAATTATATACATTAGTTATGGGTTTATTATATAATGAGTCCTTTGATGCCTTCTAGGTTTGTGTAGTTGACAGTGTCCATTTTGTAACTGTGGGTATGGGTAAGGTGTAATACAAAAGTACACTTAAAATGTCTTTTGTATTTAAAATACAAATTTTTTTAACATTTTTGGAAATTTGTAAATTGCTACTTATGAAATTGTTTATAATTTGATCAAGAAATCAATGCCAGTAGTGAACTACATGACGGTCAATAAAGACTTTGGCTTGCAGTGTCATTGTTTCTCAGGTTTAGCAGTGCAATTTCAATCTTAAATGGAAATAGGAATTCTAGCTCAATATATAAATGCATTTGTAGATTCCTCTCCATCCTTGCCACTTCGGACTAAAGCGGGAATACTTGAACAAAGTATCTAACAGAATTCCTCATTTAATTAGTGTCACTCAATTTTTATCAAAATTTGAAGTATAAGTTACATGATAATTATCATCAAATTACACAATGCAAGAAGATTAATAATAATGGAAATTCTTCCAACATTTTCTTCCTTTTAATGTATTTTCCTCTATTCACACAATCACTATCTATCGTTTAACATGTTAAAACTTAAAACCACTACCCAAGCATACTTCAGTTAAAACCGCTTGGTTGTTGATTTGAAGGTAAAATATATTCTCTTATTATAAAATATATATTCGCTTTCCACTTAGTTCCATTCAATGGCAAACATCTTGATTCACGTCACAAGTCTTTTGCTTTTGGCAACCAACCAAAAAATCTATATTTCATAACCAACAAAACTCGTTTATTCTGTTGTAATCGTGGGAAATAAATTGTATTGTGATATAATAAAACCAATAAAAAGGACATGACCTCGACATTCACAAATAAGAATTTGAAAGAATTAGCATATGAAGGGGTTCAGGCCATACAAAATGGTGTAAATATTTGTTCATTATTTAATCATCCAATTGTGATAACTTGTTTCAAATTTGGAATTTGCAACCAAGTCACTGTTTCAAGCAATGTTGAAGTGACATAGGCATGATTGCAGGTTCAAACATATTTTTGTAACCATATGATTTCTATATTATCTAGACTATAGATTTAATTACAAGTTCCAACATCAAAGACACTAACCAAAATTTGTGTGCAAATACTCTTCTTAATATCCTTCATTCATTATCGATTAACAGTTTTTCAAATCATCCAATGTTTACAAATCCTTTGCAAAAATTTAATCATCGGCAAGAACTACATTACCACGTATCCTTGTTGAAAGATGTGGTGTTTAACAACAATAAAGTTTACAACATGCACATTGCATTCAAATAATGACAATTAAGTGGAGTACAAATGTACAATAACATATATTTTCCACCCTTATAACATTGAATTTGGCCATAATTTCAAAGGCTCGTTGCTTCTTAACATCAAAAATTTGGATTTAAACATTTTGTACTAATTCATTTTATAACTTTTTTTTGTTTCTTTTAAAAATTATTATTCAACCAAATAATGATGAATTTTTATTATAGTTTAATGCTAAACCATTGGTTTAAGGGTTGCGCATTTGAATTGAATTCAATTATGATTGTAATGGAACAAAGTAGTTAATTATTATGTTTTATATTGTTAACACAAATAAAAAACCTATAAAGAATAAAATATGTCATAAGTGAGATTTGAACCTGTGGAGATGATATCATTTTTCCTTTCTAATCATCTAAGCTAACCTAACTCAACTTAAATTATTATGCTTCCCTTAATTAAATCAAAACTACAATTTTCATGTGCATGTATGTGTTTTTCCAACAAAGAAAAAAACCTACAGTACTCGAGGCCACTGGCCTAGTCTTTGTTGATACAATCTCAAGACATTTAATTTGAGTTTTTTTTCGAAGGTGGCAAATTTTTATTTTTTTTTACAAAAACGGTTATGTTATTAATATGATCTCAGCAGAGAAACTGCTGACAAGGAACAATATACTCCCATCAACCGGATTTCTCTCCTCCCTTCAGATGGTTAACCAAATCTAGGGAGGGATATCCTTGCTTACAGTCGAATTTACAATAAGCTCGTTGAGACCTACAGCAATAGATTTATTAGCTGCCAGGTCCGCCAGCACATTAAGCTCCCTAAGAATATGATAAAATTTAATACTCTTGAACAATTTGGCCTTGGACCTTATTCTATTTATCAACCTTGCATTTCGCTCATTCTTTCCTTTACGTCCACCATTCAACACTTGAATGAGTAACCTGGAATCTCCAAATACCAATACCTCGTCCACTCCATTATTCTGCAGTAGCTTGAGGCCTTGCCAGAGCCCATAAGCCTCTGCCCTATTATTGGAATCATATCCAATGTTCCAGTAGTATTCTGTCTCAACTTTCCCTCCCAGGTTTATGACAACTCCTCCACCTCCCGCTTTCCCCGGATTCCCTTTAGATGCCCCATCAAAAAATAATTTAAAAATCTTCCTTTCATGAAGCCAATTCTCAAACTGAGATTTGTCCATCCGGACCTCCCAGTCTTCCAATTTTTTAACATTAATGCTATTTCCAGCCTGAACATTGAGTTTTTGCATCCACTTCTTTTCTCCATATGTCAGTTCTTCTTTATTATTTGGGATTTTTTATATACTTACTACCTCACCTAGTAAGGCATTAATCTTGGCCGCAATCTTCCATGCTGGCTGGATTTTATTCTGGAAGACTCTTTGATTTCTTTCTATCCAAATGCACCAGCATATCAGTTTTGGTAGTTTCAACCAGCATGTTGTTAATCATTTTTTATGAACCAACTCTCCTTTATACATGTTCTTCCAATTAAGAAAGCAGTCCTGGATATTTTCAGGCCATTGAATCCCTTTTCCCCCACACTCCATCACTTCCTCCCAGATTGAGATGGAGTAAGGACACCTCAGGAAAATATTATTGATATTTTCAATTGCCTCAACGCAGAGAGGGCATCTGAATGGCCCCATGAACCCCCTTTCCTCCAAGTTCTCGCTGGTTAACACTCTCCTGTGCATCAACGTCCAATTAAACATATCAATTTTAGGCAGAGTTCTACAATTCCACAGGTAATTCCAAATTATAGGATTTATGGGCACATTGTAATTCTTTGCCATGCTTTGGTAGCCCTCTGCCATCGTGTAGTTGCCACTGGCTCTTCCCCAACCGCATCTATCCTTCTTAGACTTTGCCACAGGAGCTAACCCGACCAAATGAATGAGAAACATATTTTTTTCAAGCTCTAATTCTTCTGGGCAGTTTGGTAATACCCATCCTGTCCACCGATTGGGGAATTCCGACTCCCATTCAGAGATATCCCATACTGTATTATAACCCAGCGCACTCATCCAATTGTGCAATCGAGGGAGATAAGGAGGTGGCTTCCCCTGGATCATGTCCTGCCAGAGATTGATCATTTTTCCATTGCCCGGAATCCAGAACAGTTTCTCAATGAACTGAGGCAACGATTTTTTGCAGAGGTTGAAAACCAACGTTCCTTTCTTTTTCACGTTGTCCCCTTCCAGGCATCGAAGTCTCGTCCCGGGGAAATATTTATTTTTGATCACACAGCTGCACCAGGAAGGCTTTGAAGCTATTACATTCCAGAGCAATTTGGCCCCCATGGCCTGATTTTGGATTCTAAGATCTCTAATTTCTAGCCCGCCCTCCTGTCTAGGTAGTTTGATTGTTCTCCAGCTAACTAGGGCAAACTTTTTGCCTCCATCATTATTCCCACCTTGCCAAAGGAATGATCTTACCAGGATTTCAATCTGGTTTATGACTTTGATTGGTGCAAGAAGAAGGGAGCATTGGTAGAGCAGGAAGCTGTTCAGGACAGCTTTATTAATACTACCTTCCCGGCCAGATTTAACCAGGCAGTCCCCCATCCCGATATTTTCTTCTTGATTTTATCCACTATAGGGCTCCAGGCTGAGCTTATAGGTTTGAGCTTGAAGATAGGGACCCCTAGGCAAGTGAAGGAATCCCAGCTAACAACTTCTTCCATGTTTAGATCCCAGGAGATAGTTAACATTTCCCTAGGATTTATATTCCATCCAAATATCTGGCTCTTTCTAAGATTTATTTTGCTTCCGGAGGCTTGGTAGTAACGATTCAGTTCCAGCTTGAATCGGCAGGCTATAATCGGACTAGCTCCTCCGAGCAAGATTGTGTCATCCGCGAATTATGCATGGTTGATATCCTTAGTCCCTCAGGCCATCCTAATGCCCGTTAGATCCTAGTCTTGCCTGGCATGTTCCAACTAAAAACTTAGTACCAATGCCTAGATGGCATAGAGCAGGGGAGAGAGCGGGCATCCTTGCCTCAGTCCTCTCGAAGCTTGGAAGAAAGGGGCAGCTCTTCCTTTGACGAGCGGAGCTATCCATGGCTTGCTGATACAGGCCTTGACCCAAGCTACAAATTTAGGGGCGAATCCGAACCTTAGCATTACTTGAAAAAGGAATGGGTGGCTGACTCTATCGAAAGCGTTAGCTAAATCAAGCTTTACCACCATTCCTTTATCTTCGTTCTTGAGACTAGAGTGAATAGCCTCTTGTACTAGAATGATATTGTCCCATATCTTCCTTCCTTTAACGAAGCCGCCTTGATTCTCCGGGATAATGAAAGGCAGAATATGTTTTAACCTGGTGGCCATAATTTTAGTAATTATTTTGTATCCAATATTACATAGGGATATTGGCCGAAACCTGTCAAAGGATTTTGCTTCCTTCTCTTTGGGGATGAGAGCCAAAAATGCCGAGTTCGTGCTGCCCCCGATATTGCCACACCTCTATGATTTGCATACCATTTTGAGTAAATATTTTTTTATGATCTCCTAGCAGATTTTGACGAAGTTGACGTTGTACCCATCTGGGCCTGGGGCTCTGTCTTCCTCCATACTGTCGACTGTCTTCTTAACTTCTTCCAGCGTGATTAACTCATTCATATTTTTATTATCATTATTTGTGACCATGCTAGGAATGAGACTCATCAGCTCAACATCTATAGCGACTGGCTAGTCCTTGAACAATTTGTTAAAATACCTGGACGCTTCAGATTTTATTTCTTCAAATTTGTTGATTACTCTGCCTTGTGTCTGGATCTCATACACACTGTTATGGTTTTTTCTGGCCTCTGCATGTTTGTGGGAAAACCCAGTATTCCTATCACCTTCAATGAGCCACTTGCATCTAGATTTTTGTCTCCACCACTCAGATTCAAGTCTGCAAGCAGTGTGGAGGTCCAATTGTAGCTTATTCTCCTTCTGGATGTCATCTTGATTCACACTCCTGTCCTCCATGTCGATCTGATGAGATTCCAACGCTAGTGCAACTTGGATTTTGGTGAAATTTGGTTTTGGGATCTCTTTAGCCCAGCTCTTAAGAGATTTCTTGAGCCGTCTCAATTTCTCCTCCCAGACATAGAATGGCAACCCTATGACTAGACGAGACCAAGATTCAGCCACAATTTTTAAAAACTCAGTTTGCTTTGCCCACATTGGATTAAATCTGAATGGGATTGGTCCTAGGTTCATTTCTTTCACCATCTCAAAGAGGATAGGCTTGTGATCCGATCCTCCAAATGGCAGAATTTTATAAGACAAATTCAGACCCATCAGGAGAAAGGTGTCCTGGATCAGGAATCGATCGAGTCTGGCAGCTATGTGGCCAGGTCCTATCCTCCTGTTATTCCATGTATATTTTCCAGAAGTGGGCTTTACATCCATGAGGTCCCACTCCAAAATAGTCTCATCCACAATTTCTCTGATGGGGTCTCTGACCAGTGAGCCCCCTCTTTTTTCATCTTGGCTTAGGATGACATTCATGTCCCCTGCCAGAATTACATTTCCTTGCAAGTTACTTCTTTCCTCCCGGAGGAGGTTCCAATAGTTCTTTTTTTCAGCGTAAGAATTAGGAGCATAGATATTGAAAATTCTTACCAGATTGTTGTTGTCAATTTGCCTCAACAGGGTGAGGATCCAGTGGGGGATTTTCTTGATGTCAATAGCCTCGTATTTCTTGGCATCCCACAGTGTTCCAATGCCTCCAGAGGCTCCCCTTGAGCTTATTGCAGCGCTGCCCTTTTTTTTCCAGAACTTTTTACTTACATGGAGGAATGCAGCTTCCTCCATCTTGGTTTCTTGGATCAGGAAGATGTCTGGTTGATGGAGAGAAGTTAAATCTAACATAGCTTCTTCCTTGATAATGCTACCGAGACCTCCGCAGTTCCAGGAAAGAACCCTCATTACTTACTTTTGGAGGAGGTAGGCATCCCTTTCAGGACATGCCCATGCGGGCGGGTGCTTCTTGTGTTTTTCAACAGCTATTCCAAGGTTAACTGGGAACCTTGTAGCTTGTCCTTGTAGGTGGCTTGTTCCCGTACTTCTTTCTTGGATTTCCTTCCTTTCGTTTTAGTTAGTCTTGGAGTAGTGAGTTCGATTTCCCCTTCCTCCTCTTCTTCTTCTTCTGTTTCATATTCTTCCTCAGTTTTCTCTCGTCTTTCTTCTTCTTTTGTCATTGGTGTTCCTTCTTCTTGCTCTTTTGCTTGATCTGAAGGGGCTGGTTCGAAATCCTTACTATTTTCATTACTAGATTTCTCTTTCGCTTCGTTGGGGTCATCCCTTATTTCAATAGTTTCTTTGGTTAGTGAGGTTGCCTGAGTTCTTTCTAGTGTGATGGCTCTTGCTTCTTTGTTTCCCTCGCCCTTCTTTAGATCCACTCCGGCTTGATTTTTAGGCTTAGATCTATTCACCTTATGCCATCCTTCCGTCTTATCATGCTGGATCTCATATTTTTAGGGCAGTTGCGCATGAAATGCCCGTATTCGTGACATCCTCTGCATTTGAAGGGAAGCTGTTCGTAGTCAAGTTTTTGGAAGTGAGCCCAATTTCCCATAGTTAGTTTCATAACTTCTGGCAGTCCAGCTTCAAGGTCGACCTCAACATAGATTCGGGCACAAGCGTATTGGTCCTTTGGGCTGGCCATGTCAATGTAGTTCCCCAGGGCATCCCCGATAGCGTGGAGAGATTTAGGGTTCCAGCAGTGCATGGGGAGATTTGGGAGTCTGACCCAGACTGGCACAGCTTTGGGGGTGTTGGCTTCAGGATCAAAGTATGGGGTCCATCCGTTAAGGTAGAGACCTTGTGGCCCCATGAAGTAGGGCCCGTTCCTGAAAATTAATTCTTTATCTTCCTTGGATTCGAAGTCGAACAGGAGGTAGCCCCTTCCGACGGTGTAGGACGCAACATTTTTGGATATCAGTGGCCTCCAGTTTCTTTGAACCCAGCTATCAGTAGTTTTTGGCGAGGGCGAGAGCCTAGTGAATTGCCCGATCAGTGCTCTGTCTGCCAGAGATAGGGCTACCCGAATGGTTTCTTCCGGGGGGAGGGCAACTTCTGGCACATATTCAATTCGTTTAACAAACTTCGAAGGTTCTCCTCGAATAGATCTCTTATTTTGAGTGGCGATTAACCGATCGAAGGCAGCTGATCGGAGACCTGGCGACGAACCACCGCCTAGCCCAGCCATCGGGCTACCCCTTCAAAGAACCGGTCCAGCCTCTCAAGTCATGAGTCCAGGGAGAGGACAGAAGCCTCAGTTTCAGCAATCGGATCAAACCAGGAACTAGAATTGAAGATCTCAGCCTAGGCTGCTAGATGCACCGGATCCGAGCAAGCTGGTCAACAATGCCCTTCCTCGTGAGCAGGCTGCGATAAGGCTACGCACTCCCAACATCCCCCCAAAAAAAGTTCAGCACCACACCAAATAAAAATCTATCAAAGGCGATGTTGTTCCGAAGGTGGCAAAATTGATCATAACTTAGTTGTCAATTAAAAGTACGGACAACCTTCATTGGTTGTTATATGCAAATGCAAGTCGAATCATCACCGTTATTCAAGGAAAACCATGACACCTGAAATGATTCGTTGATGGTCCATAACGGGGCATAGTTTCACTCCTGTAAGATATTTGTGGGTCTTAGACTATTAACTTGTTTCCTTATGTTTGAGGAAGACGTCTTCTTATCTAATCAGAAGTAATCTAAAGTCTTATTTTAGGACTAAAAGGTGATTTCAACCCATATAGTATTCACGAGAAAGCCAATGTTCCTTATGATCATTCCTGGACCCTAAGGCTACCTCCAATAGAATCATATACTTTATAATAACATTTCATCTTAATCTCATACACATAGTTTAATTACTTACAATCAAATTCAATTTGCATACGAAAACAAATAACTTAAAATAGACGCAGTCTATTTATTCTATGTTTTGGACTTTCTAGCGGGTTTTGGTCAGAATTCAATGATTTTTTTTTGGGTAAAATCCAAATTTGAAAATGTTCAAATTGTGTTTTAGAACACATAAATAAATTCAACACCCTCAAATACCCTCATCGCACCCAGATTATACAATTTCCATTCCTAATATATGTGATTCTAATATACTAAAAAAATATTGGAAATGTAGAATATTTAGACTACACACTTAAAATATACAACAATATATATTCTAGCATCTTTGAAAATTTGAAAAAGTCAACTAACTCATAATGCAAAGCTTTATGCCTCACATTGTTTAGGTTTGGGTCGTTGTTATGACCTTTTTTTAAACACAGGGTTTCTATCATTAACCATGTTTCGTTGTCTCTTTCCATAGTTTTTGGTAGGGTTTGGTGATTCATATGTCAGTCCTCCTCTCGTATTAAAAAAATACAATTATTTTAACATATTATATTATTCTAAAAAAGTTACAAATTCTCAAATTCATTACGATGGAATCTTAAACCTCTTTAGTCATCTAAAATGTTCATTAAAATAAAATAGAGTTGATTAAAATACTTTAATATATTATATGACACTTACAATAGAGAATATGAAACCCACACTAAAGAAAAATAAGTATATAACTTTTATTCAATTTTTTTTCCACCAGAAAGAAAGAAAGAAAAAACCACATTTATGTTATTCTATTAAGAATAAAAATGTACATCAGCAAAAGCTATTCAGCTAACCAAAGCTGAAAAACATAATATCTGAGTCAACCTCAAAACTGTAACAATGGTGAAAGACCCCCAATCATAATCACTGAAACTGTCATGCCAGAACAAAACAAGAGATCATCACTCCCCATACATCCAACCAACAAAAAAGACAAAAAATAAAACCAGCAGCTCAAGCCCAAAAGATATTACATTGACCATAACCTTGCAACTGCTCCTCTATAAACTTCTCCCAAAAAAGAATACCTTCATCTTCATCCGCAACCAATGCTTATTTTCAGACAAAAGTTTTTTAGTTCTCGAACACTAGTTCATAAGAGAAAGCACCTGAAGACTGCCAAGATTGTTTGCCTAATTAATAATAACCTGAGAATCTCCCTAAATCATAAGCTCATCAATACCAAAATATAAAGCAACCTTGCATAGACACCATAATGCAATTAGTTCAACTTTTGTTTTAGTACCTCGACGACAATTCAATCTCAATTTAAAGTAGTTGTCTTCATTAATTTTGAGAAAACCCCCAGCTACATACAACCCATCTTGAGTAACTCTATCGAAAAACCCAGCAATATTTAGAGAAGCATGAATATTCATTACTACTCTCTTCTTTAAAATGCTTCTATCATTTTTCAAAATGACCATCTTTATAAATATTCATAATTTTTACACAAATATCATTAATAAAAAGAACCTTCTTCCTCTCAAACAATAGAACATTCCTAGAATTCCAAATATAGGTTTCTTAAAAAAATTAATTAATAATTTTGATAAAAAATAAAATGTCAAATATAATTGGATACATCAAAATATCTATGTTTCACAAATTTTAAATAATTTTGGCCATCTCCAAAATTCCATAAACAATTTACAACCATGTAATTATTTACTTAACGGAAGTGTCACAAAACTGAAATTTTCAAAATAGTTTTGGATAAAGGATATTTGCTACACCTACATTTTATAATGATATATATATATATTCAAACTTTTGCCACGCCTACATTTTATTATGCAAAGAGACCAGAAATATATTCAAAGCGAAAGTGATTTTTACTTGAACGATGCGAGTCACAACTTTGCATTGGTCACTGAAAGCAATTGATTGTGTAGTTCGATAGAAATGCAAAACTCTTAGAAATAACTCTTGGACGGTTTTTCTCAATGTAATTTCTGCTAATTTGAAACAGTCTTATATTTTTTATTAATACATGTATAAAATATTTATATTATTTAAATTAAATAATACAATTTCAATTAAATATTTAATTTTAAGATTATAGCATTTTTTTAAGATAGTAAAACATATTCATTATTTTAAAAAATGGGTGGCATATTTATATTAAAAATGAGTCAAGATACAATAAAAATTACAATCCATTCATAGAAGAGGAGATGGAAACTATATATCCATGCTTACAGTCCAAAATTCTCAATCTTTGAATATTATAATGATAATTTTCTTAGATACGACAAAGCCTTTTACGCTATAGATACGAATAAATTGTCCTAACATGACATTGCAACTGTAATACATAGCATAACCAAAAAATAAGGACTAAACTAAAAAACAACATGAACTATCCTCCATTGGCTTGCCTTGAAGAATCCAAGTGGATGTATTTTTTGGAAGGTTGGCGAACAAATCCTTATTCTCGAGCTTGACAAGCTATGAAAAGGATAGTCCTGGTAATGGCTTTCTTGAGCAGATTCAACAACTTGTCCATACCTTCCATTAATTTTTTGATCTAACCATCTTGCACTCTAACATGGTCCTCAACATCATCCATTTAAGTGTCTAGAAGGGAAATGCGATAAAAAATTTGACACATTGCATCAACCAAACCATCCCAATGTGAATGCATAATTCTTAACATGGCCTTTACATCACTGAGCTCAGCTTGAATCGCATGCAGCTGAGCCTTCCAAGACGACATCCTGAACATTGTGAGTGCCCCCCTTCGTAGACCGAACATTACCACAATACCTCACCATATGACCTCCAACAAAGATAGCGAAGAACAACTTCAAAGGAATCTCTACTCTAGAAGGAGACCCTACTTTGAAGGAAGAGTGAGGTCCCTTCAATCTTGAAGACAAGCTCCCACATAAAATAACACTTGGTTCTAAGATGCCAAAGATGATGTTGGTCACGTCCTAAATGGGGGCCTTGAAACTAGCCCCACCCTTAGGATACACCTTCGCATCCACAAACCACCAGAATTGCTAAGAACCAAACCCAGAAGGAGCATAGGATTGAAACCATGATGAGTACAAAGCACAAATGGAAGCTCCCATAATCCACAAAGGATGCCATCCTCTCGAGGGGGAGTAAAAGTAACCAAATGGCTCATTGTGTGAATGGTATTGGAGGAGTACGGGGAGATCTTGCACGAGGGGTTATTAAAACATTAAATATGCCTTGAGAGGATTCCATGAGCCAGGTTCCCTTCCCAATCATGTAGGCGGTGATTAAATTGAATGTTATGGGGTGCTTCATAAAGTGGGTTAAATTATGGAATCCACTTTTGTCGTGGCGAGCCATCAAGGTGGACACAAACATCCTTATCCAATGTAACTCCTTGGTTTTCCAAAGTGTCGGTAATAGAATTGTTTTTCCATCTAATGTGAATTAGGTTCAAGTCCTTTATCTCCTCAAGAGACCAAAAATCATGCTTTTGGATCCGTCTCTAAGTGATCTCATATTTTCCTAGTTCTTTCCTAACAATGCAAATGATGAGCAAGGAGTTGTCAAGAACAATCACTCTCCCCACTTGAATAATTACAATATATTCTTTTCCCAGCCATTTCGCTTCATTATTAATAGTCGTGCCTAGACCCTAGGCAAAAGTGTTCACAATTATCCTTCTAAAATCCAACAAAACTCTGCACTCGCCACGCGATCAAAACTTATTCACTTGCCACTTCAACAAAACTTATTCACTTACCACTCAAACAAAACTTATTCATTATTAATTATAATTATTTAAAATAATATATTAATAATTTGTAAGGAATAAACTTTTAAATTTTTTGATTAGTTAACGTGGTGGTTTATAAAATCTATATTGCTTTAATCACAATATAACTTCTTCTCATACCATTTAAAATTATAACCTAACCCATCTCCAAATTGATATATAAAAATAATCACAAATGTAACTTCTTCTCATAATAATTTAAGATTATTTGTTTTTTTTCCATAAAGAATAAGATCATAACCTAACCTAAGATTATTTGTTTTTTTCCATAAAGAATAAGATCATAACCTAACCCATCACCAAATTGATATATAAGAATAATAAAAACCATAGTTGAATTGATATTTAAAATAATAAAAACCATACTTAACAATGTGTATATGTATGAATGCAAAGTTCAAAGTTGAGATGTAGGAAAAACACGTGCATATGAAGAAAACAATACTGTAGCTGCCGCTTGGCCGAAAGACTTTGTCAAAGTAGTGGATCACCAGACAAAAGAAAGGCCGCACACAAGTGATTTCCATGTGGAATGAGAGGGTGTTATATTTCATGCAGTTCACGATATCTGCCTCATAATCACCAAAGTGCTATTATAGATCCAGTTCCAATAACTGAATCTGTTTGGGTGGGTGTGATTATTTGTTCCCCTTCCCAGAAGCTTGAAGTGGTGTCTGGACTATCAAATCAACGGGGCGCTGCTTATCTCTGATCTGACCAGTTCTCCTACTTGTTTTCTGAACTGCGCATCTGAATTAACAGGAGGGTACTTCAGTTCTAAGAAGTGGGTACAAACTCTCTGCCAAGATTATCAATACCCTATTGACTTGGGCCACTTGATATATCTAGAGGCCACTTCCAACTCTTGGGCATCCTTAAATCTCCAGGCACTGCCCTCTGGTTTCTTAATCCAGAGGGCACTTGGGACTGGACTTCTGAACCAGACCATTCCTGCAGTGGGTATTGGATCCTGGTCAGCTGCAAGGAGACTGTATGATAGCAGGCAAAATTCCGGATCGGTTTCAAATGGGTGTCCAAATGCATGAAGACGACAAAAACATTAAAAATCAAGAGATGAACGGAGACGCATGGCTGCCTACATGCTCCATGTCCATTGACATAGCCTCGCCGCCCTCTGAAATGGAAGCTCAAGTCAGGTTTCTAATGGCTGACATTGCTCTTTTGTTATTTGGTTTTGTATCAAGTTAGTTCGATCTAGTTGACTGCTGTATTGCACTTAAATGAAAATTAAATGATGCACCTGCACATACAACATTGACTCTGCTGGAATTGCAAACACCCAACATACAATCTAGGCCTTATCCATGGAAGCTTGCAAATATTTAGATGGAGAAACCTTGTGAACTCCGGACAGGTTTGTCGAGTTACTCATACATTTGAGATCCTATCAACATGCAATCGCCTTGGATTCGTTTCGCTGTATATATACATATGTCACAGTAAACGCTTGATTATGTCGGTGTATGCACAAAATTTAGAGATTCATGGCTAATGATTATCTTGATAATTTTGAACTTGTTGCTGATGTCTCTCTCTACACTGTAAATAGAACATAGAGCGTGTGTATTTGTCAACTAACGAATTGCTGGTTATTACGGATGCAGTGATGTCTGTAGAACTCTGATCAAGAGATGGTCTGGCTTGAACAATAGTCATTTCAAGGTGGAGAAAGTTTCTGGTGGAATTACGAACTTATGTAAGTACTGTTTTCATGCTTGGAATCAGTGATCAAATTTGAATGGCAGGTCTTAATTTCAATTGGAAGGGTATTTATTCTCTGAGCCTTTCAGAGATGAAGGGCAATATAAATAATTGTACTTCAATTGACAAGCATAATCTAACTGAACCCTTTCATAAAAAAATGCAAAAAACAAATATTGTTCTTTCAAATTTTTACAATTTTAAACAATTGAGCACCCCTTAATATCTACATGAAAAAATGATATATTTTCAATAATTTTTTTTTCGAACACATCAAGTTGTCATATGTGTATCATTAATTTTACAATTCAGTAACGTAACAACTATTCTATTGTATTTTTTCCAGTTGGAGCACACTTCATTATACAAAAAAATTACTTAGACTATGCCATAACCATATTGGGGCATCCACCTGCAATCCAAGCTTGAGAGATGTAAGAATGATAAGGATTGGGCACCTAAGAAAAAATAATACACAACTCATAAAACATTAAGAAAAAAAAATTCCTACATACCAAGCAAGTTAGCAAAGCTAGCATAACGGGGGCTGGGGCCGGGGTATCAAATTTTTTTGTTCAACACTTGTCGTGAAAGCATACATGTATGGGATGGAGGGGCAATGGAATCAAGCCTAAGTCAATTGAATCCTTGCAACTCACTACATGTCTGAGTCTCAACAATCCTCCTTTTAAATTGAACCAAAATAACAAAAGAAGTTTATCAATGGCTAGATTTGAGAATGTTCTAGGTGTGAGTAATTAAGCGCTCGAGGCTCTAAAATTTGTTGTGTTTCGTACCAGTCCACGATTCAGTGAATCGACAGTCACGAGTAGGAATTAAGTTATTTAATGAAAACAATTAATGTGTATAACCTCTATGTCGAAACCGTTTTCCATGCTCATGCAGCCCACTACCCTCTTTATTGTATTACCAAAAGCCATCATAATGAGGAAGAAGACCTAAAATTATGGCTTCACCTTCAAAGAATTCCTTGCAATCACATTGGTAAGGAGTGATAAGAAGATCACAACAATCCAACATGTCAAATCTTAGTTGATAGTGTTAATTAAAGACTTATATGGCCATTTCAAGCCATAGAACCAAGATAAGCAAGCTTCAGCAGCAACACAAGGCCTAGGGCTCGAAAGTAAGAGTAAATTTAATATAAGACTTATAGTTGTCTCTCACTCTTTGCGTCTTGTCACATTTAATATTTTATGGTTGTCTTTACGCCTTGACCCAATTCATATTATAAGGTGAGGATGCGCATCCATAATAATCCTTAGTTATGACTATGAGATGAGGATTCGAAGAGAAGAGGATGTAAAGACAAGTAATTTTTATATGTGTTTTGGTGGCGCTGAGGATAAATGTTGTGAGAAACCACAAACGTTTGGAAGGACGGAGGGAGATTACATATCAATCATGCCACCCATCAAATTGAAGACTATTCTTGAGTCAACAATTGTTTTTAAAATTTTATCAATAACCATTGTTTCTCCGTATCGTGTGCCCAATGACACCTCTCTATAGCAATGCATAAATCGACCTCTACACAGTTTGTGATCCTAGCTACATGCCATTATTTGTATTTGCATGACATTGAGTGTTGTTTATAGTTGTTGTGAGTCCATGATATTCATGCAAGAAATGAAGTCTTGTAGAGGAGGACTTATCAAAACGGCCTTTTGAATTTCATTTTGACAAAAAAAGAGTGGGCATTGGTAGCTAGGTTCACATAGGTAGTAGGCACAAAGTTTTGAGCTCGTTTCGGGCCTAGTAGTAGTTTTTTTTTTGTTATATCCATAGTTGTTGACACATTGTCACACTTTAGATTGCAGCAGCAAGTGATTCAGGAGTCACGGTCACATCTCGATGGCTAGTGCCTCGTAGTCATCAATGATTACTGGCCATCTTGCACACCTAAGCAGTGAGTGCATGACATGAGTGAGCGAGTGATTATAATTTCTCATATTTCCAATAATGATGAGTTGACCTTTATAGCATAGGAATTTCAACATCTTGACAAATTTATATGGATGGGTAATTTCAAATGTTGCCCTACTTTTGAAATATTGATATAAATTATGCCCTTCTTAATTGGAAGGGTAAAATTCAGATTTAAATTTTTTTTGAAGGGTAATTTTAACTTTACACTTCTGGGAAGGGCTAGAACCCTTTGGAAGGGCTGGGAAGGGTTCAATTTTGAACGCAAGTTGGAATTCGACTGCATGCAACTTTTTGTTGATGGTGTTGCATACTGGATTACTCCCACAGGAAAAGCCATGCATCTTTTCTCTTATTCCATGGCTCACTAAACTACCTGTCTAGCTTTAGTAAAGAAATGACAAGTATTTGTAATAGTTCCATGTTTGATCGGTATTATATCCCAGAATTCCATGCTCCACACATGTACTGTAACTTTAGTTACTGCATTTCACGATTTTATCCTCATGGAAATCAAATTTAATGGCGAATCAAATTAGCTAGGCAAGTTTTTTAATAACATTCGTAAAAAGGTTGCTAAGAGTTGTTTTTGTTAAACTTAAAACACACAAACATATGTAACATATTTTTTTACAATATATTATGTTTTAACATGTTTTCAGTATTTACTATTGACACTGATAATCATCGAAGTATCAATTCTCTCTGACATAGTCTTCTTTAAATAGCCTTAAGAAATAAAATCACAATACTTGCCATCTTCTTGTTATGATCTGCCAACAATGTGGTATTGGTAGGTTCTACAACTACAAATTGAAATCATGCTCCACCAACATCTTTACCCGAAACTCTGACATAGTCTTCTTTAAAGGGACCTTTCAATCAGTCTCTGTATATGGGATTAAATGTAGTCATATTTCTGCATTGGAATATTCTCTTAAACAAAATAGATAAACAACTTAAAATACAAAAGAACAACAAGTACAACCGTATCACAGGTCCACTGTGCTTTTCTCAAGTACGGATCATGGGCATCTCACCTTTGAAACCTCTCGATAGCCCCCTTTCACAGGTAGCAGCCCTACTATCCATTCAAGGATTCCTTGCAGGTTTCAACAGATCACTCTGATACCATGTTAAAATTTCTAAGCACATGGTAACAGTCCTAGGTTAATTTCTAACATACGTACTTAGGAAAACATAAAACTGAAATCTCTATCAAAACTGTAATCTGATTTTTACTAGGATTGAAACAAGTAAAGCTGAAGAAAGTAGCAGCAAGTACACATATCTGGAACTTAAATCACAGTACTATTTATTAATCTTGAAAACAAGAATTAAACTGAAAGCTTCAAACTCTACCTTTCACCCTGTGCTTCCTACTTTGAAAACTGAATTAAGAAACCTGTACCTTTGCATTCTCTTTTATAAATTGAGAAGAATAGTAGGTACAATGAATCTAGACACATGCACAACAGTGCCTCAACTGGAGATGATCTAAGGCATGCAAGCATACATCCTCCTTGAGATATGTGCCTTAACTAGTGGGTTGCTTGCACTTCACTAACTGATGCATGCGCCTTACCTAACTGATGCATGCAAACTTAAATTAGAAACTTGTTGCATGCAAATTCCGACTAAAGCAAAAACCAGGAATAGATCTGAACTGCTAAATATAAACGGCATTTAAAATGGATTGGAACAGAGGATGGCGCATACATGCACCCCCCTATCTCTCTCTCCATAAATGTTCCTGCTTCCTCATTACTGCTATGTAGAATTGCAGAAGAAGGGCTATAGGGAATTACTATACTGCTGTATGAAACTCTGCTGAGGAGGGTTTCCTCGCTGCTGTATAGACCTGCACACGTCACCTCTAATCGTTGTTGCCATTTAGGGCACTCTGTTATACACTTTTTGAGGTAACCAAAAAATCTAACACTCTTCACACACAATTGCCAATCAAGGATTATTGGTAGAGAGCTTATAGTTGACAATGGGAGTCTAGAAGAATCTTATTTCCATAAAGCTTGTTGACGATCTCCACTTGCACACTGTTGTGCAACCCCTATCCTAAGTCACCAGATTCGGCGATTTTTTGCCTTGAAAATCGAAAATCGCCGAGTTTTTGAGGTTGCCGATTTTATTCGTTCATGTTCGCCGATTTTTAATGACGATTTTGAACTTTTAAGTCCGTCGATTTTCAAGTCGATTAAATTCGGCGAATTTAATAAAAAAAGTTGAAAAATCGATTATTGGGGTTCGTTTTGTGTCCTTTGCGCTCGTGGGTAACCCTAGTCGTGTTTATTTCCCCTTCACGGCCGCCATTGCTCATTCATCATTGTTCATTCTGCGCGATTTGTAGTAGTGAAGATTGAAACTGCCGTGTGCTGGGTGAAACTATGAAGTGTAGCAGGGTGTTTCATCAGCGTTCCACACTGTGCATAGCACAGTTGCAAACTCCAGATTGTAGAGGGTCGACGCTATAGATACTAGCCAGTAGTTGTTGACTAGTTCGTGACTCCGTGAGCTGGAAATTTTAGTGCAGAGTAACGGATATCTAGATGGGCCACAGTCCCGAGTGTTGTAGACGCAAGCAGTCTCTAGATGGGATGGAAACCAGAATCCCATGCGGCGTGAACTGTCGTAGATTGTAGATTGGGAGTGAAACCTGAAACTCAGAGAGTGAGGGCTGATTGAGCAGTGAGGACTCTAGTGGACTGTGGGTCGTGGCAAATAGAGTGAAAGTGTTCCACAAGAATCGCGCAAGCCAACTTCCAAGTTGAATTTTTGCCACGATTCAATGAATATCATGTTTATACTTCATTCAAGTTTGATGTATTCATTATTAATTTATTTCTATGATTCTATAATTATCATGTTCTTTGTTGATGTGTTTAGTGTTCATATTTTAATGAGCATAATGAATTTTATTGAAATTTTTCATATATTTTTTAATTTCCATATTTTATAGTCATTTAAACTTAATGCCGAATTTTATCGCCAAAATTTCAAGTGCCGATTTTTTGCCGAATTTCAAGGTCGCCGAATTCGAACACGAATTCGAACCAGGTGACTTAGCCCCTATCCCACTAACTGGGATAGGTCATGAAAACATGGCAACCAACACTTGTTTCTGGCAAGGGTACTGTTGCATTTGCTATTCCCCTTTCCACGTTACAGTTGAGTATGATGCTACTCCATTCAATTGTTGTGGTTTGATCCTTGGCACTTCGTACTAGTACTATCACAAAGTAGTCTTTGATGGCTATGACAAGACCTACATGTTCCATAAGGATGGGAAGGGATATAATTCTATAAATTAACTTCTTTTACTATCATTCCTTTACTTTTTGGAGGTTAACTATCAACAAATTAAATTTGAGCAAGTTCATGACTCTCTATTTCATTTGTGAAGTTAAGGAAGACAATGCTAATAAGCTTCCTCTTGTAATTAAATTTATTTTGGATACTTACTCTAATGTTTTTGATGGGACAAAAGGGTTCCCTCTAATGCGGTCCATCCAACACTCAATCGATCTTGTGCTAGGTTCTTTATTACCTAATTGACTCCCTTACCACCCCACAATCACTAAGAGTGCAGAGATAGAATGACAAATTTAATAGGTGCTTGATGAAGGAAAAATTCAGGCTAGCATCTCTCCTTGTGCTGCCTAAGAAAGAACCAAATGAGTGGTGGTTATGCACTGATTATTAGGCATTGGATAAAATCACAATGAAAACCACTACCCTCATCCCATGATTGAATAGTCACTTGTCATTTCTTAGCACTTGTGTGCTTTGTTAAAGTTAATGCAACTGCGAGAGCCATTTTCAGGGAGGATGGCTTTCTAGTCAGTTAATTAGGGTTCATAGTCAGTTAACCAGGCAGAGTAAGTCCCTAGAAGGTACCGTAGGGCCCCCAACAGTCTCTTGGGGTTCTTGGTCTGGGATCAAGCAGGTTGATACCATAGCAAAGTCCCTAGCATGTGGCTAGGGGCCCTATCTATCTCTAGGGTATTCTGGTTTGGGACCAGACAGTTTCTTGGTCACGAAGACCAAGCAGATCCTGCAAGTTGAGACAGAGACATACTGGTTTGGGATCAGGCAAATTCTTGGTTTAGGACCAAGCAGTTCCTGCAGGTACATACCTGGTTAGTTAACTAGGTGGATCTTGGTCGGTTAACCAAGATGATGATGTGTGATGCTCTCCTCTCCTAGGTATTCAGTTGAGCTTGGTTGTCTTCTCAAGGGAATACTCTTGACCTCAGGAGTAGTCAGGAGGACCACATGATCACATCATCCAGTGTGGACCTTCCTTATATAGTGATGATAGAACTTTCAGTTGTTGTATGGAACATTTGTACATTTGAGAGAGAGATAACTGTGTTGTGTTCCCTGCTTGATTTCTACACCCTTGGTCTTGTGGTTGTCCTTCCCCCTTGTTGCTCTTGGTCTTGTGGGTAAAAGGGTTGTATTCCCACCTTGTGGTTACACCTTTGGTCACGTGGTTACCCATCCTTGGTTTATGGTGTTAGCTTTGTCTTGTGTTGACCTTTTCTTGTTGGTCCTATGTGCCAACGCCCCCTAGAACATGTCATCCTACCTTTTGACTTATTTTAGTTACCCACTCATAAAGATATTATAATATTAAGTTATAATTTTATAATGGGTAACTTATGACATCTTAACCTGTTTGTTAGAAACCCTAAGTCAATGAAGAATTAGAAGGGGATCTTTCCAGAAGCCACTAAGAGGCTATAAATATAAGCCTAATTCTTCATTGTGATTCATTCAAAAGGATCATAACTCAACTTTGATCTGCTTGAGACCGTTCCAGAGTTTATGTGACATCATTTGTGGATGACGTCAAGGTTTCAGTAGACTACTGTTGCTGCTACAATTTTGCTGCTTTGTCTTGTGAGTGCCCAGATCTGGTTAGAGTTTGCATCTGCATGTTTTTAAGGGTGTTGTTGATCCATCCAAGTCTGTAAAGGGGTACCACTGTCTTATTTGAGGAGGCGGAGACCTGTCTTAGTTATCCACTGCCTGCTGTCACTTGTTTTGAGGATTTTATAGCCATTCTAGGGCTGCCTGGGATTGTTGCTGTAAGTTGAAGTGGTGGTGCTGCTGTTAGAGGCTGCCTTGGATGAGGGCCGTTGCCCTTTGTGGACTTTTTGCTGCCCTGTGGACTGGTTGGGTGAGGGCTGCTCCCCTTGTGGCTTGTCTGCTACACAGTGGATTGTTTTGGGTGAGGCTCGTTGCCCTTTGTGGACTGGTTCCTGCACCGTGGATTGGTTGGGTGAGGGCTGCTCCCCTTATGGCTTGTCTGCTACCCTGTGGACTGTTTGAGTGAGGGTTTCTGCTCTCTTGGGTTTCTTTTAAGGCCATAGCTTGTGTTGGGATGCCTGCTGCCCACGTGGACTATGTTAGGACTGGTTGTGGAGGCTGCTGCCTACTTGGACTTTGTTTGGGCTGCCTCTTGTTGATAACACCTGATCTGCTTGTTGGAGAATGCCACATGTTTTGTTGAGGTATGTTTGTACCTATGAGGTTGCTACTACCTATTGAGGGTTGCTTGGGGTTGCCATTCAACTGCTGGGTACCTGTTGACTGTCTTGAGTCTTTATTGTAACAGACTAGTCCTTTCCTACAACACATTATCTCTGATTCTCTCTCACTCAGGTTTGTACATACCCTCAGTTAAGGGTTAGATTTGTTCTAGTTGATTGATTTTCCTCTAAGAGGCAAAGTCTGTTCAGAAAGTTAATTTTCTGATTATAGGGAAGGCCTCAAATAACCAGGTAAGTAATCAGACTTGTTCTTTTGTATTGTGAGTTAGATATATTACTGCTATCATAATTTTGTCTAAATAGTCATACTACTGCTGCCGTCATTTACATGTTATTGCTACTGTATGTTCAACTTCAACATAGGGACCTCTTGGGAGTGTTAAAGTTGAAAGACATGAAAATTATGTTTTAATGTAATAGATATAAATTGTGTAATGTTACAACTGTACTATCTTTATCTCCTGTACTAGTTTAAAGACTTATTTTTGCATTAAAGTATAAATTTTTTAAGTTTCTACTTCAAACTCTAACCTAACCTTAAATTTAACATGGTATCAGATCTTAGGGCTTGTAGCTAACTCTGTTTTTGCAGGCTAACATAATCTTCATAGATCCGAAGGTAAGGGTTTGAGCTTTAAAGTTTAACCAACTTGATTACAGAAGGTTCTTGGCAAATCTCATCAAGGCTGACAGTAAGGGTTTGAAGATGGCTTCTACTTCAGTTAAATCAGAAGACAGGCTTGATGGAGCATCAAACTTTAAAGCATGGAAGGCTAGGGTTTTGAATATCCTAAAGGAGAGTGATCTGGATGATTTGGTTGCTAGGATTGTGGAAGAGCCCACAACAGCTCAAGGAAGAGCAACATTTAAGAAGAAGCAAGGCAAGGCAAAGAGAGTGACTCAGTTAAAGACAATTTGATGCCTGTAATAACTCCTCTAAGGACAACTAAAGAATGCTTTGATGCCCTAGAAAATCTCTATGAGAAGAAGGAACCTACCCAGAAGAGTGTCTTGAAGAAGCAACTTCTTTCATTGAAGATGGAGGAGGAGTCAATTGTCTCTTTCTTCTCAAAGATCTCTCAGATAAGAGATCAACTCATGGCAATTGGAGTTCAAGTAGATGATGATGACCTTGTGCAAACAATAGTAGATGGTCTTCCTACGTCTTGGGAGACATTTCTTGCAGTAGTAAATGGAAGAGAGATTCAACCAAGCTTTGACAGATTATGGCATGGTTGCTTAGAAGAAGAAGGTAGGATGCGAACTAGATCTAGGCCTCCAACTGAAAAAGATTATGCCCTATCTGCCAAGACAAAGAAGGGAAAAAGATTCCCTTAACACAAGGACAAAGGTAAGGGACCTCAAGGTAAGCATTTTCATAAATCAAAAGTTATGTGTTATAACTGTAGCTAACTTGGTCATTATGCAAGAAATTGTAAGAAATCACCTAACAAGAAATGGCATAGAGGGAAGTATCATGCCTCAGCTGCTACAGAAGAAGAAGAGCCTCAGCAAAAGAAAACAAGGACTGAGACCAAGGATCAAGATCAAAGAAGAGAATGCTACTTGGTCTCAGCACTCTCAGGTTCCATCTCAAACTCAACCGAGTCCTGGTGGATAAATAGTGGAGCCACCAAGCATATAACTAGATTCAAGAAGGCTCTTGCAGATTACAAGGCCAAAAAGTTCAATGTGAAAGTGGAACTGGGAGATGGAAGTACCTATGCAATAAAAGGAGTTGGTTTAACTGCCTTACAACTTGATTCATGTACGTTGATTCATGTTGAGGAAATTTTGTATGGTCCTGGTTTAAATACGAATATTCTTTCAGTCATAGTTTTAGAAGACAAGGGGTTCTCTGTATCCTTCTCAAAAGGAAAGGCTTTGGTGTGGTCTAAGGGTGGAAATATGAGCTCATCCATTGTAATTGGAGTCCGTGAAGGTGACCTTTATAAGGTTTTAGGACATATTATTAAAGCTCTAGTTCATGACCCCTGTCAAAATTCAGAAATCAAGAGGGAGCCAACTGTGCTCTTCAATTCCCTGCAGAGTGGGATTGTAGAAAAGGAAAGTAGAGATGTGATCTTCCATCACTCCAGGGAGTCTTCTAGTGACTAAGATATGGAAGTCTATGAGACATCTTGTTCAGAAGAACAAAGGGAGAAGGCCAAGAAGCCTTCGGTTGATCTCATTGAGGAGCCTATTGAGAGGCTTCAAGGGTGCTCCAATGTGAGCCATGTCATTGATTCAGGATCATCCACTTATGTGGAGGTAGCAAACATTAGGTTTGGAAAAATGCTATGGAAGGTGACGTATGGAAAGTGGTTCTTAGCTATCAAGGGAAGTCAGTTGTGACTTCCAAATGGATCTATGAGATCTTGCTTTTTGCTGATATCCCGAGTTGTTTGAAGCTCTCAAAAAATCCTGTATTCGTTGACAGGGAACACATCGATAGGAGGTATCACTATGTCAAGAACTTGGTGCAGTATGTTCTGTCAAATAAATAGATTACCGATGTGTTGACTAAGCCTCTGTCAAAGTTTGGGCACTTTCGAGGCAAGCTTAGTGTTGCTGAGAATGCCTCCCTTGCTGAGAGGGAGTGTTAAAGTTAATGCAACTGCGGTATCCATACTTAGGGAGGATGGCACTCTAGTCAGTTAATTAGGGCTCCTAGTCAGTTAATTAGGGTTCCTAGTCAGTTACCGTAGGGCCCCTAGCAGTCTCTTAGTGTTCTTGGTCTGGGACTAAGCAGGTTGATGCCATGGCAAAGTCTCTAGCATGTGGCTAGGGAGTGTATATGTCTCTAGGGTATTCTGGTCTAGGACCAAACAGTTTATTGGTCATGAAGACCAAGCAGATCTTGTAGGTTGAGACAGACACATCTTGGTCGAGGATCAAGTAGATTCTTGGTCCGGGACCAAACAGTTCCTGCAGGTACCTACTTGGTCAGTTAACCAGGTGGATCTTGGTCAGTTAACCAAGATGATGATGTGTGATGCTCTCCTCTCCTAGGTCTTCAGTTGAGCTTGGTTGTCTTCTCAAGGGACTGTCCACCCCTTGATGGGGTCGCTAGCACTTGACCTCAGGAACAGTCAGGAGGACCACATGATCACATCGTCCAGTGTGTACCTTCCTTATATAGTGATGACAGAACTTTCAGTTATTGTATGGAACATTTGTATGTTTGAGAGAGAGATGATAGAACTTTCCGTTATTGTATGGAACATTTGTACGTTTGAGAGAGAGATAATTGTGTTGTGTTACCTCCTTGTTTTTAACACCCTTGGTCTTGTGGTTGTCCTCCCACCTTGTTGCTCTTGGTCTTGTGGGTAAAAGAGTTGCATTCCCCACCTTGTGGTTATACTTTGGTCATGTGGTTACCCATCCTTGTTTATGGTGTTAGCTTTGTCTTGTGTTGACCTTTTCTTGTTGGTCCTATGTGCTAGTGCCCCCCTAGAACATGTCATAGTCATCCTACCTTTTGACTTATCCTAGTTACCCACTCATAAAGATATTATAATATTAAGTTATACTTTTATAATGGGTAACTTATGTCATGTTAACCTATTTGTTAGAAATCCTAAGTCGACGAAGAATTAGAAGGGGATCCTTCTAGAAGCCACTATGAGGCTATACATATAAGCCTAATTCTTCATTGTGATTCATTCAAAAGGATCATAACTTAGCTTTGATCTGCTTGAGATTGTTTTAGGGTTTATGTCACATCATTTGTGGATGACGTCAAGGGTTTAGTAGACTATTGCTGCTGTTAGGGGGATTTGTTGTCTTGCCTTGTGAGCTACATTGTTGGGAGTGGGGAGCGGGAGCGAAAAGCGAAATTTTCAAAAGCTTCCGTTTTGGGGACGTTTTTTTATATAATACATATTTTAATATATTTTGATGCATAAATTTAAAAAAAACATGTATTATGCCTAATTAGTTGTGGAAAACATGAAAACATAGATATAACCATTTAATACACATATAACATCAATCATCTAGGAGCTATAACTTATAACATTGTCATCAAATGATCAATGATCAATGATCATCAACATCAACCTTCAAATTTCAACATATAATATTTGACATCAACAAGCTCTAGAGTCTAATAAATAACATCAACAATGAAATGAAACAAAGCATCATAATATCATATTCAATACCAAAAAATTGTAAGATGCAATCAACAATTTAAAGTTCAAACTTCAAAGGTAGGTTCAACTTTTAAGACTCAAAGGTCAAAGTTTCAAACTTTCAAAGTTCAAAGTAGGCCATAATGTTTACAAAATAGGCCATAATAAACATGAAATACAAAGGACTATGATACCATCTACTAACCTTTCTTCTTGCCACGAGAAACTTCCAAATTTTTTACTCGTGTTCTAGGTGGAATAGGAGTTACTGGAAGTGATCGTGGAACATGAGAAGAAGATGAATGGCTCCCACTGATTGTTGGACATTGTGAAGCTAAAGCCAAAACTCCTGCATCTGGAAACCTATTGGTGGTTGGGGGTGGCATCTCTGTTGTATGAATTGGATCACCATCACAATCACCCAATAGTTCAGCCTCCAAGCGCTTTAATACTATGGCTCCATCCTCCACATTAGCCTCCTTTGGATTGCTATCCCAAGTCAAATATGTTCTATCATTCTTGGCCGCTTCACAGTAATGGGACAACCTCAAGTTCTAGTGCACATAAACCAAGCTTTCTTCTCGATCTACATTCAGACTGTTTCTCTCGACGCTATGGATGAAGTTGTAGGTGCTCCAACACCTCTCTGCAAAAGAACTATTAACAACCTGTGAAAGCACCCTCACTGCCAATTTATGGAAATATGTGGCACCGTTGCCATACAGATTCCACCAATGGATAGGAGTCAACCTCTCTCGATCTTTGGTTGCATGCAAGGTACCAAAAACTCCATGTTCACTGATGTATTGGCTCAATTTGGTTGCATGCAGGGTACCAAAGACTCCATGTTCACTGATGTATTGGCTCAATTCACTCTGTACTTGAGCACACTCCTCATCAGGGACCAACTTGTCTAATGCA
Source organism: Pseudotsuga menziesii (assembly GCA_001517045.1). Lineage (NCBI taxonomy): Eukaryota > Viridiplantae > Streptophyta > Pinopsida > Pinales > Pinaceae > Pseudotsuga > Pseudotsuga menziesii. Next base: position 199,837 of record LPNX010357796.1, read on the forward strand.
AACATATACCCATTTTGCACGTTTGGATCTATGTGTGGCCTTTTCCTAACTCCACCACCAGGTGCAAGCTGGGAAAACCAAGATGGAGAATAATATTTTGGGGTAAGGAATTATGCAAGGGCATGGAGTGGAACATTCAAATTATTCCACCTTTGGACCACATGTTTATGAATATGGTCATACAAGATTGCATATCTTTGCTCAACAATGTCTTTGATTTGACCAAGCATGCTATCCATCTACTCATATACCTCCCCAATCACTGACTGATATGTATTTGCAAAATGAGTCATACTATAAATAGGCTTGGTGAACTGTAGAACATTACTAATATGTGCCTAGAACTAACCATCAAGAATGGTGTCCTCCACTTCCCGAAAGTCATGTCTATCAGATGCGCTTGCAACTTTGTCTTTCAATTTTTTCCATGAATCACTTGATACCATACTAGCCAACCCCTCTCTTGCCTTCAAAAGCCTCCTGAAGGTGAGGTAGTAGCTAGCAAATCTAGTCTTCACAATCTTCAATAGCTCCAACCTAGAGTGATTGCGAAAAATGTGGTGGGCCATGCTATGATTGGTAATAAATTTTATCATTTTCTTTCCTCTCTTGTACAAGAAACCAATCCATCGGTAACTAGGGTCCTTCATTTTAAAATATCATGCATCAAAAGGTTCAATGTGTGAACCAAACACTCTGACCAAAATATGTTGGACTAGGGATACTTATCCTCAATGATTGCCCCTGCTGCCTTACAATTAGCAGCATTATCAGTGATGAATTGAATGACATTGTCTAGCCCAATCTTTTGAATGGTTGTGCAATATTAATACTAGTCTTGTAGCGATCTGAGTAGTCATGAGTTGAAACTTGAAAGGAAGACAACACCACTTGTAGACACACCAAGAATATTATCAATGGATTGCCTTTAACATTTGTCCACCCAACAGATACAATGGATACCCCATAGTTGGATCAATCATTTGTAAACTTTCCAAGAGCATTATTGATTTTGGCTCTTTCCCTATCAAGTCCCATTGTTCTAGCTTTTTCATACCCATGGCTCTTGTATCCTTTAGGGGCACCATTGATGGCTTGTACCATTTCATGCCAATAGGGTGAGCGAAGAACATTGAATGGCACACCACATGCATAGAGAAACTTGTAAACTTTTGAATCCACTTCATCTCTATAACCAAGGTTAAGGATCTGATAATGTTCTTTGCATAGGCGAGGATCCACTACTATGGGGGGATGAGGGTCTTGATCGAGTCGATGATGATCTAGATCCACTACCAAACATTCTCTATGAGGATTCAGATTCAACCCTTGATCTCTTGGAATTGTTTTGAGCGACCTCTTCTTCCATCTTGTATTTGTTTCTTTCTTTAGCTGACACTTTGTCACAGGTTTTGACTCCAGTAGCCTTACCTTGATCACATGGCATAATCCCACACTATTGCTTTCTCACGCGGGTATATGAACCTATGTAAGTTTTAGTACAATGGAGCATGTAAACTTCGTGGTTCCACCCCCTCTCCCTCCCCCAAGCCTTGTCACATACTTCCACAAAGGTGTTGTGTCTTTTTGTTTTTGCGCCTCATCATCATCATCATCCTCTTCCTCCTCCTCTCCATGTTATGTGCCAAAGCCTATCTCTTCCTGCTCATCATTGCCACCACCAAATCTACTTCCCAACACCATCATCATGAGAAGAAGTGGAACAAAAAAAAAACCACATAACCGATCATGCTTCTTAACTCAATATGAGAATCACTTCTTGCCTGCAATAGAATGATGGAGAAGAAGAAATGGGAAAGAGTAGGTAAAAAAATATACAAGATTTCAAATTTTAACAAAGTGAAATATTTTTTTCAAAAACAAACAAAGATTGGGTTTTTAGCAGTGTTACAAATATCGCCGATATATCGGCGATATCGCGATATGATCCTCACGCCGATATTATCGGCAAAAATCGTGGAATATATCGGCGATTTTTTCTTTTCACAAATCGCGATTTTTAGCGATAAAATCGCGATATTTACTGATAAAATCGCGAGTCGAAAGGTTGCTGCTGCTGCGGTCTGTCGGGGTTTTAAAAGTTAATTTGGGCGTTTTTTAACCTATTCCGCGTTCGCCGTTGGAGTGACAGTGTGCTGATTGCGTGCGTCGTGGAGCTCTCAGGTGTGTGGAGGAAGGAGGGATGTATTATGTAACTGCCTGCTTGCTCAGGGTATTTGTTTGGCCGAGTCCCGACGGACTGTGGGTAAGGTTTGGCTCTTTAAAACCCCCGCGCGGCGCGAACTGTCGGATGTTGGACTCCCCGCGGACTGTTGGACTAAGCTCTGCGAATAGTATATATATTATATACTATAATATATATTATGTATTATATATAATATATATTATATAATATATAATATATATTATATATAATACATAATACATATTATATCCCGCGCGGCGCGAACTGTTCCCCGTGGACTGTTGGACTAAGCTCTGCGAATAGTATATATTATATACTATAATATACATTATGTATTATATATAATATATATTATATAATATATAATATATATTATATATAATACATAATACATATTATATAATATGTATTATATATAATATATATTATATAATATATAATATATATTATATATAATACATAATACATATTATATTATATATAATATATAATATATATTATATATAATACATAATACATATTATATAATATGTATTATATATAATATATATTATAATAATATAATATGTATTATATATAATATATATTATATATTATATATTATATTATATATAATAGTAATACATATTATATATTATAATATATAAACAATAACACAGTTGAGTTTTAAGTTTTTAACAAATTATAATTTATAATTATTAATTACAGTATAGTATTCAGGAGTAGGACTAGGACATGATCCATTTTGATGTGTGATGTATCTCTAGACATCTTATATATCTTATATATCAGTTTTCTTTCCATATTCATGTGACAATGTGTTTATTTGATGTTATTGTTGCTTTAGATGTTTAAAAAATTGAAAAAAAATGAATATTTTTGTGTTTTTTAAGTTTGCCGATTTTTGCCGATTTTTGCCGATGTTCTGCCGAGATATCCCGAGACGATGTTTCCTGGACCCTGCCGATTTCCGCGCCGCGCTGATATTTGTAACTTTGGTTTTTAGAGCCTACATATTTAGCTCTTCAATGGTGGTTGAATGTCTCTATGGAAGCCTTCGATCTCCCTTCCAAGCTCTCACAAATAGAAGTTTTCAATCTCCCCTTCAATCTCCCTTCCAAGCCCCCACGAATTTGCTCTCAAACAACTAGCAAATCCACTCAAAGCTCTAGCAAGAGAAGTGAAATCAATGAAACGAGGAATGGAATGAGTCCAAATGGAGTCCAATAGTGTTCATAAAGCCTAAATGAACCCTAGCCAATCACTAAAAACAAGTTTTTTTGCAAATTTGAGAAAATTGGAATCAAGTGCGCCTAGCTTGCGGAATCATCCCGGAAGCGCTTTCGGAGCGTTTTTTTTTTGGTCCGGGATCGTTGAGGGAGCGATGAGGTATCCCTCTGGGAGTGTTGATCCCTCATCGCTCCCGTATAAGGCAGGGAGTGTTTATTTTTGTTATGTGGAATTGTGAATTATGAAATCGATCCTAGGAGGAAGTGAAGAGGAATTACGATCCTGGGATCGATTCCTCATCGCTTACTCCAGGATCGCGATTTGGGAGCGATTCACTGGGGGTCCTAGCACTTCCCCACTGCCTTGCTTGTGAGTGCCCAGATCTGGTTAGAGTCTGCATCTACATGTTTTTAAGGGTGCTGCTGATCCATCCAAGTCTGTAAAGGGGTACCACTGTCTTATTTGAGGAGGCCTAGACCTATCTTAGTTATCCACTGCCTGCCGTCACCTGTTTTGAGGGTTTTACAGCCATTCTAGGGCTTCCTGGGACTGCCGCTGTAAGTTGAAGTGTTGCTGCTGCTGTTAGAGGTTACCTAGGGTGAGAGCTGTTGCCCTTTGTGGACTGTTTTCTGCCCCATGGACTGGTTGGGTGAGGGCCACTCCCATTGTGGCTTGTCTGCTACACCGTGGACTGTTTTGGGTGAGGGCTGTTGCCTTTGTGGACTGGTTGCTGTCCTGTGGACTGGTTGAGTGATGACCGCTCCCCTTGTGGCTTTTCTGCTACCCCGTGGACTGTTTGAGTGAGGGTTGCTGCCCTCTTGGGTTTCTTTTAAGGCCGCAACTTAAGTTGGGCTTCCTGCTGCCCACGTGGACTGTGTTAGGACTACTTGTGGAGGCCACTGCCTACTTGGACTTTGTTTGGGCTGCCTTTTGTTGATAACACCTGATCTGCTTGTTGGAGACTGCCACATGTTTTGTTGAGGTCTGTTTGTAACTACGAGGTTGCTACTGCCTATTGAGGGTCGCTTGGGGTTGCCATTCAACTGCTGGGTACCTGTTGCTGTCCCGAGTCTTTATTGTAACTGACTAGTCTTTTCCTACAGCACATTATCTCTCTCTCTCTCTCTCTCTCTCTCTCTCAGGTTTGTACATTCCCTCAGGTAAGGGTCAGATTTGTTCTAGTTGATTGACTTGCCTCTAAGAGGCAAGGTCTCTTCTGAAAGTTAATTTTCTGATTATAAGGAAGGCCTCAACTCATTAGGTACGTAATCTACTAATCAGGCTTCTTCTTTTGTATTGTGAGTTAGATCTATTACTGCTGTCATAATTTTGTCTCAATAGTCATTCTATTGCTTCTGTCATTTACATGTTATTGTTACTGTATGTTCAACTTTAATACAGGGACCTCTTGGGAGTGTTATAGTTGAAAGAGATGAAAATTATGTTTTAATGTAATAGATCTAAATTGTGTAATGTTACAGATGTACTATCTTTATCTCCTGTACTAGTTTAAATATTTCTTTTTGCATTAAAGTATAAAATTTTTAAGTTTTTACTTCAAACCCTAACCTAACCCTAAATTTAACACACTTAACTTCACTCATCTAACTTGCTGAAAATTTTCATTGTTATGAACTGCAGTTTTTTTTTTTCAAACTCATCATTGGTTAGTTAACAATCTTTCAAAGTTGTGTGTATTTATGAAGTTGATGATTACCCTATTCTATTGGGAACACCGGCAATAGAATAAGGGTTTGTGGTTCACTGAGTTGCATTTTCTGAAGTTATTTTCAGATTAACTTGCAATTCTTTTCATTTTTTAAAATCAGCAGATCTAATGGTTTTACATTTTTTGTTAATGGCTTGAACAACTTCAATTGCTGGTCATTAAACTTAACTCATCACTTGTCACAACAACAATTTCATCTAGATCTCAAATGTTTTAATGGGTTGTATTTCATTGGCTATGTTTAACTCCTCATTTTACATTTCTTGACCTAGTCCTCTGCAACAAGTTGTTATCTCTGTCTTGGCAAATCACTTCATATTTTGGTTGCTTACATTCAATGGTTATATTTCATTTGCAAACAAGGTTCAACGGTTTATGGATGTTTGATCAATACATGAGTTATTTTTGATCTATGATAGTTCTTCCAACACTTGTTTAGATTTCTTTTTCAACTCATGCAATTTTTTTCACTCATAATCACAATCCATCCATAATCTAAGTAATTTGCCTCATCTCTTGAAACTTAGTTGCTTGTAGGGAATCCTCCCCCCCTAGTGATTTACCCAAATCACTGAAGAGAAGGGAAGTAGTTGTGGGTGGCAGTTGCATTACTTCCATAGTTGTACTTAGCTAGAGCCTCTTGAGACTTTGCATTTAGGGTGCTAGTTTTTTTGACAATAGGCTACATTGGTCAAGATAATGTTGTTGAAGGTCTAGATAAATAGGATCAAGTGGATCAAGTGGCATTGAAGGCAATCTTTACTCTTAGAGGTAATGAATTCAAATTCAAGTCTTTGTTCAGTTGCACAAGAGTGTGATGAAGACGAGAGGTGGATGAGGGAGTTTTCCGTAGAGGCCAGAGCAAAGGAGAAAGAAGTGACGACTAGCATGTCAATGATTACCAACCATGCCATTTGAGATTCGGAATTACTAGTGTTATTCTTTGATGGACTATCACGTCATAACCCAAAAAATGCTGGAGGTGGTGGTGTTATTTGTTGGTATGGCACATGTGTTATTAGGGGATAATAGTAAAACTAATAATTTCACTGAGACCAAGTCGACATACCATGGCCTAAGGACATTGGATGTTGGGTTCACTAGAGGAAATACTGTTGGTGACTTGAGTCTAAATTGATGATCAACTACTTGTCAGGTATCTTCAATGCCAAGGCTCCATTGTTTTTCGACAAATTTGGATACAGGATAAAGTTGCTACATGATTATTCAAAAGAATTTGGTATGCCAAAGCTGACACCATGTCTAAAGAGGTGGCTAAGTTGAGGGAAGGAGATGTTTGGGAGCCTCAACAGGACGATTCAAGAAGTCCTCGGGAGGGATCTATTATCACAGATCTTGTAGTTGCCTCGATAGATAAATCCTATACAAGATGGCAAAGGGGATAGGCAACCAAAGCTATGACCTACGAAAACCCTAACCCTTAAAAGATGGATAGTTGTCACGTTGGTTAGGGATTCCTTCACTTTATGCCATTAGAGAAGCCCAAGTGACAAAGGGGGAGACTCGGATCAATCCTGAAAGGAAAGATCCAAGACAAATCACCAGATCAAACTCCTGTCAGAGAATTCGTAAGGTGTGTCTGAAACCCTAGATTTAAGGATGAGCCACAAATTAAGGATACCCGAGTGGGATGGTTATTTTAGATTGGAAATGTCACTCACGTGATTAAAATAGATGGCTTGCAAAGATTGAAGTTAGATCTAGGATGCTGGTTCAAATGATCAAACTCGGACCGTGGGGGGATTTAAGCAGATGATTGAGAAATCCCCAGGACGAAGCTGATATTGACAATTATGGCTTCCTGCACACTAGCTGGAATGAAAGATTCAACAATGAAAATAACCTAGATGAAACCATACAAAAATAGAGGGAAAAAGGCCGACTTGCTAAAGGAAGGGCGTTTTCTCCCAGACAGAGACCAGTGCCTGGAGGGGGGCAGAGGAGTCCAAGCTTGACGTTTTTGAGAGAGAGGGGTTTTATCAGTATGCTGCACAAAACCCAGATTGCCAAATTTGCAGACTCCCAGTGCAAATTGGTTCGATGATTTTTCCTAATGCTAAATGAGGTTTTTTCAGTGAAAATTATTGATGGGCAATGCATGAAAATCAAAAGATGGAGAACTTACCTGAGAAACGTACCTGAATCATTGCTGATGACCTCCTGGATGATGAAGAATGCCTTTCTTGAGATCAAATAAGATTTCCGAACAAAGATTTTGATGAAGTGCTGCTTTAGCCAGTGTCCCTAGCGCCCCTGTTTCCCTGCCAGACCAAGGAAAATCAATCAGTATGGCAAATAAACGGGAAATGCAAGCTAAAAGAAGTACAAGAAGAAATCATAAAGAAGTTCTACTCCCTGATAACCAATTGCCGAGATCAAACCACAAGTGAGTCCCCCCACCAATGCGCCTCTCTCAGAATCACCTCTTTCAACCTACAAGTTAAACAGGTACAAGGAAAGATACAAAACCTATGCCGGATTTATCTTAGTGCAAAAGAAAAGCAGTGCTAGTCATCAACTCATTCATTCATCAAGCAAGTAGACAAGTGTGTAGTCCCAGACAAAATCTCTTTATTTCAATTCCGGTGCCAGAGCTCATGAATTACTATGGGGGGGTCACCTCTCTTAAATAGTTTGAGAGAGACATAAACCCTAACTCACTTTATCATCCAACGGTTGAGATTAAAACATCATCAACGGTGGATATCATCAATACATCAATCAATACATGGATCAAGTGACTAAGTCAAAGAGGGGGCGCACTTTACTCAAGGACGCCTCTCTAAAGTGAAATGTCACAACATAACATAAGTTATGACATGATACAACATATGAGGGGGTCACTAGGGGCTTAATTCACCCTAGGCCCTTTTACCACTTCATAATATAAGATATAACAATGAAATACATTAATAGCCAATTAGAGGGGGCGCCCCTTGGGGGGCTTTCCTCATTGGCTAAGCCATAGTAAAATAATCCGGACATCTGCTGACTGAAAACTGCTGGAGGACTGTCCGGGATGCTGAGAAACATCATTTGCCAAAATTCCAACCCCTTTCCTTGACCCAGGAGGACTGTCTGGGATGCTGAGAAACATCATCTGCCAAAATTCCAACCCATTTCCTTGACCCAGGAGGCGAAATTGATTTTTTCAGTGATTTTCTAGTTCATTTTTGTTGGTACAATCTATGGAAACTGATAAATCCATCATAACTTTGTCCAGGGTGCAAACTGATTGCTTTGGATGATCTGGAGACATAGAAGAATGGTATAAGTGACTACTCATACCCCCTGGATCACTGCTCTGCTCTAGGAGAACCCATCATACTGCTATCTGGAATAAAATTTGATCATTTAGCCAATAATTAAGTGATAGTAATCACTTTTCTGGAGAACCAGGGCCAGATTCTCAAAACTGAAACTACAGTATTGGTCCTGGGCATTTCTGGAACAAATATAAACCATGTTGTATTTTTGAGTCACTGCCTTGGGAAACGTGATTGACTTGGTCAAGTGGATTGACAGGTCAAAGTACCCAAATTCAAGGTGAGATACTATGCCAATATGATCCTGCAACCATCCAAGGTAAGAAATGCTCCAATGATGTATATCAAAACCAAACTTGAGTCAGTTATTCATAATCATGGTGCCTAACAATCATAATAATAATAAAATATACCTTTGCTTCTGAAAAATCTTAGAGTCCTCTGGAAATCTGCTTGTACATGCCATGCTTACAAAGAGTAAAAGATGTGCTATAGATGGGTGAGGGTGGAAGAACAAAGCTAAGGCAAGGGGAAATGACTCTTGACTGACTTTGACTTAGTGATCTATCCAAATGATAACCAATACACTCAACCAAGGTGGCATTTGCATGCTAGATGAACAATAGGGAATGATGGTGTCTCACAGGTGGATGAGCTGATCTAAAAAGTGTCCATTCAACATTGGCAATCATGTCTATGACTCACATCCAAGCTAAGCACAAGCTCCGTGAGGATCTTTTATAGGACTCTTGCGTTGAGTACACAAGAAACTGTAGAGAAGAGATCCTAGGGGACACTTAGAATTAGCTGCCCCTTACTCCATCTCACATCAAAACCCTTAGGCTTCGTGAGAAATTAATCATTACATTTCAACAATAGGCCAACAATCTTTAGATTTCCACTGCTTTATTTGGGCCTTTTATAATTTCATTTCATAGCCTTTCTGATTTGTGTCTAAAGATAGAGTTTGCAATTTCATTTGCAGGCTTTCATTTCATAATATATATAGCATATAACTCATAATGCATGTAATGATGGTAGACATACTGCTTCAAGTTTTAGCTGACAACTTCTCGGGCAACTAGGGGGAATATCCACAATCAGGACCAAACATCGGGGGCAATCGACCAGAGAGGTCAAGGCTTCAAAACCCAACTCACTTAAGCTTAGGAACCAACACCGGCGGGTTCTCCTGGCCCAGAAGAATCAAGGCTTCGACAAGTTTTGTTGCACAACTCAGAGCTGAGACACAAAACAACATGGGATCTAACATGCATAGGGGTCAAAATGGGGAAAGGATCTTCAATCTCACAAGTTTCCATCAGTCTGAGTCATGGGATAGACACAAAAATGAATGAACTGAATGGACGGGCACCGATGACATGGAATCAACCTAGCACTAAGGTTTACACTTTGTTTGAGCATGGCATGAGCAACAATCTTCACATTGAATTCTTCGATAAATCATAGCACAGGTTAGAGCAACACATAACATTAATGATTATACATATAAGCACAGGTCACCATAATCATCCTGTTACCACCTAAGTTGTACTTAGTGGTTTTTTTTAATCAAGTGAGCCTGGTGAACTGGACAAGGATAACTTGTTCGGACTTCAGAGAACCTTCAGTCTTGCTTCTGGGAAGCTTTGTTGTACTATATCACATGTTCATACCCCATGGGGGAATTGTAATAAATGTTCTAGCATGATAGTGTCTGTAAAAGACTCAGTCTCTTAGACTTTATTTGTCAATCCGATCAGCCCAGGGTGTTTTTTCCCTTGGTTATTATTGGCTGTTGAATAAACGACTGATAATTTCTGAGTTTTTCACTCCATACCTCCAAAGTTGGGGTGGTCGGCTTGGCATTTAGGCCTATTGAGGTTATTAGAGTCTATGTGTCAATGTATAAACATGCTAGACATCATGGTCGAGTCATATGAACATGTCTAAGTACCCCTAGGTTTTTTTCAATTTTTCAGTGTTTTTTATTAAAATTTAATTTTTCCAAAACTTAGGCTATTTTTTAATAGTTTAATTGGAAAAATTGATTTTGTAATAAAAGTGGGCCAAATAATCTGTTTCAGTCATGTAGGTGCTCATTTTCAAGCTAAGAGCACCATGTAAACACATGGACCCACTATTTCCTAGTTTTGAGTGATTTTCTATCACTCAGGTCAGGAAGCCCCAAAATTCAATTATTGATTATTTTAATTAATAAATTGATGAATAATGGAGCAAATCCATAATCATAGATCAGTGGATTCTCAGTTGATATGATTGAAATCAGTCAGATCTGAACCAGATTGACTAGATCTGACAAATCCTTAACTGAAGGAGGTGATCAAATCAGATCCAGAGTTGATCTTCAACATCCTTTATGGGGAATTTCACCCTCCCTCTCTCCTCCACACATTTTTGGCTCATCTGGATGAGTTTTGGTGGATACTTCAGTCAACAGGTTGAGGTGTCAGTCAGATCAGCCCCCCGATTGACAGTTGCACTCAGTGAGACTCAGATCTGGCTCAGCTAGACACAGATCAGGCATTGATGGACTCTCCTTCAGCTGATTTGATCTATCTCCTTGGGATTTGCACCCCCCCTGCGCTGGATCTCCTGGTTTTTGTATATATCCTGGTTGAAGCTCCCTCTTCCAAGCTGGTTAGCGCTGGATTGAAGGGCTTGCTATTGTAATTGTGTATTGATCATCATTTGTTGAAATAAAGAGAAGCTTTGGAGGCTCAATTGTGGAGTACCTTTCATGTGTGGATTATCATTATCATGTTGCATTCGAGGTGAAACTGCTATTTTTTCAATTTTTTGCACTTAACTGTTGTTTGCCTGAATGGTTATTGAAATCATAGGGATAGATCATTGTAAGTAAGCTTACTTCTATTTTGCTGCATATGTTTGAATGAGCTAATACCTGTATGCTAAATAAGATTATTTGCATGCTGTATCATCTACTTCTCATATGTATCTTCAGATTTAATGGTTCTGTTTGCAGGATTTGTTGTGTAGCTTACAGGTTTGCCGTGACTGGAAGACCTATGGTTCAGGTTTGATTCCATTGGTTTCCAACAGAGATTTCTAAGATCGTGCCCCTCGGTGCTTCACTACCAAGTTTCCTTTGCAGATCTGCTTCAACAACAAGCACTTCTCTTCCCCTTTTCCTCCTTTAAAAATCTTAAATTTTCTTCAAACTGGTTACTATTAAGGTTTCTTATTGCTCAGATCTGTCTCATTAAGAAAATTACACATAGATCTAGTTAGTAAGATCCCTTCCTAATTCTAGATCTTAGTTTTGTTTTGCATATAAAGTTACATTTTAAGAGATCTAGCTGAAATTACCATATTTTCGCAAGCATTTTAATGAAAATTTGTAGCTTGCTGTTAAGGTAGTTTCCTTTGCTGTACGTTAAAATTTCATATTCTGCAATAAAAGTGCACATCTTATTGGCTGCCCAAAAGGCAAGCCAAGATCCCAAGGAAAACCTGCTTTCCTTGGTTCCTGTTTTACCCTTTTAATTAGTTTTCAGCTTACTTTTTTTTGGTGAAAAGTGAGCTGACCCAAAGGTGCTTTCAGAGTGATTTTGGGCATATTTCAGTCTAATATGCTTGCTGGTTTTTAGCAGGTTTGACAGAAAATAAAGGAAGCTGCTGTTCGGAAGTGGCCTCAGGAGCGTTCAAATCCCCCCAGGGGTCTCCCATTTGACTAAAACCTTTAATTTTCGCACTTTGTAAGCTCTTGATTTCACACCGTATAAGGATCAAGAGGAATTATATCAGTTCTTTGATATTGTAACCGCTGTTAATAAAAATAATTTTTTGAATAGGCTCTTTCAAGCCCATTCCCCATCCCCCTTGGGGGGATTTGCGTCCGTGTCCTTTTTTTTGCTTTTTCATTCATCTTTCTTAAATCTAGCGTAGCTCTAATCTGCAGGGTAGTATACTTTAATTCATTATTAGTTTCATATTCCATATTTGATATTTCAAAGTAATCTTAATACTTACCCCACGACTTCCCGATTGACCCGAAAGGGGAAAGAGATTCGTGGTAGGACTAATTAGAAAACCAGAATTGTGTATCTGTTTTCTTTCTGTCATTTGTTTTTTAGCTATTATAAAATTAACTCCTCCTTGATTCCCCAATTGAGGTCCACTTGGATCGAAAGAGGTTCTTGGAGGGTTTTCTTTTAAACAAGAACACCCATTGTAAAATTTACTAAAATTGACAAGACTCTGGTGTGTATGCTCTGCACTTGGCTGCGGTTCATGTTAGTTTTTGTACCTAGGCAGATGTTCCCTAGGTGACTTTATTTTGCCTAAGTCACTTTAAGAGGGAAAAAGGTGACCCTCACATTAAATGTCACTTAATGAGACTTTATAAACATAAAGTCACTTTTTGATAAATTTAAGTGAGTGAGTAATTTTATTTATCTGAATTAAATAAAAGGGATTTTTACTCTCATTGATTCTCATCCGTTGGATTAGATCTCTTTTCCACCGTCGGATTAGAAACTCACTTAGGGTTACTCAAAAAGGCTGAGGAAGGCAAAAGGGCATTTTTTACTTTTCATTTTTGTATGAGAAGAAGAGAGAGCTGAGAAGGAGGTCGAGCTTCAGCAAGGGCACGATTTTCTAAAAGAGTTTTTTGCACGGAAATCGAGGAGTACAGGGCATTTATCGCAGGCACAGATTTCGAGAAGAGGTACGGCCTGCGTTAATTACAGTACGGCTGCATCTAATATTGCACAGTCTTCGAGGGAGTACGGCCTGTTAGTTTGGCTGTACGGCTGCATTAAATACAGCACAGAAATCGAGGGAGTTAACAGCATTTATTTGGCACGGTTTTTGATGGAGTACGACCTGCATTAAATTGCTGGCATGCAAATCAAGACAGGGTACAGTACATTTAATTGCTGGTACAGATTTCTGAACTGTGTACGGTCTGCAATTTATTGGCACAGAAAACGAGGGTGTACGGCTGCTGTTTGCTGGGCACAAGTTTCCAGATTTTGAGATAAAATATGTGGTGGAGATAAGTTGTATTTCTACTGTATTTCTGTCCTTTATTTTGCTGAAGAAAATAAAATATCTCTCTCTTTGACTGGTTTTCCCCGTGGGGGTTTTTCCAGGGCTTATTTGGCCAAAAATCTTTGAGTCAAATTTATGGTGTGACTGTCTATGTGTTTATTTCAGCCTGTTAGTAATTTTACTGTGTGTTTAAAATTGTTCGGCAATTTTTATTTTTTAAGTAGCTCTCAGCCTATGCAAAACCGGCTGAAGTGAAAAACACAAAATGTTCATTTAAACCAGCAAGCAGTAAAACTTAGTTTTTCTACAGTTCATCCGATCAGTCAAGCTGTATCAAAAGCACTTGAGTGACTAGTATAATTAGGACTCACTTTCCCAAATTAACAAACCAACAGGTGAAAATCCAACACCTAGATCAAACCATCACGGTGGCAAAATACCCAAAGGAAGCGGGAACTTCTGAAAAGTGACCTCGGGGCACCGATCTCTGTCACACCCTAACGGGTGCGTTATGAACAATAGCCCCAGAGACTCCATTCATCCCACATATTCCTTGCGGGTAGCCGTGAAGGTTTAGTTTTGGACATACTCCAAGTACTCTCGGGTATATCTGGAGTCCACCCCTTAGCCTAATTTTAATCAACTCACACCTCAAATTTAACTTAAAACATACCAAGAGGCAATTGCAAAACATTCACTCCAAGCACATGCAAGTACATTGATTTTATTTTTGACTCCATTCTAAGGTACTGATTATTTTCTTGCTTTATATATATATTGTGTCTTAGCATTGTGCTTTCGTGTGTTCATTTTTGTATCTTGTCATCTTTGATTGTCTATAGTTAAATTTCAAACTCCTAAGTAACTCATTCAGTTTAACATCACCATACTAAGTAATTATCCTTAGTAACTTAATAGGGTCTACCCCCCTTGGCTTCGTTAGGAGTTGAGCCTAAACGGAGGAGTCAAGAACAAGGTGACAGCCTTGACTCGAGACTTGCCCCCAAGGACACACCGAGTGGCTTGAAGATTTCTGCCACGTGACCCAGGTGTGTGAAAGGCGGCAACACATCCTAACATGACAATCATAGGTGTTTAAGATACATCACAGAGCCAAACTAATCCAAGGAAATATACCTGAAAATATACCTGATCTCACCATGTATACCTGTCTCAAACTAACAAGCCCCTCTGTAATTGTGTGTACCAATTCCTGATTTGCTGCTATGCTCTAATGAACTAGATCATCACCAAAATCATCTCAATGGACTCTTGAATCTCAGTCATGGCAAGGAAAATATGATGAACAAGGCTCTGAAGTGGCTGAAGCTGTAAAGATCCATGTTGATACCTGATGTAAAAAGTGGCCTGGAATAGAAAAAGAGACAAGTCTGCATGCTGCATCATGGAAGCATGGCTGAAAATGTATATGTGATAACAGGATCAACTGTGTGAGGAAATATTTTGGATCTCTAGTTTTGATTTAAGTGTTGGGTGTGCAAAGGATTGACATCCATTGCAATATGGAAAGCTTGCTCTATCTTAAATTGATTCAATGAGATTTGGTTCATTCTGGACATAGGGTGCTCTTATTTCTGTTAAAGATGTGAATGTTGACACCCAGGGAAATTTAAAGAAAGCTTACAAAGATCTCCTTAGAGATGGCCCGATGGGTAAGGACAGAGAAGGGTGTGAGGGTGATTTGAAGGCTGATGGTGATCTCGGTGAGGACCTGGATCAGATTTCAGCAGGACTGGATAAAATGAGCAAGGCCTACTGGGTGATTGCAAAGGTAGCTGCTTTGATTAATGTAATGAAAGGATTCTTAGTCCAGCATCATATGTGGACATTGAGGAAGAATTTGACTCTTCAGTAGACATAAAATCAAATCAGAATTCAGATCTGCCTGACTCGGTGGAAGTTCATGGTTTGTCTGTTGTAGGGAGTCGACAAAGGAGGAGGACTTGGAGGATGATGATTCAGACTGAGGCCAGCTGTCTCCTCTGCGGCATGGTTGTTTTCTGGCTTTCCCATAAATTTGTGGTTAGAAGTCTATTTCTGAAAATGCTTGAGGGTGGCTCCATATCTCAAAAAAGTGACGTGAATAATATTTTTTTGACAATTTTGGTAAAGTTTTGTATAAGTTGTATAAAATGCTTAGTTGGTATTTAGGGAGCACAGGAAATAATTATTTTAAATTCCAGATCTGCAGAGGAAATTATAGGCAACCGGTGAGTTGATGCTGATTTTATAACATATTTTGTATTCAATTTTCTATAGATAGAAACCTGTTAAAAAATTGGTCCATCGCAAACCAAGTGATTTTTTGCCATTTTTCTTAAGATCCAACAGTCCAAAGTTGGTCTTAGTGAGCGGTAACAACTGTTGTGATCATGATAATCATCAGTATTCGTGTGATATGAAATGATGGGTTTAACAGACTGATGGGTTAAATAGATATAAATTCCATTTTGGTAGGTCTATTGTGTACTAATTTGGGCTCTTTGAGGGGTGCCTGGAAAGAGATCTAGTGAGGTAAAAATGTCCTTGAGAGGGGCAAGTCCTATTAAAAAGGGTACTTGGTTTATCAATTTTTTGATATTGCCTTTGTTTTTTCTCAGGTCATGTTTTATCATAGAGTAGAAAAATCCATTTTCTAAGTTTGGAGTTCTGTTCACACATACAGTGAGTTGTAATGGGGACTAATTTCAATAAGTGACCTCTATGTTTTCCTTGATTGCAATGGTGATTAGAATAGAGCCTAAAAATCATTCTTGTCAAGATTGGACAATGCATTTCTTGTGAGTCATTACTATTACAGTTCATGTATTGATTGAAGGTGCATTTGAGATTCAACTGCTTTGGAGACTTTGACTATTGGCATTACATGGATGAAAAAGATTTTAACATATTCTTTAAGTGGCAGAACCTACATATCATTCTGTCAAGATTGGACAATGCATTTTTCGTGAGTCATTACTATTACAGTGCATGTATTGATTGAAGGTGCATTGGAGATTCAACCGTTTTGGAGACTTTGACTATTGGCATTACCTGGATGAAAAAACTTTTAGCATATTCTTTAAGTGGCATCCTAAATTTTTGAAGTCACTGCACATCCATTTGTAGATGGAAACCAAAATTAGCTTTATTTAACCAGCATAAACATTTAAAAAACTAACTTAGGGCGATTAGAACATTATGGAACCAAAATAATAGATGCCAAAGTTATCATTCTCTGATGTCCTATCTTTATTCCATTTTGAAAAGATTGAAGTTATAGATTTCATATTTTAACTAGTGGTGGCACCTTTTTTTGGCATCTGATGTTTATATTGATTTTTTATGATCAGTGTTGAAGGTATCAGTGAAGAATGAACATGAGGATGTTCCTGTAACAGTTCGTGTGTTTGGCCCTAATACAGATGTAGTTATTGATCGCGAGCGAGAGCTGCAGGTTTACTTCTTCTAGCTTTCTAAGTTTTCATTCAGCACAATCTGTATAATTGAAGTTCAGTTCTTTTGAATCTCCATTTACAGAAATCAGCCTATTCAATATTGCAACCCTTCCTTTTGGCAGTTCTGTTTCAAGCCATTTTTTTTATTTCACAGAATTGAAAGAATGAAACGCATTGATGATTTTCAACATAAATTAAGCTTTTCCCCTTAAGCCTCTTAAACTGAGATAATCAATGATCATAGAAAGATGAATCCAGAGAAACAAGTTTTTGGAGCTTAAGAAATTCTGAATTGAGCAAAGAGAAAAGATAAGATTATATAATTAATGGTCAAAGAATGAACACAAAATTAGTTCAATGGGACTGAGTACATCCAGCAAAGGTACAAGGTGGGAGTGAAAAAGCATCTCCTAGAACAAAAGAAGAAAGAGAGAAACTGGGCAAATATAAGAAGCCTAAATACTAAAGTACAATATAAAGTAATGAAAACTAAGAGCAAAGCCTAGGTACTAAGCCAAGAAAAGACTTCCAGGCTGCTGGAGCTGGCTTCCAAGTGCTAGTCCGGGGGGGGGGGGGGGGGGGTGTGGCAAGGGAGTGTGTCTTACTCTGAGTCATCTATTGCTGTGAAATGACCAATACACTGCCATATTATATCTCTTGGGGAATGACCAGGGCTGATGGGGGCTGGCTGTATGATCTTGGGGGGAACACAGCCACAACAAAATCTGACTCTCCTAGCGTCCAAGGCTGCAGGGAAGAATTTGCGGATGGAAATGTAGTTACTCGGCTGGACCTGTGTGGTAAGTGTGCTGAGTGGGGTCCCCTCAGCCCTGTGGCCTCTGTTATCTGATCTGTTTGCTGGACTGCTGGGAAGCGACCTGTGTCAGGGAGCGACAGCTCCTCATAAGCCTTGAAGAGAGAGGCCGAGCCCTTGGTGGGGAATGAAAATAAATCCACGTCTTGACTGCTCTGGTATCTGAGGTATCATGGGGCTCTGCCTGTCACTTGTCCTGATCAGATGAGACAACTGGGAAGGAAGAGGCGATCCTCCTACTTTTTTTACTTCACAGAACTGAAAGAATGAGATGCATTGATACTTTTCAACTTATATTATGCCATTGTCCCTTTAAGCCTTTGAATCTGAGACAATCATAGAATGGTGAAAGCAAAGAAACAAGTTGTTGGAGCTCAATAAATTCTGAAATGTTGAGCAAAAATATTTTAATGTACAGGAAAATTGTGAATTGTGCAATGCATAATTTTATTAAAGGAGAAGACTATATGTTGACAACCTGCATTTTTAGACAAATTTGTTGTGTAAAAATTGAAGTGCAATGCGTCCTTTGCCAGTGGTATTGCTAGGTTCAAGTCCAACTCCCTATTTCTGTGACTCTGTGTTTGTGAAGGTGGTGGTGCACTCCTAGTGTCAATAGCCACCTCCTGTAAAGATGTGCTCTGGAACATCCTCCTCCTCTACCACCATCCCTCGCCATCTCCTCTTGCACCTCATGTAACCGATCAGGGCCAAAGTGCATGACAGGCCTCTTGGTCTCCACCCTCCATGCAACAGTGGTGTCAATCCCATGCAATGAAATGGCCTCCATGTTAGGTGTTTTTGAAGTTGTCTCACCCACAACCGAAGATTGTGGTTGACGTAGACCATGCCATTAAGACATCATGATTCCAACTTGTATGAGCCTATCAGGGTCATAAATATAAATTATAATCTATAATACATATTAGGGCATAAAATCATAAATTTATAATTTAAAATGAATCCAAAATTTAATTTGAATTTTTTTAACCTGTTGTGCTTCTTGGTGTGTATTTTCTAAACACACTCTAGTTGTGCTCACATCTTGGCGAGCTAGATGTTTGGCTAAGCACCCAAATGGAAAGTTTTTGTAAATTGGCTACTCTTGAGCCATAGCTTTTCCACCAAGCATCTGTTAAAGTTAGTGCAGCTAAGAAACCCATACTCAGGGAGGATGGTACCCTAGTCAGTTAACTAGGGTAGAGTAAGACCCTAGAAGGTACCCTAGGGCCCCCAGTAGTCTCCTGGGGTTCTTGGTCTGGGACCAAGCAGGTTGATGCCATGGCAAAGTGTTAAACTAGCAGCAACAAGGAAGGGCTTCTTGCATGCAGAAGACTTAAATTATGAAGCCAATTGTATTTAATTATTTTTTCTAAGTTTACTTTGGAAAATATCTAAAGGGATCTAAATTAACTTTAGTGAAACACTAGTCAAAGTGAAAGTGAAATTAGGGTTTTTGCTTTACCTAAAGTTATAAAAGAGAGATCAATTGGTGGAGAGAACACACACTTATATTTCGACAAAGACAGGATACAGACAGGGAGAGAAAGTTAGACAAAGGATTTAGCTGAGAAGACGGAGGAGCGAGCAGCAGGATCATCGAGCTTTGTACAGTTGGGCCGTACACTCACACAAGAGGGTGTTGAGGTTTAGCTGGGATTTTTGCCCAATGATTTTGTCGGGTACTGCATTCGCCAGGTTTTGGTGAATTTGCAGTATTGTAAACGCTCCATATTTTCTCATAATAAAATCTATATCTGATTGTTGCACCGGTTTTCCCATCTTGGGTTTTTCCGGGGGTTTCCATACCCAAAATAATAGTGTTAATATTGTGATGTGATGTTGTGATTTATTTCTCAGTTTTATATTTCGCTGCATACTGTAAAAGATATTCATGTGTGGTTATCAGTAGAGATTTGCATGCACTGTTAGCCCTAGTTTGAATATTAAAGGAAAATTTACACAAAGTCCCTAACATATGGTTAGGGCCCCTATATGTCTCTAGGGTATTCTGGTCTGGGACTAGACAATTTCTTGGACACGATGTACAAGTAGATTTTGCAGGTTGAGACAGAGACTTCTTGGTCTAGGACAAGGAAGATTCTTGGTTTGGGACCAAGCAGTTCCTGTAGGAGCATTCCTGGTCAGCTAACCAGGTGAATCTTGGTCAAGTTGACCAAGATGATGATGTGTGGTGCCCTTTATCCTAATCGGTTATTGCTAGGTTGTTTCTCAAGGGACTGACCACCCCTTGATGATGTCACTAACACCTAACCCTTAGGAGCAGTATTGAGGACCAAAGGATCACATCATCTAGTTTGGATCTTCTCCTTATACAATGATGATTAAAATATATGTAACAATGTATTAGAGAAAAGACTAAAGTCCTTGGTCTTGTTGGGCCTATGGGTAAAAGGGGTTGTTTATCCACCTTTATGGTACACCTTGGTCTTATGGGTATGAGGGTTGCCTTGTCTTCTTATTATGACCCCCTTTGGTTGACTTATGGTCTTTTGTCTTTTACTTGGTCCTAGTGTCCTTATGGTGGGTACCTTTGGTATGATAACTTTTATTTTATGGTTTTTATTTTTTGGACCTTTGGTACCCTTTTTAAAGTCAACCTAATTTTATTTTATTTGTAACAATCCTAAGACTTAGGGGTTTCCTAAGTGACCTTTCTAGAAGGCTTATCAAGACTGTAAATTAAGTACTCAAATTCATTCTTGAGTGTATCTTGTATCTTGATCTGATACTAACCTTGGTTTCAGTTCTGTTTTATGCATTAAAGTATGTCAAATCCTCACCTAACCCTAAACTTTAACAACATCTACAACAAATAAGAGAAACATAAGAAATAAATTGAAATTCGAAAGTTGAAACAAAGGAAGAAGAGACATTGAAATTTGAAGTAGAGTGAAGCTTACCTGGCATTTTGGTCTTCTTGTCCTAAATAACCATGTCAAGACCAATTGTTCCACTAGCCAACTTATATATCTCAATTTCATTGGAAATCTTTGCACCATCCTCTAAACACGTGAGGAATCCATCCATAACCTCAACATCAAATCTAAAACCACAAGAGTAAGAGAACACGGGGTTGAGGTAGATCCTTATGACATGAATGAGGTGATGGAGTGTATTGTTCCACCGCTCATCAATCACCCTCCATAATAATTATTATTTCTCATACCCCTTGTTACCCCCCATTTTGTCATGGGTGTCCACACATGATTTTCATCACACATTTGATAGGGTTTACATGTTGATGGAGGTGTATGGATGGCCTAGTATTAATGCTTTCCTTTATGATGATGCCTTGGACAGGATTTGATGGAGTACTTACTTGTCGTTGCCTTCCATGATTAATGATGATGCATTCACTTGCATGTCACTTGCTCATTCTTCACTGATGAAACGTCCTATCATTTGTGGTTTTCTATACCATCTTCATGTCATGGATGGTCTTTTGTGGTGGAACTCTTGGCTTGTTCACTTGATTTGATGGTGTTGGGAGGCTCTTCCATGAGAGCATCCTAGCCTTTTGGGTTGATATGGTATCTTGATGACATATACTATCATATCTAGTGGAGCGCTCTAGGTTATTGGAGATGGTTTGCACTTAATGATGACTTGTGGTTGTTTTGCTTAGAGCACCCTTGCTACTAGACCATTGGTTAAACATCATTAGACATAATTTCATTGGAGCGCTCTTGGTTTTTAGCATGTAGATGGCATATTAACTCCATTGGGGTTTGTTTCCCGTTGAAATGGTAGTACAAGCCACTGACAAACATATGCGAAGAAAGTGAACACTGTCACCTTAGTCACTTATCCTAACTTCTTCGCAAGTCGAAACCTCCTAGGGGAGATCCCTATGTAACTCTGCAAAAGACACTTAGACGCCAAGTATATCTCATATGTGAGCAAGGTTAGTGACCAGTGCCTAAAGGAGTCGATCAAAAAGTGGAATAGATGTACTATGAGCATGCATATGAATTGTGCAAGTTCATCCAAGGATAAGCCAATTGCGTATCTAATGAATACCGATGTGCAAATAGTATCCAAGGATATGTAGATATTAATGAAGTACAACTGCAACAGCAACAATAAACCCATTAGGTAGAATTTCAAATTTTAAATTTCAAATTTTATAATTTGTCAAACAATAAGAAATGCAGATGTACAGTAGTATAAGTAACATTTATTAGTCATCTATTCAAGTATTTATGGCAGCCGAAATTTCATGCTGAGATTTTAGGGAGGGTTCGAAATTTACGACACAAAATTTTAGGGTGCATAATTTTAGTCCTGAAATTTTAGGGCGCGGAATTTTAGGGCATGGTTACTTCAGCCATTATCTATACCTGAGCAGAAATGGTAGAGCATATCGATGGACTTCATTACAGGTTTACCCAAGGTATAGGGACGAGATTGCTTATACGTGGTAGTAGATCGGTTAACAAAATTTGATCACTTCTTTTCCATTCCTTTTGATTATTCCGCATCATAGGTTAGCATACTTGTTTTTTCAAGAAGTTTTTAGACTACATGGACTACCTAAGACTATTGTCAGTGACCGAGACAGTAAATTCTCGAGTGCCTTCTGGCAGGAGCTTTTTAGATTAGTGGGGACAGAATTAGCTACTAGCACAAGTTATCATCCTCAGAGTGATGGATAGACAGAAATAGTTAACAAATGGATTGAGGGGTATTTAAGAAATTATGTAGCAGGGCAATAGAGCACATGGATTAAATGGCTACACCCGGGTGAGTACTGCTATAATACCACACACCATATGTCTATTGGGATGACTCCTTTCAAGGCTTTATATGGCTATGAGGCGCTCAACTTTGCAGATTTGGTCTTCGGAAATAGCAAAGCACCTAAGGCAAAAGATTGGGTACAGGACAATCAAGATATTTTTAAGCTGCTAAAATAGAATTTACAGATAGCTCAAAACCAAAAGAAATTGTACGTGGACAAACACAGGGTCGAGCGTAGTTTTGAGGTAGGAGACTTGGTATACTTGCGGCTACAACCTTATAGACAATCTTCACTTAAGAAAAAAGGGGCGGAGAAACTGAAACCTCACTTCTATGGTCCTTACAAAGTAGTCAGAAGGGTTGGGGAGGTGCCCTATGAACTGGAGCTTTTGGAGGAAAGTAAAATCCATATCGTATTTCATGTATCAAATCTCAAGAAAATAGTGGGGAAACACATCGCTCCATCCATCCATTTACCTCCATTAGATGATGAAGGAATCATAGTGTTGATTCCAGAAAAGATTCTACAGGTTCGAGAAAGGAAACTCATCAAGAGGGTAATTCGGGAATACTTGATAAAATGGAAAGAGTTACCTATTGAAGATACCACGTGGGAAGGATAACATGTATTGCAACATCTTGGTTTACAGTTGCTTGAGGACAAGCAATTTCAAGCGGGGAGGACTGTAATGTCCTCTTCTAAATAAGCATCTGAGACACCCGTTAACCTATTTAATTCCCATAGCTTCGAGTGGGTATTAAGAAATGGGAATTGACTGAGGACATTTAATACTGGGAACAAAAAGGAACATTTCTTCAGTATTATTCGGTCATCAGTATATTAAAGAAGGCCATCGAAGGAGATATCAAAAAGCATGCGGGCCTTATTTCATATTGCATGCGTCAATGAGCAATTAGGTTTGCATGTATGCAAAAGTAAAGTCATGCAAACCCTAAAAGCTATATAAGAAGATAAGTTAAACCAAAAAGACATCTATTATCATTATTCATATTTGGAGATTGGTTTCGAGAGCCGCAACAACAGTAGCCGCAACAAGTTGGGGTTGAGGGCATGAGCCATCAACTAACATGTGTTTTCGACAATGAAATCTATTTGCTCTAATCATTTCCGGATAAGTCATTCAGATCTATCATCAACAACTCAAAGCATTCCTTATTCTTCAGAGATCTTGCGTCCAGATAGGATAATATCACAAGAGTCACGTTTTAGTACTGGGGGTGTATGGGAAAACCAAAGAACCATTCACATTAATCCAAAGATTTCATATTTTCTCCGCATGTCACTTCCATTTTTCTCGGAAGGGACATATTATTATATTGGGAGCTGAGCAGGATATTGAATGCACATATGAGAAAGATACAAGCTCCACACATGTGAGACAAGGGCGTCACTCCCTCGGAAGGAAACAATTTGCTACTAGTCTTGGAGAGGTCAGAAGTCTTGCGTGCGTCCATCAGAATATTCGGGAAGGGTACACTACTAGGTCTGGAAAGTCTCAACCTCATCCGTTAAGTATTGAAACCGTTATGAGATAATCATCAGTTAGAGAAGGGACGTTTTTCTTGCATGGGCTAACCTCCTGGAAGCAACAACACGTTTTTGAGGCTACAGCTCTTGCATGGCATGCATGTCTCCTTTATATTGAAGAACTATCACAACTACAAATATTGGTATGTTACCACCATCTTTCTGAATCCTATTTCCTATTTTATCTCCATATTTGTCATATTTAGGGTTTTTGGGCACGTAACCTGTTTTGCATGCAAACCAAATTATTTATCATACACACCTGAAACATATAAACTTGCAAACAAATCATCATTATCTATTGGTATAAGGATAGAATATCAGTAGGGATATTACAGAAGACAATGAACAAGAACTATAGATTGGATGAAAAAACCTTGGTTCTTGCTAGTCAAATGGGCATGGATGAATTATGGGAGAAGCAAAAGGTTCTTTGCACCTAGCAAAAGGATACTCAGTGCATTAGTGTCTTCGAATGAAAGATTCTGTTCACAAAGGTTGTAAATATCTTTTTACATAGAAGACACTTCATTTCAAACTTTTTCATTAGCATTAGGATGCTATTGTTCAATTTCAAGTTTGCGTTACTTCTTTGTAGGTATCTTACAACCTATGACCTTTAGTTGATTTCTCAAGGTCATTCTTCAATTGATGTTCTTGCCTTCAAATAGGCTGGTCAGTGCATCGAACATTTCCTTTGGAGTATTCTTGGAAGATACTTGAGGGATCAAATGATCCTTGATATAATCAACTATGATCCTCTTTGCTTTGATCATATCCTTCTTGTGCTTGGCTTTTGCTTCATCTCCTTCTAGTTCCTTGACCTCATCTTTGATGTATCCTTCTAGGTCTGTTCTTTAAGGATGAGCATGACTCTATACTTCCATGCTCTGAAATTCTCTGCTCCTTCAAGCTTTTCATCAAGCTTGGTACTGTTTGTCATCTTTAATGAATGCGAACGTCAAATGGAAATACAGAAGGTAGAACTTACTAATTTGAGGACTGCTTCTGAAATCTGCTTCAGGATGACCTAGGGTTTGAGAGGAAACCCTAATTTTCCAACTGTGGTCACTTGCAAATCTGATTGGAGGAAAATATGTGCCTCCCCAAGGCGAGTTGGTCTATAACTTGCTTTTCTCGAATCTTTGGACAAAACCTTGAAAAATCCGATGCCCTATTTTCTCCCGGCAATAGTGGTAGGTCAAAAAATGAAAATCCATAGAATTGAAAATTGCTTCGACAGAAAGATGCGCCCTCCCAGGGCAAGTTGAATGGTCCTTTTTCGACTGATCTATGGAGGGAGTTGTTCGGAATAGTGAGCCCTAGCTTGTTGAATTGCTGGAAAAATTGCTGCGCAATGTCTTCTTTTCAGGTTGGCTCTGATACCATGTTAAGATTTTAAGAGTTGTTAAGCCAAAAGAAAAGGATCACTGAAAGAATAATAAGCACAACAACGCGTAAAGAGAACACAAAGATTTATCTCGGGAAAACCCTCATGGGGGAGAAAACCCAACAAAACTTCCTCAATATAGACTTCAACCAAGTAAATTATAAGACCCCAAAAATAAGGCTAGACTGCTTCCTCCCTCTTAGATGGACTACTCTTCTCTCTTGCGAACTTGCTTGAGTGCTGATTGTGTCCAAACGAGGGAGGCACCTCACCTATTTATACTGATTAATTGAGAAGCCTAATAACCCAACAGGGCCGACTTGCCTTGGGAGACTCGAAATAACATTTTAATAATACTTTTATGAGTACTACTGACCCAATTTACAACAGAGGTTTTACGTCAAGACTTTACATGACCAATTACATCAATGACATCCCTGATCGGAGGAACAACATCTTCGAAAGGAGGAATAATAATAATAACAATAAAAAGTACAATATAGAATTTCTTCTGCAGTTACATTTTTTAACGATAAGTGGGTCATGGTCATGAATGAACAAAGTGGATCCATGCCCAATAACTGATCATAGCCACAAAAGATACAAGGTGGATCTATGTCAAACTCGGGATCATAACCATCAATGAACAAAATGGATAGTCTCATCAATCATTAGGAGAACAATAATAACCAAGTAATGTTTCTCCTAATGGTACCTGTATAAAGTGTGGTACAGTCTTGTGTAACTCAGGCAATAACAAAATATGAAGATGCTACTGTTGACCCAAGGTCTTCAATCCAAACCGCTTAAAGGTACGAATCCTACCCATGCAAATAGATGAGTTGAAGTCGAACATGGGGGATACCATTTGATTATCAGTCATTGATGTAAATGGTTAACAAATACGAGGGAACCCATCGATAATGATAATGGGCCCCAAGGTACCTACTACATTCTAACATGTGTGAATAGATGTTCTTAAAGTCGAACACCTGAAGAATCTATCAAGTAGGAGACATTGATGTATTCCCACTACCCAACAGCGAGGGAACCTGCCATTGATGACTGCCATCCCCAAGGTACCGTTGAAACCCTAAATCTCATTCCGAAAGCAAAATGAGTTGAATTCAATGGAAAGAGACCCATTGGAAGGGAGGCATTGAGGCATCCCCCATCGTTCAACACGAGGATAAATCAAGGAGTGATTTGAGTTAAGACTGGGACAAAGTTTTGCAAAATGGACCACTTAAGACATGATGAAATGGATTGACACTAGGGAATGGCCTACACATGAGGTCAAGGCAACTGCAGAATGGCCGACACAGGTTATATCCTTGAACAGTGAGCACGACACAAAAGTGACTTGGGAAACTTTCGACACAAATGATTGACAATGTAAATCTGCAATTAGGAGACTTTGGCAGATTCTTAATATGATTTGAAGATTAACCAATTATAGGAGTGCTAAACTCTACGATCAAGGTTCAAACCTTATGGTCAATTTCTATAGCCCAACTTTTGATAGATTCAAAACTAGTGCTCTGTTCAAGGAGGACACGACTAGCTACCATAGTTGATAAAATCTGCGAAAAATCTTTGATATCTTGAAATTTCGTGTCTTTTTCAGGATGCAGATTTTTTCGGCCGAAAAAATCACGAGTTTTACCAAAAATCGCACCATGTGAGATTTACAAAAAATTGGCCTTTTTTTTCAAAAAAATCGCGACATTATAAAAAAAATCGCCATGGTCTTGAGCTTTATGGGAAAGTTTGAAAATTTCTAGGTATTTTTAATAGATTTAAAAACACAGATTTCTAAAAAGATTGACTAGATTTATACAAGTAACGTTGAGGTCAGTAATATTAAATGATAATGTTAAATTCTTAAAGTAAAAGTGACATTCTCCTTATCTTTTATTTTCCATCATTTTACTTAAACTTTTAACATTACCATTAATTGTTTCAGGATGTTTGAGAGTGGTTTCAACCTAATCGGACTTCGTATGCAAAAAGTAGAATTTTAAATCCCATTCAAAATTCAACAGACTTAATAGTTTTCAGGATTTTAGGATTGCAACATTTCCACGTGCTTCTATCATGTATGAGGGTAAGGGATTGAATTTAATCAAGCACATCAAAATCTCTATGTACCTTGATGTTGGTGGTGTTGATGCTTGATTGTTGAAGTTGATTGAACTCCTTTGTCATGATCTTAATAAAAATGTACCCTTCAGTGAAGCAAAATCACTTATTTAGCATGGGAATCTTTTTCTACCTTATAACGCTTGGATCAGGAAGCTTCATCAAAATTGTAATGTTTTGGCTAATGTCCTTGGAGAATCAATTTCGAGATTTGATGTAGAGGAAAGGGCTAGACCCTAGAGGAGGGGGGATGACCAATGTTCCAACTGGTGTTGAAACTTCCAAATTTCCAATCTTTAAAACTTTGATGTACCATTTTTTTATTTGGCATCCACTACATCATATATATCAGTATATTATCTATATTTATGTGCCAATGTGTTTATCTAATCTTGTTGTTGCTTTATATGTTTAAAATTCTAAAAAAATGAATATATTTTGTATTTTTTAATGTTTGTCGTGGTTTGCTGATTTTTGCCGATTTTTTGCCGATGTTGCAGAGAAGTTGTATTCGGGACCCTTGCAGATTTTTTGCCGATGCCGGATTTTTCAACTATGGCTGCCACTAATAAATAGATAATTGAGATCTTTTCTTTCCCTTTTCTCTTTTTAAGTACATTCGTCATTTTTAAACGATCTCGACAAAGAGATAGAAGTATGCTCGATAAGACTATTTCGTAGAAGTTTAATGAGCCCGAAAAAGTAAACTCAAACCCTTCTTCATTATTTAACGATCTCGAAGAAAAGATAGAAGAATGCTCGATAGGTTACCATCCCTTTGATTTTTGTTGAGCACAGGGTAGTTGATGCTCATTGGTGTTTTCAATTTTAAAGAGTCTGAAAAACTTAAAGAAGACTCAAGGATTGTTCTTTTTCGTAAAGTTAGTCCCCTATGTCTAAAAAAGCATAAAACAATACGAGGGAGAACTCTTCTTGTCAAGGTTGACTAGAGTATTCAATTTTTGTAATTAGTCCATTTGACCCGAAAAAGGGTTAAACTTATACCGGACATAATTTATTTCTAATCCTTTAATGAGCGTGAAAGAAAACAAGCTTGCTTGGCAATGTTTTCATATTTAGAGAGTTAGGAAAGAGCTTAAAGGAGACTCTATATATACCTTTTCCGTGAAAATTTAACGAGCCCAAAAAAGTAAACTCAAGATCTCCTTTTGTTTTTAGCGAGTTTGAAGGAGGGATGGAAGAATGCTTGTCATGGGAGGAAACGAGTGTCAGGGAAAAGCAAAACGAGTTCCAAGTGCAAGGAACAGACCTATGCATAGTGCAAGGAACATTAGCAAGATAAGGACACTCAGGGGTGTGTCTCCTCCGAGTAAAAGGTGTCAAGTTGCAAAGGTAAAATGATACAGGGCTTAGTGAAAATCAGATATGAGATGAGGGCTTAAATAATGAGTTAAAAGCATGAAAGTTGACATCAGGCTCATAAGCGCAAGAGGGGTAGATGCAAAGCAATTACAACTTGAACACAAAGACAAGAGCCTTATAGGGAATGGCCAGAATTATATGAAAAACTATGTTACCAGATCCACCACCCTAGTGTGTAGGATCCTAGGATCCGCGGATCCGATACGTATCCAGATTGGATCCTCCTAGGATCCATCATGGAAACGTATCCCCTGTAGAAGGAAACGTATCCTGGTCCCATGAAACGGATCCCGTGAAAAATCAAACAATTCCTCAAATTCTCAAACAGATCCTGAAACTTCTAGTGCTTCTATGACCCATTGATACCCCCCCCCCCCCCCCCCCCCCAAAAAAAAAATCGGTTTTTAATGAAAAACTTAAAAAACCCTAAACACCTAATGGCTAAAAGCATAAACCCCATCCCTACTCAAGGTCTGATCTATCCTTATGTCAAGATCTGCTCTTGAATTGTAATATATTATTATCAAGGTTTGCTCTCAACGTTTTTATATGATTTATCTTTATGGTTAAGCTCTACTGTCAAGGGTTGATCTATCTTTATGTGCTATGTTGTTGCCCACTTCAACACTGTTATGTATTCTTGCCATAGCCTTCAACAAAACCACTTTATTCCTTGCTGATAGGGACATGTGGATTGTGGCTCACTAAAACACTGTTTTCCCCTGCTTCAAGTTCATGCCGAAATGGTATTTAAAATTATCAATACCAATCATGGTTACAACTCATCAAATTATCATTTATGGTATATGAACTCCTTTTTTTGATAATAATTTATAGTTTTACTGTTGTGTTTCACTTTCCTGAATAGTTTTGTTTCTTCACTCTATTTTTTATTTATTATAAAAGTATTTTATATCTTTTTGTACTTGTCATTTCCTCGCCGTATCTGGATCTCGGGTTTTAAAAAATCTGGTGAATTCGTATCCAGATTCGGATCCGAATCCAAATCCGTATCTTGGTAACTTAGATGAAAAAGAAAGGCATACGAGTTCTTCTCAAAGTTAGTAAAGCTAAAAAGGTTCCCAAGCCTATGAGAAAAACTCAACATGGGCACCAAAATGACAAGGGGATGCTAACTACCGAAGCTCATGTTAGGTAGACTCTACTGTCGGACTAGTGCAAAACGCATATAGAGATGGCTAATGCACCGGTATCCAACAAGTTCAATCCTATGGCGAATTCAGGTGGCAAAAGGTTCAAATGCATCATAATAGAGGGGAGGCCTAAACCTATATGCAAGTTGCTGAATATACTTGACCGAATTGAGCAATATGCCGAAAAGGATCCCTAAGCAACCATGAATCAAGTGGAAATTCTTGTCTCTAAGAAACAACAATATCAAGATCATATCCAAGACATTTAAAAAGAAAGATCTAATACAGGTCACTTTGGTAGAAATACTTTCAACTTCGTTACCTTCAACATTGTGCGTAAAGGCAAAGTTTACTAGTGAAGGCTCTACATCGCCAAGATATGAGAACCCGCAAGCATTAAAGTCAGACTCATGAGGAAGATCAAACTTGAAAGGAGTAATAAAGTCTACAGGAACAAACTCATCATTGTGGGAGTTGCAAAATCTAGTAACAGGATCAAACTTAGTAGGAATACCGACTTGCAGCTCAATGGGAGATTCGAAAGACTCAAATATGCCAATGTATGAAGATCTATAATTAGTAAGATCAGACTCAAAAGACAAATTGGAGTTGGATTTGATTGCAACTGGGTCCAATCCAGGGAGATGATCTTCAGAAAGGATCTCACTATCCAAAGGATTGTTAGAAAGTATTATAGACTCTAGGAAAACTTCATCTGAAGGAAGTATAACATCCTAGACAAAACACATGTCCAAACATTTAGTTGGATCAATAGGGTGGAGAGTAGGCTGCAATGGCCCCATTGGATGGATCTCTTGGTCAACTATCGAGACCAAGACCCAAGAAGGTAAGCACGAACACAGAGGCTTCTTCTCAGTAACAATTGGACACAAGGAGTCTATAGTTAGATTGATCAAACTACACCCAGTTTCAGAGGCTGACAACTTCCAAGGGTTAGTAAAATAAAGTCTTAAAGTGAGACACCTTAGGTGCTGAAGTCATGGCAATTGAAGATACTACATATATTGTAGATGCATTTGAATGCAGGTCGGGTGGGGTTAGATTGAAGTTTCCCATCAATGCAGGATACATCCCCACATCGACATTCTCATAATCCTTCACAGAATGGCTAACTAGGGGGATATTGGAACCATTTTGATGGTTGGAACCATCAGTACAAAATGATAACTGATCAATGGTAACAATCTTCCCATTATGTGGGAACTTAATGATACAGAAGATTGAAGATACTATAACCATCATTGCTTGGGTCCAACTTCTTCGTAACAACATATTATAATCAAGTGAAGTGTCAACCACCTCCACTTCTACTGTGACTGTTTTCCCCCCCAGCTCTATTGAAAGAACTGGGATTATTCCGTGAGGCTTGAACAAATGGCCATCAAAAGCCTTCAATATTGTGATAGGAGAACTACCTCAGGTGATCAGATAGCCTTCCAGCATGACAAAGACATCGTGCTAGTGGAGGCACCCTCATCAATAACAATACGATGTATAGTGGACTTACCAGATATCACTTGAATCTGAAAGCTGCATGATGGGTTGAACAAGGCTTCCAATTTTCACAATCGAAAGCCATAACTTGACTATCTGTGGGATTAAAGGCTCCTAACGCTGAGAGCAAGTTCCTTTGTTGGGTTGGACAACTCTGCAGAACCTTAAGAGTAGACATTGCACAAGGAGCTTGTGCCAGATCTTCCACTATGCTATAATTTTGGCAGCATGCATGTTAGGATTGTACATGGCCTTCTTGAGAACAATTTTTGAAATTTTTTACTCTAATGCAGCCTCCCCATTAACTTAGTCAAATCAGGTAGATTCAAAGTGGCCAAAAAAGCCAACTTCGTTTGTGCCATGGACTTCCAAGATCTGGGAGCATGAACAACCCATTGATTCATGTTGACATTTTGTTGTCCTGGAATGTATGAAGATCCAGGATTGGTGAAAAGTGAATTATATTGACCAAAATTCTGAACAAACTGTTGTTGTGCACCAGGTTGAACGAATTCTTCAAAAGTACCTCCCATACCTTTGAGAGGCTGGCTACCTAGAAAGGTATTAACGATTGTTGGGTTAACCAATCTTGAACTTCCTAAACCGGAAAAGGGATATTTCTGTATGGAGCATTCTTTCCCTAGGGAAATGCAACACTAATGCCTCCTAATCCAAATGTATGACTAAGTGGAAAGTTAGATGCCAGGGGGTACTAGTGCTTATGCCTCCCAATGACTGGAAAGGAAAACTTATCTGAGGTAGGCTGGAACGAACAACAATTCCAGAGATAGTGGATGGGTTAGGCATGGACGATTGTCCACTAAATGGTGGGAAGTTATGGAGGGGTGCTGAGGGGCCATTGCCAAAAGTAGTAGTAAAAGTGGATGTAGGAAGAAGTGAAGTAGGAATGGACTGGAAACCAGGAAAAATCATCCTAAAAGAAAAGGGATTTGTACTTTGTGGACCATATGCAGGTCCTCTAGTAAGAATCATCGATGATGATGGAGTCCATCCAAATCCTACTACAGAAGATGCATTCACACTAACTCCTCCTAAGTGGTATTAACTAGGGGAGTTATCTTCTACTACCAGACACTTCTCCAGTGGTCTTCATAAGAGCCCACAAAAATGAGGGATCACTTGGCCCAGGAATATCAAACTCAACTCCTTGGCTAGAACTCAGATTCTCCTTCAGGTTTAAAAATCCTGAAAGATCAGCGAGATCCTCAATAGAGGGAAGATCTAAGTTCTCTAGCTGAGAAGAAACAACTAGTGGAGAGTTATCTAATTGACCCTTAGCGTCACTAAAATGCCCTCCTTTAAATGAGGACTCAGACTCAACTTAACTAGTTGTGTTTTCTATTGTTTCTTGTTCAATTCTGTGTTCTTGGTTTTCTTCCTTTGCCCCCTATGAGGGGATGGATTATTATAATCTAGTCTTCGCCTAGGTGCAAGGACTTCCCTCTGTTCAGGAGAGTGTCATTGAATTATTTTGGACCTGCGCAAAGGTTGATCAGTCACGGTGGCTTGTAGAAGACTCAAAGGAGGAAATCTAAAAATGTAAAACAACAAACACCACTCACTAGAAAGTTCCTAAAAAGATTACATCAAGCAAGCACACTCTTCAATGAAAAGCAATTGGCTATTGGAAACCAATTACCATTTAGTGGAGAGCTAGGATTGGGGTCTATCGAAGGCCATCCTGGGATGATTAGGGCCCAAGTCCAACCAGTGAAGATCAAGAGACAGTTACCCTACTCCCCAAAACCAATCACCAAGGGTGCAAACACTTTCCTTCGACAAATACCCTCCACTAGGAGTTGGGTTGAACAATCTACGTTTGTCTCATGTGCTGCAAGATATTCCTCTTGCAACGACCTAGGAGATACCTAGGAACAACAACTATGGTTACCACTTCATGCTTGGTGGTCATGCGGGACAGTCGCTGGAAAGGGCTTCTGTGAATGAGTAGGGAACATAAGCCTTGTATAACCAGTCCCAGACCCGCAATTGTCAGTGAGCAGTGGTGTCACCCCGAGGACTTGCCACACCTGATCAGTTCTTAGATACGCATAACCCCCCTAATTCAAGCACTAGGGGACAATCTGGACACTTGAAGTAGGTTTACCTACTGCTTGACGCTGGTTTTAGTGGCACTTTCTCGACAAACACTTGGTGTTACTAATGGGTTTTAACTCTCTTTAGTGAATTCCTAGTTCCCCAATCTTATGTGATTTTGGAGAAGTTAACTCTCAACTCCTATCTCCAAAATCCTATCCTAGACTATTAGGTGTGTTTCTTACTAAAATGAAAAAGCCTAGTAGCCTATCCTAATTACTTTCTTGCTTGTTCAAAATGCAATTTCAAGACTTTCAATGAAGGAAAACTTTGTGCACCTAAAGACTTTTCAAATGCAAAGAATCCCTTGTTAACACTCTTTTAAATGATATATGAAGCACTGAGACATGCAACTAAAGGTATTCAAGTGAAAATGCATTTGTTTTGTTCTTTACAATGGAATATGGAGCGCCTAACCCACTCAATAAACGTTTCACTTTTTCAAAGTCCTATGTTGTACATGCAGATCCTAAATGTAAGATGCAATTTCAATGGTAATAGTAATACAAGTTTCAAATGCGGCTTACTTGATGCAAATGGAAACTAAACTTTACACTAAAATGCAAGCTCAAATCTGAACATGTAAGTGCAAGGTTCCTTTTTAAAGCACAAATGCAAATGACCATAAACAAGTTTTAAAATTGAGTGCAAATGTACCCTTTCAGCTAGTAAACTAGTTTCAATTCAATTCTTGTATATGACTTAAAACTCAATTTACATGCACATACATTTCATAAACCAAATGCAAAATAAACATTTTTTTTACTTTTTCAATGCAAAATGCAAATATACAACTGAATGAAAACTTGACATATAACACAACACCTAAATGCAACTTGTATTTTCCATATGAAATCAAAATCTAACTTTCTTAGAGACACTTGCAATGTACAACACTTGAAATCAGTTTCATGAAACGATCCAACCTGTTTTTCTTTTTCAAAATGAGAAATAAGAAACTGACCTTAAACAACCATACAACAACCAATGCCAAACACTTTTGATACCCTTATCAACCATAGTGAAAGCGGCCACAAACTTGAGACTTTTTAGTCATATAAACATGCAAAGTTGAGAAAAGTATACAACATGACTTTTAGACTCAAACTAGGAAAAAGGCTTACTAGGATACAGGGTTCGGTAAAGCCTGATTCTTGTACCCAACCAGTGCAATCTGTAATATCCCAAACTGATATTTTCTTCCTTTATATTGATTGGTTATGGTCTTCCGTCTTTGTTTATGGTTTCAGAGTTTCTTGTGGTTTCTGACTGATAATATGGAATTGCATGGACTTGCATGAAAGAATTCAAATCTCGGAATAAGTAAAACTCAAATATATGATGAAATAATCTTTAAATGGAAAATACGTGCATACCAATACTCATAGCTTGGACTGTTGATCAGTATAGAAGAGACATGCAGACCATGCACAGGTACTAGGTCAGAAGGCGTGAGGTATCTCCAAATCAATTCGCCCCATGCAATAAAAAAGTCCTTTTTTGTATGGATCTTCGTAAATGCTCCGGATAGATGAATTAGGTGCTTGTAATCAACATATAAGGTACTAGAGGCCTTCTGAATAGGATAGAAGTAACATGTAGAGAGTATAGTCCCTTTTGAACTCAATATGATTTGCTCTTGAAATGCTCAATTCGCCCATGCAAAAATAGTGGGCGTTCTTTTATCTTCAAACTGCTTGTAATTGTTCCGGATGTGCACGAGAGAGCTCCAGAATCATGGAATAGAGTAATATGATCCTTTTCAAAAGTTTGGTGAAGACATGGAGATCATGTGAAGGCTCTTGGATCCAATACGAATTGCTACCCAGTGAGAGAAGTGGCCCATGCAGTCAAATACACCCCCTTTGTATAATAAATCTTCTATTTGTTAAACTAGCAGCAACAAGGAAGGTTTTCCTGCATGCAAAAGACATAAATTAGGAAGCCAGTTGTATTTAATTATTTTTCCTATGTTTAATTTGGAAAATAACTAAAGTGATCTAATTGTTTATTGACTTTAAGTGAAAGTGAAATTAGGGTTTTTGCTTTACCTAAAGTTATGAAAGAGAGATCAATTGGTGGAGAGGACACACAATTGCATTCCGACAGAGACGGAGGAAGAAGTGTGAGAGAGAATTTTGGCAAAGAAGACGGAGGAGCACTAACTCAGGAAGACAACCCTAAATTGCAGAGGAGAGAGACAAGAGACTTTGGCGGAGGTACACCGTACAACAACATGTTGCCTTGGGAACCATGCCATATCATAGGTTTTTCTCAGTGATTTTTGGGTGTTTCGATTTTTCCATCTAGGGCATAAATCAATTTCCTGATATTGTAGAAGCTCTGTATTTTCTTACTAAAAATATCCTCTCATAGTGCTGCACCGGTTTTCCCATCTTGGGTTTTGTAGGGGGGTTTCTACCAAAAAAGATTGTGTCGTTTCTATTGATGTGATTGATGTTGTAAATGGTTCTCAGTTTTATATTCCGTTGCAAATTGTAAAGAAGTTTATGTGTGATTATTTCAGTTAAATTTAAATATACTATTTTAGCCCTAGTTGTGCTTTAAAGGAAAATTTTACATGGTATCAGAGCTCTGGTGAGCTAAAGATGAGAGATTTGCAGCAGTAGTGATAGATCAGGAGCAGATCTATTGAAGACACAAACCTAGACTTCCAGATCTAGGGTTTGACAGGTAACACTTCACTATGGCCGTGTAGTTGAGAGTTGAGGATAGACTCTAGGGTGCTCAAAACTTTCCTACATGGAAAGAAAGGATCACAAGGATCCTGGACGTCAGTGATGCAGAGCAACACATTGACTCCACAAAGGTTGCACCCATAGATTCGACAGATTTAGTAGCATGGAAGAAGATTGATTCCAGAGCCATGTTGATCATCTTGGATGGGGTGACGGACCACATAATCCCTCACCTTTCCTGGAAGAAGACCGCATTAGAGATGTGGAAGGCTTTGGAAAGTCTGTACTAGAGCAAGAACGAGAATCGAAAGATGGTGCTGCAAGAGAGGATGCGCATCACCAAGATGGCCAAGGGAGAAGGAGTGGTGCCTTATCTCATAATGCTCACACAGATCAGGGTGAGCTTGGAGCTGTTGGCTCTAAGAATGAGGATGAGGAGCTAGTTCAGATAGCCCTCAATGGCTTCTCTAAGCCATGGGACACCTTTGTCAAGGGTGTTGTGGCTAGGGAGAAGCTCCCTGATTAGCAGAGACTATGACATGACTTTGTGCAGGAGGAGACCTGCATGGGTCAAGGATCTGGCTCATCCAGTAGTGCCCCACAGATTGTGGATGAGGAGGCTCTAGCCATGACAGGGAAGAGCAAGGGTAAGGCAAAGAGGAAGAAGGATGGTAAGAAGGACCTTGACGTGTCAAAGGTCAAGTGTTTTATCTGCCACAAGCAGGGACACTTTGACTCCCAGTGCCGAGACAGGAAGAAGAAGAGTAACACTCAGATGGCTGGATCTGCAGAGGTGGATGAGTTCAGTAGGAAATTCGATGAGGAGTTCTGCTTGATAGCTTGCATGGAAAGCACCACAGGGAGCAGCATATGGCACATCGATAGTGGAGCATTTGGTCACATGATTGGACAAAAGAGATTCTTCAAAGACTTACAGGAGGGTGGAACAAGGATCCACGTTGAGCTGGATGATGATGCGCGGTATCAGGCGCAGGGAGTTGGCATTGTTTCATTTGAGAGGAAGTCTGGCAAACCCCTCAGTTTTGCTGATGTGTTATATGTTCCAGGATTGACCAAGAACCTCATATCAGTCTCCACTCTGGAGGACAAGGGATATCAGGTGAAGTTCCGAGACCATAGAGTATATATCAGGCCCAAGGGGTCACATAGGAGCTTGGATTAGGTGGTTGGCAAAAGGAGCGGGAAAGTGTATAGACTACACTTTGAGCCTGCAAAGGCTATAGTCAGCAGCAACAACAGTAGTCAAGGTGAGTTGTGGCATAGGAGGATGGCACACTTACACCATGGAGCACTGAGGCACATGAGACATGCTGTCATTGGAGTTCCTCAGGTACAGGAGGAGAAGCATAATCACACATAAGGGTTGTGCTTTGGGGAAGAACATCAGGAAGCCTTTCCCACAGAGTGAGCACACGTCTAAGGAGCCCTTGGACTTGGTGCATTCTGGAATCTGATGTATGCAGATCTATGAGTGTCCATTTGTTCAGTGGTTACAGTTGCTGCGTAACTTTCATTGATGACTATTCCAGGAAGAGCTGGATCTATTTCTTGAAGGCCAAGTCAGAGGTCTTTGAGAGGTTTCGAGAGCTCAAGACTCTTGTGGAGAGATCGAGTCAGAGGGAGTCAAGTGGACAGGATCCATTAGTGATTGATTTGGAGGATGAGCTACAGTAGGAGACAGATATCCAACAGCCGCAACAGGTTGACACTAGGCCAAGGCCTAAGTAGTTTAGGTCCACAGTGTAGGATTCCAGGCAGGTAGATCCTTTACAGAGATCTTTTGGACGGAGTGTACCACCAAAGAGGCTTAGTTACATGGCACTGATGACAGAGTTGATTAACTTTGAACCTTCCTGCTTTGGGGAGGCTGCACAACATGATGTGTGGCAGGAGGCTATGGTTGAGGAGTATGACTCCATTATGAATTAACAGGTATGGGAGGTTGTGCCGAGGCCATAAGGGAAAAAGGTGGTGGGATCCAGATGGATCTACAAGGTGAAGCATGTAGTAGACGAAAGTGTGGAAAAGTATAAGTCACGCTTCGTGGCAAAGGGGTTTTCACAGAAGGAGGGTATTGACTATGAGGAGACATTCGCCCCTGTTGCCAGGTATTCTTCTATTCGGACCATTATTTCTTTAGCAGCATAGATAGGTTGGCGAGTCCATCAGATGGACGTCAAGACTACCTTCCTCAACGGAGTGATAGAAGAAGAGGTATATATTGAGCAGCCAGAGGGGTTTGATGTGGAGAATAGGGAGACGCATGTATGCAGGCTGCATAGAGCTCTTTATGGGCTCAAGCAAGCACCTCGAGCATGGTACTCGAGGATAGACAACTATCTACGGGATATGAGATTTCAGTGGAGTGAGGCTGATCACAACCTGTAATTCTTGGCAGGTGAGGTGCCTCTCATACTGGTCCTATATGTGGATGATCTCTTCTTGACAGGAGATGAGACGCTGATTGGAGACTACAAGTTCAACCTTGCAGTGGAGTTTGAGATGAAAGACCTTGGGCTGATGCATTACTTTCTGGGCTTGGAGGTTTGGCAGAGAGATGGATGCTTCTTCATTGGACAGGGGAAGTATGCTGTAGAGATCTTGAAGAGATTCAAGATGGAGGACTGCAAGCCTATGACCATACCTCTAGTTTCCAATAGTTTCGGATTGGAGGAAGATTGATGCATCAGAGTCAGACGGAGTTGATTCTACCTTGTATCGTCAACTTATCGGATCACTTATGTATTTGGTCAACACACAACCAGACATCAACTTTGCAATCAACTCCTTGAGCCAGTTCATGGTGGACCCTCAGAGAGTGCATTGGACGGCTGCGAAGCACATACTTCGCTACATCAGAGGTACAGTGGAGTATGGATTGGTTTATGAACGCAGGGGGAGTGTGAAGTTAGCAGGTTTCACAGATGCTGACTGGGTAGGATGTGTAGAGGACAAGAGGAGTACTTCAAGTTGCTGTTTTAGCATTGGATCAGGGGTTGTGTCTTGGTTCAGCAGGAAGCAAAAGTCAATAGCATTGAGCTCGACAGAGGCCGAGTACATGGCAGCCAACATACTTCGCTACATCAAAGGTACAGTGGAGTATGGATTGGTTTATGAGCATAGGGGGAGTGTGCAGTTAGCAGGTTTCACAGATGCTGACTGGGCAGGATGTGTAGAGGACAAGAGGAGTACTTCAGGTTGCTGTTTTAGCATTGGATCAGGGGTTGTGTCTTGGTTCAACAGGAAGCAGAAGTCAGTTGCATTGAGCTCGGTAGAGGCTGAGTACATGGCAGCCAACATGGATGCTTGTGAGGGTATGTGGCTGAGGAAGTTACTTTTCAAGGTTGTTCGAGCATGAGCTAGAGGCTACAGTAGTTCACTGTGACAATCAAAGTGGCATCAGGCTATCTGAGAATCCAGTGTTCCATGACCGGAGGAAACACATAGACATCAGGTACCACTTCTTGAGAGATTGTGTTTAGAGAGGAACCATTCGGTTGGAGTACATACAGAGATATGAGCAGGTGGTAGACATTTTCACCAAGGCACTTTGCAGACACAGTTTTGTGAAGTTCAAGGATAAGATGGGGTTGCTATCGAATCCCTTCCTTGTTGAGAGGGAGTGTTAAACTAGCAGCAACAAGGAAGGTCTTCCTGCATGCTTGTGTTCTTGCATGCAAAAGACTTAAATTAGGAAGC
Source organism: Pseudotsuga menziesii (assembly GCA_001517045.1). Classification (NCBI taxonomy): domain Eukaryota; kingdom Viridiplantae; phylum Streptophyta; class Pinopsida; order Pinales; family Pinaceae; genus Pseudotsuga; species Pseudotsuga menziesii. Next base: position 240,032 of record LPNX010357796.1, read on the forward strand.
CAATTGTATTTAATTATTTTTCCTAAGGTTACTTTGGAAAATAACTAAAGTGATCTAATTGTTTATTGACTTTAAGTGAAAGTGAAATTAGGGTTTTCACTTTACCTAAAGTTATAAAAGAGCGATCAATTGGTGGAGAGGACACATAATTGCATTCTGACAAAGATGGAGGAAGAAGTGTGAGAGAGAGAATTTTGGCAAAGAAGACGAAGGAGCACTAACTCAGGAAGACAACCCTAAATTGTAGAGGAGAGAGACAATAGACTTTGGCGGAGGTACACCATACAACAACAAGATGCCTTGGGAACCGTGCCATCTCATAGGTTTTTCTCTGTGATTTTTGGGTGTTTCGATTTTTCCATCTAAGGCATAGATCAATTTTCTAATATTGTAAAAGCTCTGTATTTTCTTAATAAAAATATCCTCTCATATTGCTGCACCGGTTTTCCCATCTTGGGTTTTGTCCGGGGGTTTCTACCCAAAAAGATTGTGTTGTTTCTATTTATGTGATTGATGTAAATGATTCTCAGTTTTATATTCTGCTGCATACTGTAAAGAAGTTCATGTGTGGTTATTTCGGTTAAATTTAAATATACTGTTTTAGCACTAGTTGTGCTTTAAAGGAAAATTTTAGACTATTCTCCCTTGCGCTTGATCTTTGATGAATAGTGAATCATCTTTGAAGTACTGATGAAAGGTCTGAGTGATTTCTCTTCTGAAGTGATTAGGGCAGATAGATTTTGTTGCCAAAAATACTTGCTAGCTAAGGACTCACGCCCTTAACCCCAACTTGTTCGTCGAGCTCTCAAAACCAATTCTCAAAAGTGAATAATAACAATGGATGCCTTTTGGTTCGACTTATCTTCTTTTATAGCATTGAGGTTTGCATGACTTAACTTTGCATGCATCCTAATTGCCTAGTGTCGCATGCATGGTGAATTAGGGCCTGGTGTCCTTCTTTAATCTATTGATGACATACTAACACTGAAGTGATGTTCTTTTCTGCTCCCAACACTATTAGTCCTCGGTCGATTCCTTTTTTTATCAATACCCACTCAAACCTATGGGAATTAAATAGGTTAACGGGTGTTTTGGTGCTTTAATTAGAAGAGGACATTAGTAATTACACAATCAGGTCATACAAAGGACTACCAAAAGTACAAAATCAAAGAGAAAAAGAAGTCTAAAGTAAAAGACTGATTTCCAAGACTTTTCACTCCAAAAATTCAAAAGTGCAGACTGAAAAAGATTGCAAAGTAACCACAGTACTGCTGAGAAGTCTCTAGAAGGCATAGAGTCATAGACAGTCTGAAATTTCCAAAATGAATAAACCAAACAGTGAGAAAGTCTTAAAACAAGTAGTCTTTAATGAAAACCTTTCACTCAAAACTCAAAGGGACCAAGTGAAAACAAACACAGAGGGTAGAGACTACCTTTGAGAGGTCACTACAGGACCCTAATGGTCACAAACTTGCAAAATAAGCCAACTCAAACAGTGAAAAGGTCTAAAGCCAAATACACTATTCAAAGAATTCTTCACCCAAGCAAACGAAAAGGACTAATTGAAAATACTCGAAGAAGGTAGGGGGGCTACCTCTGAGAGGTTGGTACAAGAGTTTGTCAGTCAGAGACTTTCCAAACTTTCTAACAACCAATGAAAAGGGTTAAGAGCAAATGATTTTTTTTTCAAAAAACTTTCAATTCAAAAAGATTTGAACAACACAAGGAAATTCAATCACAGAGCAAACACTAGCCAGGACATTACACTACCCATAAAACAAAGTCTCCCAAAAAGCCACAATAAAACCCCACAGATAGGGCAGCGAGTGAAAAACCCACTCTATAGGACAAAACTTAAAAGCACTAGCAAACTAAAGGCAAGTAGGGTTTAAAATGCCTCTGTGTAGAGCTTTAGGGGCGTTTTTGAACGAGAAATGCTACTGTCATGAACATTAGGGGCATTTTTGTACTGAAAGTCTTAAAACTTGGAAGTCCAACTCAGAAAAGTGAAGAATCAGGGTGTCTACTAAAGTCTTAAACCAATCCAAACTTGTAAATAGAATCTAAACAACTAAGCAAACTGAAGGAACTAACTTAGAAACCCCAAAGCAGATGGCTTTTCCCCAGTGGAGTTGCCAATTCTGTTGTATGGAAAACTATCCTGTGAGTGGAGCGAGGTCACCAACATACTAGGTTTTCTAAGATAGACATCTAGGGTTTTACAGATGCAAATTAGACTCTAGATTCAAGCAAAACTATACAAAGAGTTTGAAAGATAGAGAATGACGCACCTTGTCTATGTCGGTCTATACTAGCTTTCTTTGATCCTTAGCCTTGCTTCAAATCTTCAGCCCAAGAACCTGCAAAACAACCATAATACCTTCCTCAAAATATTTTGACAATATTAAAGATTATTGATAAATTGAAAGAAGAACAAGAACATAAAGCTATACATCAACTTTCAATATATAAATGCCAATTTCTTCATCAATCATGACATTAAACTCATAATTTGGGAAGGGAAAGATGTCAAATCTCTATACAAATATAATATTACCTCTTCTATACTTTGGCACCTCGTGAAACCTTGAATCTGGGTCTCCTGCTTCTCTTCTCCAACGATCCCAAGCAAAGCTTCAATGTATAAGAGTTTGAAAGTAAGCCAGCAGTTTCAAGACATGGATAGCAAAGGGACAGAGAATGGCAATTCCTCAAGCATAACAATACTTAGGCTAAAAGTCCCCTATCATGTCTCATATCCCTTGTTTATATTGTCAATGAAGATAGTTATGATCGGGTACAAAGCAGTTGTAACTGAGGTGGTAGTTTCCAAAACCACCCAAACTGCCCCAAATTCAAAATTTTTCTTATTTTTTTGGATTTTTAGGGCAAAAACTGTAATATCCCAAATACTGATATTCTCTAATGTTCTATGATAGTGCTGACTCGCACACTCAATCTCCTACAACTTTGCAAAATAACTGTGCATGCAAANTATGGGTGGCATCATTCCTGATCTGATTCCCTAGCTATCAGTAACCGCTCGAACCCACAGGAATCACATAGGTTAGCGGTATGGGCCTCGGGGCCTGAAAGGAAGAGGACATTACAAAAACACTGCCATGTACACCCCTGCAAACCAAAGGCAACAAGCTTTTTCAGGATTTTGGTGAAAAACACTAGCAAAGTGAAGGAAAGTAGGGTGTAAAACGTTGGTTCAATGGTCATTAGGAGCATTTTTAGGTTAAAAGCAGTTACAAAACTTTATAAGTGCTAGGGAACCATTGAATGATTAAGGCCATAGCATCAGATACCAAATCAAGGCCCTTCCATCCATAGTGTCCTTTTGTGTGAGCGACAATCTACAAAAGTGCCGTCATGTAATTGTCGTCACGGATGGAGAAGTGCCGATTTGGGTTATAACACTGCTTTAGTGCAATATTTTCCTTGTTGCTTCCACTTGGTCCATCTCCTCTTCTTGAAGATCTTTAGATTTCTGTCTTGATTCTTGTTTGAACATTATTGGGTAAGCATAGCGTAAAGTCTTGTTGCACCCACACAGATGCTTCTTTTATGTTACTCTTTGTACTCTAAATCATAAAATCATGCATTCTTTGAAGTACTTTAGCATTTGTAGAAGCACAGAGTAAAAACATTATAAGATTGTTCTTTGAACAGATTACCTGGGCACATACTTTGAGAAGTTTACTCCAATATAATTAAATTTGAAAGGTGCTTTAGAATTGTGCAGTTGGTAGGCAAATTACATTTTTGTTATTCTTATTCTGTTATTTCAAATTTGTATTAGTTTAGCTTTTGTTCAAAATTTAACTAACTCTTGGTCATGTAGGCAATACGCTGTCTTTCTGATGCCGGATTTGGTGCAAAGTTGCTAGGTATCTTTGCAAATGGAATGGTGCAATCTTTCATCGATGCATATACTTTGAATCCAACAGGTGAGGATCTGTAGATGCAATCTAGAATTTCAGATACATATTGTGAGGAATTAGAGCTGACAGTACTGTGCATGTTTGCAGACATGAGCAAGCCAAAGCTTGCAGCAGAAATCGCAAGGCAACTTCGTAAGTTCCATGAAATGGAAATCCCAGGTTCTAAGGATCCACAACTATGGTCAGATATCTTTAAATTCCTCGATAAAGGTTTGAATCCTCTGTCGGCTGTGATTTATGCCTATAATGATAAAAGTTTCCAAGTGGTTGAAAAGATTGAGCCAGGTTGCTAGCTTTTATGGGTCACAATTTCATCTTTTTCGTTATTATGACACATTGGAGACTTGAAAATGACGTCTTAGCTTCAATAACACTTTCATTAATCTTTATGTTCTGTTAGAAAATGCAAGTTGCATTTTCATCACTGATTCATTTTATTGGCAGCTTCCAGTCTTAGATTTGAGGATACTACAAAGCAGACAAAATATGCATCAATATTATTTGATGAAGTCAGAGAAGAAGCAATGTCTTTGAAGGTATAATTTTTTCTCAGACAATAAATATGCTCTTTTAAGTCACTATTTGCTGTTCTTTTGACTTGCTCAAATTTTGCAGTAGGCTGCTTTTTATTGACTAAAGCCGTCTCAGAGTTATGGTTAAGGCATTGTCTCCAGACCTTGTTGATCATATCTTCAAACAGACATCACAAATCCTAACACTCCCTTGATTGCAAGTTCCTCAATGGAATTTACTGTTTGATTGAACTCATATTTAAAGGTATTATCAGGTCCACAAATGCAATTAATATTAGTAATTAATGACACTTGAATGGAGCATATCTAATCTCTAGTGTATGAACGTAGTGATGTTTCTTCTGGTTTAAAAGTTCTCTCTATTGGTGTTTATTTGTCTCTTTCTTCTTGGCATCCTCGCAACTCTCCAAGGTACTAGACAACCTTCATTCTTGTAGTATACTCAATAGAAGTCATAAGATGTTCAGATTTGGTCTTTTTATTGTAAGTTACCAGGAAACGGATATGGATACAGATCTGGATCCAGATCCAGACATGGATGTGAATCTGCCAGATTTTTGAAAAGGCAAGATCCTGATATGGCAGGAAAATGGCAAGTACAAAAAATATAAAAATATTTTTATAATTAAAAAATCTAACATTTGAAATATCAAATATATCATGATTCATAGAGTACAACTAATAAATGAATAGTTCATGAAGATTATGAAGTGTTGGAACTTTAGGACACAATGGGCTAATAGGGCAGCACTTCAACACTTTAGAGTGGTGATGTGATAAAATAAAGGGGACCACTATATATGAATCATTGAATAGTCAAGAGAGGGTAATGGATTCTTAAATGAAGGATTAATCAGAAATTTATCAACCTTTGAATACATTTTTGGCTACAAAGTTAAAATCATTAAACAAAAAAGTTATTTTAAGGCTTTCTTGAAGCTCACAGCTTCACTATTTACATTGCCAAAACTCACTATAATAATAAAGATAGAGCGGAAAAACACTTCAGCACTTTAGCGGCTACCTTTCCTAGAGCTCATGGGTGATTGCTCTCCAAAGATTAGAAGGCATTTCTGGGATAACAGAACACATGAACAGAATGTAAGTATGAACAGAGACAGAACAGCATGAACAAAACAAAACTTACAAGCAAAAATGGAAATCTGAATTTATGAACAAGGAAGTGAAGAACAGTAAAAGAACTGAGAACAGAGAACTGAGAACAGCAAAAGAACTAATACTCAAGTAAACTGTAAAACCAATGGCCTTCCTATAGGCTGTAGCTTTCACAAACTATGAGTGTTGAAATTATTGCCCACTGCCCAACGTTGTTGTAGTCCAATTCCTTGTTCTGCTTCTACCAAACATCCAGTAGATAAACTATTTTGTGTGTTTGCTAATAGGGGGAAGCAGTATTCTTATGGACTGAACCTGTTTTAGGCATTTAGGGTTTCAACACATAGTGGGGCAATCTTCCAATAAAAAAGTGGTTTTGACTATTATTGGGGTCAAAAGAAGCTCAGGATTGGTTTCAGGGGCAATCTTTGGCTCAGGATCTGTTTCTCCAGCTAGGTATCTGTTTGAGCATGTTGAGAATCCATTTCAGAGCTGGATCCTAGCTGGATCCCAACGGATCCAGATCTGATCTGCAGATCCAGCAATGAGGAAGGTTGGATCTGGTAAAATAGTTTTTAATGCTATGATAGGTCGTGTTCTAAGAAAGAAAGAATAAATTATATTAACATCCACTCATGATCAAAGGAAGGTCAATGAGACTTGTTAATGCTTGGCGAACGATCATCTGGGTGCCCAAAACTGTTATCTACTACTGAATTAAGATTCAGAAAGTACCCATGTGATTGTTCTCATACTCCCATGCATCTCCCGAAATCTAATGTTAATCCGATGCATCGAGAAAATATGCAAAAAATAGATCTGAAAGCCTACTAAGATTAGCACAGCATGTGCTATTCCCCTGGAATACTGATCTCAAATCTGATCTTTAAATACTTGTACCACACAGCTCTAGAAAAAGGCTTGGCTGGAATAAAAATCTGCAACAATGTACCAATATAACCAAGGTACTCATGAACCGTCGATGCCGATTTTTCTTGCTAATGTGTCCACAAACTGTGGATGCCGAATTTCCCACTAATGTGTCCATGAATCATCAATACTGAATCGGTCAAGAGGACTTAGGAGAGATCCAAATTTGCATGGAGTTTGAACCGATCCAATGTTTTCAGGACTCAGGAGTACGGCTCTACAAGTAGAAAATAAGGAGTGCCTAGTGCATCCCATAAAATCCTTGAAAATCACAAAACTAAGCTAACAACAATGCAGGAGATAACAAAGATGATATAAGGGGTTAACCAATGAAGGAATCTTGTACAACATATTAGAGAATAGTTAAGAAGAATAATAACACATTGAAGAAAAGGGACTAGCCTTAGTCCGAGTCATTGGAAGAGTATGTTTTGCTGTTGATTAAGTCCAATGCTTGATGCTAAGCTAGACTATCTCATTGGGAGAGCACGCTGAGCTGAGAGGACATGGTTGGAGTAACTAGGGGTTTGTAAGGAACCCCTTGCAAGATATTTTCTACCATCCAAGGCTGACATACTCGTAGATAAACATGTATTCAATGACGTATTGTGCATTTTATGTATCAATAACATATTTAATGGGGCCCAAAGGGGTTGGATCCATTGGTAAGGAATGAGCAGTTTTCACCGGTGAACAAGGTTCAATTCCCACGAGGGCATCCGACCCTTGAGGTTGCCATGGGGGTACCTAGAGGTCATGGTAGAACATGCGAGGCTTGCATTGCACTCACTGCACACACATAAGTGGATCAAAGTGGACCCTCATTTCATCCTTAAGACCAATGACTAACCGTTGTGGCTACGACCATAATTTAGAGCACAGAAAATTGAGCAGATCCATGGCCCTAACAACTGTACACCCATGGATCTTGTTCTCAGAGGGGGCCTCTTTCCCCCTAATATCTAGAGGCCCATGCTTTTTGTCCTCTCATCTTTGTCCTTGGTAAATTGGCTTCGAAGTCTAAACCTTCTTGTTTTGTGAAGCAACTAGATAATATTCCTAAGGCCTTTCCTCCCATTTCCTATTCTTGGCACATGGCTCTTGCCATGACCAAAAAGGGGTTGATTGACCAATTCATTGGGATCGAGTCTTTTCCTAGGTCGATGGCCATTTGTTTCTCATAACCTTGCAGGTTTTAATCAAAGGGAAGCTTACACACTACTTCTGCGACAGAGGGTTTTATGCCTTTTTGTTTGAAGCAAAAGATGATAGGGATCTAATCTTCAGAAATGGGTTCTATTTTTCTGCACCAGAGGGATGTACTTGATTTGATGGACCCTACTTCAACCTAGAGCTGGTTGTCTCTCCTATTGTTCTTATTTGGGTTCGTTTTTCTCACTTGCCTCTTCACTGTGGGAATGAAGACTCGTTGAAGATCATTGGCAATACTTTGGGAAGCTACGTAGACTCCTTTGAACCCAAGGATGGCATGTTTGCTTATGCCAAATTTTGCGTTGAGGTTGACCTAGAGAAAGGGTTGTTCGAAGTGATCCTCCTTAATCTCGAAAACTGGAAGCACATATAGATGTTGGACTACAACCAATTTCCTTTCAAGTGTAAAATCTTCCATGAATATGAGCATTTTGCAAAGGATTACAAGAAAAAACCTTCCTCAAACTTGGGCAATCCTTGATAAAGAAGATTAGTGTCAAGTGGTGAAAAATGAGCTCAAAACAACAAATGAATTCGAATGTATCTTTATTGGATCCTTCATCTTGAGCTCAAACGACATCCAATGGTCCAAACAAGCCGCTTCCATACATCAAGTAGCTCCGACAACACTTAAACTTGTTCATACAATGCTAGTCCAAGGAAACTTTGTTCTATCCCTAGGGCAAAGTGATCAGGTAACTAAATCTATTCTTGTAGAAAACATGTTTGATGTCTAGGATGAACCCATATCTTTTATAGAAGTTGTTGCTCCCTTTTTCTAGGAGCCTTCATCTTTCTTTCCACCTAAATCTTTTTCTTTCTTAGATTCTCAAATCAAGCCTTCTTTGTCGGTTGATGAAGATATTCGCTCACACTGATATAAGAAAATTGATCCTATCTTGGACAAATCCCAACACTCCATTGAGGTATTAACAAGGAAGAAATCCCAACAACAATTTGAAGAGAAGGAAAAAGAGAAGGAGGAAGAAGAGAAGGCAACCGAAAGAGAAGGTAGAAAACCGACAAAAGAAAAAAGGGAAGAAGCTACAAACAAAGAGAAGCTTTTGGATATTTAGACAATCATTGAGAAATTGATGGGGGTTGGAGCTAGAAGTGCTTCCACAAAAAATCTAGGATCTCATGCACCTTCACAAAGTGGAGCACACAAACCTCCAATTATTAAATGATGAATATTGTTTCCTAGAATTGCAGAGGCATGGGTAGCAAGTTTGAAGAGGAAGCCATGAGAGATTCAATTAAATCTGAAAAATCGACTATCTTCCTCCTCTAGGACACCAAACTCGAAGTAGCGGATATGCTTAATCTTAGCAAGAAACAATGGAAAGGTGTTGGGGTAAGTTCAAGAGGTGCATCATGAGGCATCTGAACTCTTTGGGATAATTCTACATTTCAATTAGAATTTTGTAATATCCCAAATCCCGATATTTTCTAATTCTATGGAAATACGCTGATACAACCGGGCATGCAAACTGCCATGCAAAAATCCCTATTTTATAGCAAAAATTAGGGTTAGGGTTTGTGGGATAGAATGAACACTTACCACCGATAAGTTGGCTGGACTGCTCTTGAGAGAGTATGCATGCATCAAGAGCTGAATCGTAGATGAACTGATATCTTCTGCTTCCGATGAAACCCCAGCAGCACGGACCCCAGATCAGCTAAGGGTGACGTTTTCAGTGAAGGAGGTGTCCGATGAAGCTGCTGATTTGCAGGACTAATAGCCTTCCTGTGCCGGAGAGAAGGCCTGGCACATGCGGAAGTTCTGAGATCTCTAGGCAGGCTAGCGAATTGTTCTAGAGGTGCAGCTGCTCACGCCCCCCCTGATCCCGAAATCGTTGATAACTGCTCAGGATGAGCATGGTCGGATCTGTTAATCACCGAGTATTGGAGCAAGATGCTGATGATGAGAATGGTGCCTGGGTTGCGAAGTAAAACTGAGATCTGAAGACCCAGCGAATGATTAGGGCTTTTTGGCTGAAAACCCCTTACGGCTGCACACGTGTCCCTGCAACAATCTTTGCAGTATACTGGATAACTATGAATGAATGGAAGAGCAAATGGTGAACCTGTATGGCTTACCCTGAATGAGACTAGGGCAGATATTTCACTGCCGAAACCCCGCTAGCTGAAGACGCTGTCTCCAACCCCAATTGCTGTGCTGCACGCTGTGCTGCTATTCAAGAGCTCCAAAATAATAATCATCAAAAGTGAGTCTCCTTTCACTTTATCTTCCTTTTATAACTTTCAACTGCGAAAACCCTAATCTTTGACCTAATTAGGTCACTTTATTTTCTAATTTGCAGTTGACTTGCATGCATGCGCATGGAGACTTAAATTAGTGCATGCATCATTAAATAATGCTTGGATGGCATGCATGATGGTGGCCTTTGGCCTCGGTGGCCCTTCTTGACCTAATGGCGATAACATGATGATACCCTAGATTTTCTATAGATGGCATCAGTCTTTAGATGATTCCCTAACTGTCAGTAACCGCTTGAACCCACAGGAATCACATAGGTTAGCGGTTTTGGTCCTCAATGCCTAATCAGATGAGGACATTACAGTCCTCCCCGCTTGAGATTGCTTGTCCTCAAGCAACTGCAAACTGGGATGTTGTAATACCTGTTCACCTTCCCATGTGGCATCCTCTGGTGGTAGTTCCTTCCATTGAACCAAGTATTCCCTAATTACCCTGTTCCTGAGTTTCCTTTCTCTAGTCTGTATGATCCGTTCAGGAATTAGTATCAACAGTCCATCATCTAAAGGATGTAATTCTATTGATGGAGCAATGTGTTGCCCAAGGGTCTTTTTCAGGCTGGACACATGGAACACATTGTGAATTTTACTTTCCTGTGGTAGTTCTAGTTCATATGCCACCTCTCCCACCTTCCTGATTATTCTGTAGGGTCCATAGAAGCAAGGTTTTAACTTTTCTGCTCCTTTCTTCTTAAGCGAAGACTGTCTATAAGGTTGGAGCCTTAAGTATACCAAATCCCCTACCTCAAAGCTTCGCTCAATCCTGTGTTTGTCTGCATATAACTTTTGTTGATTCTGGGCTGTCTATAAGTTTTCCTTCAAGATTTTAAGAATATCTTGACTGTCCTGTATCCAATCCTTTGCCTTAGGCGTCCTACTGTCTCCAAATGTCAAATCTGCATAGTCCAAGGCCTCGTAGCCATATAATGCCTTAAAAGGAGTCATCCTAATAGACATGTGATAGGTAGTATTGTAGCAATACTCCCCTAAGTGTAGCCATTTGATCTAGGTTCGTTGCTGCCCTGTTACGTAGTTCCTCAGATATCCTTCAATCCACTTGTTGACTATTTCAGTTTGTCCATTGCTCTGGGGATGATAACTTGTGCTGTTAGCCAGTTCGGTCCCCACTAATATGAATAGTTCCTGCCAGAAGGCACCTATGAATCTGCTATCACGATCATTGACAATGGTCTTAGGTAACCCATGTAACTTGAAGACCTCCTTGAAGAATAACTCAGCTACTTGAGCTATAGAGTAATCTGATGATATAGAAAAGAAATGTGCAAACTTTGGTCAGTCTGTCAACTAGTACATATAAACAATCTCGCCCTTGGACTTTGGGCAATCCTATAATGAAGTCCATAGAGACGCTTTCCCACTTCTGTTCTGGAATTGGTAGTGGTTGAAGCAACTCTGCTGGATGGATGTTCTCAATCTTGTTCTGTTGACAGATGCTACATTCTCGTACGTGATGCATAACTTCCCCCTTGAGGCCCTTCCATGAGAACCTCTCTCGGATCTATTTGTAGGTCTTCAAGAAACCCCGATGTCCTGATAATGGAGAGTCATGTGCTGCCTGAATGAGCTTTTTCCTCAACGTGGATTCTAGGACGAGGTATATCCTGTTCTTGTAATAGATGATGTCATCAACAATCCTGTACTTGTCATCCTGAATTTGTCCATCCAATAATTCGCAAGCGAATTTATTTTTGGAGTATTCTACTTAGAGAAGTGCCCTCCAATCTGTGGATATACTCCTGAGAGATAGTGAGGCGGGATGCCTGAATAATGCATCAGCTACTACATTATTCTTACCTTTTACATACTCGATCTCAAAATCGTAGGGCTTGTATTTTGCAGACCCATTTCTGTTGGCGCTCATTCAGTTCCTTCTGCTCCAGGAAATACTTGAGGCTATTATGATTTGTTTTGATTTTGAACTTACTGCCCACTAGGCACTGTCTGAATTTCGTGAGAGCATGTAAGATGGCTAGCATCTCTTTGTCATATATGGAGTAGTGGCGCTCGTAGTTCTTCAATTTACGGCTCTCAAATGCAATAGGGTGATGATTTTGCATCAATACTGTTCCTAACCCTTCCCCTTAGGCATCACATTCTACTACAAAGGGTTGTGAGAAGTCTGGTAATGCTAAAACTGGACAGGAACTCACAATAACTTTTATCTCCTCGAAAGTTTTCTGTGCTAAGTCTGTCCAGGTGAATGCTCCCTTCTTTGTGAGATCTGTGAGGGGTGCTGCAAATTGGGAGAATCCCTTAACGTACTGTCGGTAATAGGTGCACAGTCCTAAGAAACCTCTCAATTCTGTGACTGTTTTTGGCACGGGCCAATCTCTGATAGCTCGAATTTTCTCCATGTCAACCTGTACTCCTTCCTCATTGATTATGTGCCCTAAGTACAACATTTCCTTCATGCCAAATTCACACTTGGACATCTTCGCGTAAAGCAAGTGTTTTTCTAGAATGCTTAGTACTTCGTCCAGGTGTTTCAGATGCTCTTCCCATGTTTTGCTGTAAATCAGGATGTCACCAAAGAATACTAGCAAAAACTTACGTAGCTGAACTTTGAAGGTATGGTTCATGCATGACTGGAAAGTGGCTGGAGCATTGGTAAGTCCGAAGGGCATGACCAAAAACTCATAGTGACAGCGAAAAGCTGTTTTGGAGATGTCTTGGTCCCTTACTGATCTGATGGTACCCCGAGCGAAGATCAATCTTGGAGAAGTATTTGGCTCCCCGAAGTTCATCCATGAGCTCATCAATTCTAGGGATGGGATACCTGTTCTTAATGGTCTTTTTGTTGAGTGCTCGATAGTCGATGCACATTCGCAGTGTACCATCCTTCTTAACCAATAGTACTGAGGATGCGAAGGGGCTAGAATTGGGTCGAATATATCCAAGCTCCAGTAATTCTTTAATTGTTTTCTCGATCTCATCCTTGTATCTTTTGGGATGCCGGTAAGGAGTGGTGATGACTGCTTGTGTCCCGTCCTCTAGCTCAATAATGTGTTCAAAGCCTCGATCTGGCAGTCTACCTGATTGAAGGTCCCGAAAAACCTTTTCATGCTTTTGTAGCAAGGCCTGAATGTCACTTGGGTGTCGTGTCCTGGTTTCTGGGTGTTTCGTAAAGGTGACCAAACATTATGCAGCCCATTCTATATCATCCTGTCAGAGGACTGCCTCCATTCTCTGTGAGGAGACCGGTTTTGGGGGATAAGTGTTCATGCCCCTTAAAACTACCCGTTTGCCATCTAGTCCCTGGAATTCCATTTCGATTGCCTTGTAGTCTATAGTGTATTTCCCTATGGAATAAAGCCACTGAACACCCAATACTACATGAGTATTTGATACATCTACTACATAGAAGGAATCTATCATCTGATAGTTACCTAAGGTGACATTCAATTTTGGAATCTAGTAGTTGCACTCCATGCTGGAGTTCCTGGCTACTGCTACAGTGAATCCTTCGAACTTCTCGGTCTGAATACCCCTCTTGGCTACCCAAGCGGAGTCAATGAAATTGTGGGTTGCTCCCCCATCAATCAATACTCCTACTCTGTGACCCTGTACTACTCCTCTGACCCTGAGATTATGGAATCTTGGTACTCCCGATAATGTAGCAATGACTCCCTCTGGTGTATCACCCTGGTGTGATTCTTCCTCAGCTGCCCGTAGTTCTTTTGTGGCTTCCTGCTCAATGTCATTCTCATCACTGTTCGAATATACCTCGATGTAGTGAGCCTTCGCCTTCCCTGCACACCTGTGTCCTGGTACCCATGGTTCCTAACAAGTGAAACATAGTTTCTTCCTCCTCAAGTCTTTCCTAGTGTCCTCGTCTAACCATGTTTTCTTGGGAACATTTTGTTGGAAAGGTTTCTTGTCCTTGTCCCTAACAGGAAAGTTGGTTTTGAGCGGGAACCTGTTCTTGGGGACTGAATCCTGTAGATCTCTGGTTCTGCTAATGGCATCCTGCAGAGTGAGGGGTTTGTAGGCTTTCACCCGTCCCCGTAGTGGCTCTGTTAGGGCCTCAGTGAATAACACGGTCAACCTGCTCTCTGACACATTTGTTACCATGACCGCTATCCTCTGGAAATCTGAGATGAAGGCTTCTGCACTACCTGTCTGTTTGAGTTGAGCCAACTCCCTGAAATGTATCTCTGGATCCTTCCTGTCAAACCGCTCCATGAGCTTCTGAGTGAACTCATCGTAGGAGTCTATGGTGTTGTGACCCAATGTCACCAATCCGTGGTACCACCACTCGTGAGCCTCTCCGTCCAGGTGGAGTGTAGCCAATTTAATGGCATCTGTCTCTGTCATGGGATTGAGTTGGAAATAGGTATCCAACTTTTGAACCCATATCCTCGCTGAACCTCCGCGAGTCCCATCAAAGTTTGGGATGGTCAACCTGCCCAAGGTCTTCTGCATCTCATAGTTGTGATTGAATCCCTTGTTGAAATTCCCGGGCCTGTTCCTACTCTTCATGTTGTAGAAATCCGAGAAAGACATGGCAACATGAAACTCATCCCCTAAGTCTCTATATTCCTGCAAATAAGCCCCAAAAGGTTTGCTAGGTTCTACCTGCATGACTGGACCACCTACTGTATATCTACCAAGAAGTGAGGCATGGTAGGCCTGTTGGAAGGTCTGCTATATATGTGCGGTGTATTCTGTATATTAGTGTATGCAACCTTTCCACTGCTGCTTGTAGATCCTCGATCTACCGGTGAGGGAGGTGTACTGTTGATACCTATTTCTGGTTTCACAGATAATCTGTTGATTGCATTGAGTACATCTTTTTTCCCTTTGGCTAAGTCTTGCAATGCAGATACTAAGTTGCGAAACTCCATCTTGTCCTCCTCTTCTCCCGTTCCTTTTCCCTTATCAGAGTGTATACCTGTTTGTTCCATGTTTGAGCTGATATCCTCTAGTTGGATATCCTCAATTTCCCCTGCGTATCTACTCTTTCTTCTCCTATAGGTTACAAAAGGGTCTCCTTTTGTATTCATCTATGTCTCATTTCTTAAGCCCACAGCTGGCCAAGAAGATAGCTCTGATACCACTGTAATATCCCAAATCCCGATATTTTCTAATTCTATGGAAATACGCTGATACAACCGGGCATGCAAACTGCCATGCAAAAATCCCTATTTTATAGCAAAACTTAGGGTTAGGGTTTGTGGGATAGAATGAACACTTACCACTGATAAGCTGGCTGGACTACTCCTAAGAGAGTATGCATGCATCAAGAGCTGAATCGGAGATGAACTGATATCTTCTGCTTCTGGTGAAACCCCAGCAGCACGGACCCCAGATCAGCTAAGGGTGACGTTTTCAGTGAAGGAGGTGTCCGATGAAGCTGTTGATTTGCACGACTGATAGCCTTCCCGTGCCGGAGAGAATGCCTGGCACATGCGGAAGTTCTGAGATCTCTAGGCAGGCTAGCGAATTGTTCTAGAGGTACAGCTGCTCACGCCCCCCTTGATCCCGAAATGGTTGATAACTGCTCAGGATGAGCACGATCGGATCTGATAATCACCGGGTACTGGAGTAAGATGCTGATGATGAGAATGGTGCCTGGGTTGCAAAGTAAAACTGAGATCTAAAGACCCAGCGAATGATTAGGGATTTCTGGCTGAAAACCCCTTATGGCTGCACACGTGCCCCTGCAACAATCTCTGCAGTATACTGGATAACTATGAATGAATGGAAGAGCAAATGGTGAACCTGTATGGCTTACCCTGAATGAGACTAGGGAAGATATTTCACTGCCAAAACCCCGCTAGTTGAAGACGTTGTCTCCAACCCCAACTGCTGAGCTGCATGCTGTGCTACTATTCAAGAGCTGCAAAATAATAATCATCAAAAGTGAGTCTCCTTTCACTTTATCTTCCTTTTATAACTTTCAACTGCGAAAACGCTAATCTTTGATCTAATTAGGTCCCTTTATTTTCTAATATGCAGTTGACTTGCATGCATGCGCATGGAGACTTAAATGAGTGCATGCATCATTAAATAATGCTTGGATGGCATGCATGATGGTGGCCTTTGGCCCCGGTGGCCCTTCTTGACTTAATGGTGATAACATGATGATACCCTAGATTTTCTATAGATGGCATCAGTCTTTAGATGATTCCCTACTTTCAGTAACCGCTCGAACCCACAATAATCACATAGGTTAGTGGTTTTGGTCCTCAATGCCTAATCAGATGAGGACATTACAAATTTACTCACCAAACTCAACATTGGGCCTTAACTTGGCTGGTGCACCAACATACAAGTGTTATAGGTATCATATCTTTAATGTTTAAATGCCCATGTTTGATAAGGAAAAGAAGATTGTTGGCATTCTTTGCAGGCTTTAAAGGAAATCGAGTCACTAGGAACAAGATTGTAGCTGGTGACTTCAATATGGTTTTGGATAGCAAAGAAAAAAGAGGGGGTAGTATCATCAGGGATCCTTACATATTAGGATTGAGTAGACATCAATCCAATGAAAGGAAAGTACATCTCTCAATAAGAGAGCTGGATTGGGCCACATAGCTGGTAGGATTGATCGCTTTCTCGTCTCAAGCGATCTTCAAATAAAAAACTATATCACAGGTTACAACCTCTAGAATGATTCCATATATAGTCTTTGATCATAAGCCAATCTCTCTCTTGTTTTGCCACTCAGGATTATGGACCTCTCCCTTTTATATTTTGTTTGCTCTGGCTTTAAAATACTAGAGTTATGGAGATTTTTTTAGAGAATGGTAAAATATCATCATAGGATCGACCACCTATGTTTTGGAACAAAAAATTAAAGCTGTCAAAATAGCATTGAAAGACTGGGCGAAATCCTCTTTTTTGTCATGGAATAAAAAAAAGTATTACATTTGGCCTAGCTCAAAGACCTCTTGATGAGGATGGAAAAGGAAGACATTACAAAGCAAATCCAAATAGAGAGACTTGAGAGCCCTTTGTAGTAATCTCCATGAAACAATGAGATTTGAGTAAAATATGTGGCGTCTTAAATCAAGGAGAGCCCGTGGATGCATTATGAAGACAAGAATGCTTCCTTCTTTCATCGGCAAGCCAAGGTGAGAGTCTAGAAAAATAATGTCAAAGAGATATCCTTAGATGATCGATCATGCTTGAGTGATTTCACTGCCATCAAGGAAGCAACCAAGAATCATTTTGAAACCTTGTATATAGAAGAGGCAGAGGTCAACTCGGTCCCAACAACTATAAGGTTAGAAAATATTCTTGACTTGATTTTTGAAGCTCAAAATGAAGAACTGGTCATAGAAATAGAGGAGGCTGAAATCATTAAGCTATTTGGGGACTTGGCTCTGGCAAAATTCCAGGACTAGATGGTTTCTCCATCCATTTTTACCAAGCCTGCGGTCAATTGCTAAATCTGATTTGAGGCGCATTCTCTTGCATGTCAAAATAAGTGTAAATTAGGGGGCAACAAAAAATCCTCTTTCTTATCTCTCTTTCCTAAGGAGGTGTTTCCTTCAACAATCTCCATATTTTGACCAATTTTTTTATTCAACTCCTATAAAATCTTCACCAAAATAATGGAAAACAGGTTGAAGAGTCTTTCCATGATAATTAAGGCTGCTTCATGCATAAACGACAAATAATAGACAATATAATCATGATCCAGGAGGCAATACACTCTAGCAGGGAGAACACGAACAAAGGGATGATTATTAAAATAGATTTGGTCAATGCGTTTGACTGGGCAAGGCATTCCTTCCTTTTTGCTAGCCTTTCCAAATTTGTGTTCATAGTATTTTTGTGCAGTGGGTTAGAGCCTGTATTAGTGGCCCATGGATAGTGCCCTTAGTTAATGGGAGGCCTACCAATTTCTTTAAAAGCAGCAGGAGATTGAGACAAGGCTGTCCACTCTCGCCCTATCATATATTATCACAGAAGAGACATTGAGTAGCAAGTTCGAAGCTGAAAGAGTGGTTGGCAACCTTGTAATATCCGTATCCGGATATTTCAACCAATAGAAAATAACTCCATTTGGAAGGAATAAATAATATTGAATATGATTTAATGAGATATGAAATTACATTACAATTTGATAGAACATTTAAATATGGTCTTATGTGCCTTTCAATGGAAAGGTATGTCTCTATCTTTCCGATTAATTACATATCAAATTTATTTAATATTTGTTTAATTACTCTTCTTTTATTATTTCATTATTTATTTATTGATATTTTATTTTGTTTGTTACATTGCCTTCCGGTTCAGGATGCTTTGTCCTCAAAGTATACCTTATAAAACTCCTTTATAATTTAAATATAGTAAGTAAAACCATGGGCTATTTCTTGCGGATAATTGTTTTTCCCACTTCTTTGTAATATTTTTTTTTCTTACTTTTTGGTCTCTTCTTCATATTTGGAGTGAAATGAATACTTCTTCAATGAAATTCGAATGGTCAAGGCCAATTTTTGGTCAAAAACCAATTTTAACCAGAGAAACTCTGAATATGGATGGCTAAAAGTCACTATTAGGTCAAAAACCTAAATTCAGGGAAACCTTGACAATTTTGGCCACAAGTTGGAACCATATTTGCTCCGATACCAATGTAATATCCATATCCGGATATTTTCAACCCATAGAAAATAACTCCATTTGGAAGGAATAAATAATATTGAATATGAATTAATGAGAGATGAGATTACATTACAATTTGATGGACCATTTAAATATGATCTTATGTGCCTTTTCAATGGAAAGGTACGTCTCTATTTTTTTGATTAATTACATATCCAATTTATTTAATATTTGTTTAATTACTTTTCTTTTATTATTTCATTATTTGTTTATTGATATCTTTATGTATTATTTTGTTTGTTACAAACCTCAATGGAATTAACTTGGACATAGGTGTTATAGGAATGAACCATTCACAGTTTGCAGATGACACTCTTCTCTTGGGAGGGACCTCAAGAGTAATAGATGAGCAATTTAAATTTTAAATGTGTTCTAGACCAATTTTAGAGCTCTTTAGGAGGAAAAATTAATAATGGTAAAAATCAAATGTATGGTCGGAATATTCGTCCTCAGCTCCTCCATTTAATATCAAGAATATTAAAGTTCCCTTGATTGGAGTCTTGAGACTTGGACCAGTGTTATCGGAACCGGACCGGAACCGGCAAAACCGGTCGGTCTGACCGGTTTACAGGGTTGGTCGGTCCGGTCAGCAAAAAAAATTCAAAAAACTGGATTTTTTTCCAGACCGGGTACGAACTGGCCGAACCGGCTGGTTTGGACTGGGGACTCACGAAACTCATTTTTTTTTAAAAAACCCAGGAAATAAAACTTTGTTGATGTACTTTGGAGCCTCTTTGTTAATGTACTTTGGTTCAAAACCTCAGAGATGTATTGCACTAGGTGCTATTTTGGATATTTGCACCCATATTTGCTATATATATGAGAAACTTTGCATATTTCTGTATTAATGGTTTGGATTCATATGTATGCACATGAATATATATGTTTTTTACAAAATATGAATATTTTATGTATTTTTTAGTCAGCCGGTTTTTTACTCGGTTTTTTGCCGGTTCCGGTCCGGTTCACATTTTGGGCTTCGCCGGTTCGATGACCGGTCCGGTTTCGATAACATTGACTTGGACCACCTTTAAATATCTTGGAATGCCAATTTCATTAAGTAATCCCTTTGTATAGGTTTGGAAAGGTGTAATCAGCAAGATCAAGTGTAGATTTCAACAGTGGGGGTCACATTAGTTGAACCCTATGGGCAAAATCGTCCTCATTAAATTTGTGTTGTTAGCTCTCTCCATATACTAATGCTTGGCAATGTTAGCCTCAATTAGAATTGTGCAACAAGTGGCTAGAGAAATTCACAAATTTCTTTGGCAAGGAGGTAAATCGAATCAAAAGAAATTCCACTTAGTTAATTGGAAAGTCATTAAATCACCTAAAGAGCATGGCAGACTTGGCATTAAAGATCCTTTAATAGTGAATATAACCCTGGGAGCAAAGGTTCTGTGGACTAATCTCTGGAAAGCTAGAATGGTGGAGAAAATCCTTTCTGAAAAAATAGTTCCAAGGAAATCGTAAGTGATGTTTGGACAAATCATTAGATGGCAAGAGGGAGTTGCATATCTGGAAATTATTTAAAGCGATTACACCATTAATTCAGTCCCAACTCGCTTGGATACCAAGTAATGGCAAAATGATTAGTATGTGGAGGTATAGCATTATGGAGAATCCTCCCTTTGAGCACACTCATGAACTCTTTTCTCTAAAGACTGGATGGAAAACCAAGGTCTTAAACATTGTTTGACATTTCAAATTGTCCTTAAGATGATGCTCGATGGAATGGTTGGTCTTCCTTCTTGCCACCAGCCAATCTAACCCATTTGGTACCCATCTTTCTTGCTTATGTCAAAGGTTGTTCTTCAGTTGACCTTTCAGTGCTTGATAGTAGAGGCTGGGATCAACATGAATATACTGTCAGAAATGGTTATCAAGCCCAAATTATGACTCTACCTCTCTCTTAGCGTGCTACCATCTGGGAACATGTTTGGCAAGGTGATGGTCTGCCCAAGGTTAATACCTTCTATTGGGTTATGATTCATGGCAAGTTTTTTTGTTGTTGTAAGTTCAGGTCTAATCTATTAAGGAAGAATAAAAATACAGGTGTAAGTACAAATCATCGTGTTCCTTGAACACAGAAGCAAGTCAGCTTGCCTGATGGGGAGTGGCAAGCTGTGAAAGTAAAGATGATCCTCCCATCGATGGGGAAAACAAATCTTACAAACATTTTGATTGTCTGATACACATAAAAATCCTGATCTAACCTGTGTAGAAACTGCTCTAAAGAGCATCTAACCAGCAAAAACCAAAGAGAGGAAAATTGGATCGGTGAACCTGACATTTACAACTTCTTGTAGGGGACTTCGGTAATTGGGCAGCTATAGATGTTGCCCCATTGCAGGCCCTGAGCTTCAGTGCTCGTCGCGCCATTCCCTGGTCCATTGGCGTTGCTGGTCGATCCGCTTCCATTGAAGCTATCCGAGCTATCCTTGCTGGCAGTGGTGGGCTTCTTAGCCTGCAGAGGAGACGTTTTCCTGACTGGCTTCCCTTTTGACCGGACAAATTGACGCTGAGGAGTTGGAGTAGGAGCGGTGGGAAGGTTGGATGTGGGGGCAGACATAGGGGGAGCGAAGTGGGTTGGCTGCTCAGAGGAGGGTGGAGGGGTGGTAAAATTTACAGGAGGAGGCGCGGGCTCAGGATGTCCATGGCCGGGAAGCTGAACTTTCGGAGCTGGGCTGATGGAATGTGCAACAGGGGCGATAGGGGGATTGAAGGAATAGAGGATAAGTCTGGTAAACAGATTTTTGATGGTCTAGTAATTTCCCTTTTGGGCCGCAATTCGGTTTGCTGCTGGGAGGGAGCCCGAAAGCTTGTCCTCCCAGTTGTTGATCATTGCTCTCAGCTCCTCAGGAACCTCAACGTCAAAGCCATCAGTGTTAGCCTGCACAGTGAAGGGTGCCGGTCTTGAATTGCTGGTTCTTCTACGCCCTCTTCCTCCCCTAGGAGGGCCATAGCGGCGAGGCGACATGGTTGTCATAGAGAGCTTGGGAGCAGAGTGTGGCTCTGTGGGCGAGGGATCATGCTGAGCGGAGCTGTGGAGAAGCGGGTCGAGCTGAACCAGACTGAGCATGCTGGAATGCCTGGTTGTGAAGTCGAGAAAACCCTGACACTGAATCCCATAAGCATTATGGTTGACCATAAATGCCTTGTACCTGTCCTGCTCGATTTTAAATGTCGAGAGGACGTGAGCTCCGTGGAGAACTGTGTGCGCCGACGTCTGGCCTGGGGGAGTCGTCCTACTAGGGGTTGTAATCATTGCATCGACTGGAGAGCTGGGAGGAGGTCGAAGTCATCACCAGCGTGTTCGACAAGTCATTGCCAGCTGGAGGTGTGGTGGACATGGTGACGTGTTGAGCCACGTCATCAATGCTTTGGATTTCGCGATCCCTCCTGTCACCCGCATCCGGGGATGATTCATGGCAAGTTGCTAACATCATAAAATCTTCAAAAACGGGGGATATATCGACCCTTTTGGTGTGCTTTGTGTTAATTCGAATTCAAAAATTAGTGTTGACCTCTTTTTGGACTGCATATATACCAAGTAGGTTTGACAGTTTTCCTTCAAAGAGATCAACCATAGAATGGTTTCTGCGGAAACTTGGAGAGATATGTTTACTGTATGGTATGATATAGGGGATTGTTCATAAACAAACAAGTTCTGAAGAGGGCCTGGCAAGCAATGGAAAAATTTATTTGTTGGAAAGTATGGTTGGCACATAATAAAGCAATATTTCAGCAGTTATTTGACAACCCCAGGTTAACTGCAACTAAAGCTCGAGGTATAATGCCAGAAGCTATCAAAGTAAGAGGAGTGAAAGGACATCTAGTGCAACTGCTTGACTCTGAGGAGGAGAAGGGGCTAGCAGACCCCCTTATGGGAGGATCTTTTCATCCAAAGTCGCTGTTTTCTTTGCCATCTCATCATCATATCTAGCAGATACGAA
This sequence comes from Pseudotsuga menziesii, assembly GCA_001517045.1. Classification (NCBI taxonomy): domain Eukaryota; kingdom Viridiplantae; phylum Streptophyta; class Pinopsida; order Pinales; family Pinaceae; genus Pseudotsuga; species Pseudotsuga menziesii. The sequence goes on from LPNX010357796.1 coordinate 262,640, forward strand.
TGAAGGAGGAATAATTCAATGAATGGCAAAAAGGCAACAAAAATATATTCAATTCTTCGATGGAGGATCAAAAGGAAACCTAGGAGTGGCAGGGATAGGGAGATCCTTCTTGATCTTGGTGGAAATCAAGAATTGAACTATGAATGGAGTCTTGGGACAAGAACAAACAACAAGGTAGAGGTCTGGGCCTTCCTCCAAGGGCTAAAGCCAATAAACTCAACCAGTGTGAAATCTCTAATAACTATTGGGGACTCAATTATAATTATCAATCTTATGAATAATTTAAAAGCCCTGTCAGATGGTAAGCTAGCCTGACCCATTGCAGCATTAAAAGAGAGAGCCTTTGCTTTGAAGACATCCAGTTTTTCCATGTCTTCAGAGATCTCAATCAAGAAGTGGACAACCATGCCAATAGGGTCTTGAGGTTGAGTGAAGGACTACTAAGAAAAAGTGGGGAAATTGAATTCCAAGCCATCCCCTAAGGTCATGAATAACATCATAGTATGCATATTGCCACATTCCATGTGGTTTAATTCATGTATGTCACCATGTCAAATTAGTAGTATGCATATAGACGAAGGTGGGATAAGACCCTGTGTGCATCATCCTCACAAAATTCCCACACATGCCAATCTTAATTCACTGTTGGTGTTTTGAAATGACAATGAACTTAATTCCAATTGTAGATGGGATTATGGAGTTCGAGGTAGGTGTTGGAGTGAAGACTGGAGAAGGATGCCCTGAATCAAATGCCTCATGGTCGTCTTCATTGACATAACTGGATTTCTAGGTAAGCCTTTTTGATAAAGCTTTGTGGGTTAATTTAGCTGGTGACTAAGTTATTTCTAGGCAAAACCTGGAGAATTCAGACTTGGGTTGGTGCTGTTGGTCTTTCTTTGTGTTGGATTCAGACTGGTACCTTGGGGAAACTCTGAGTTTATTTCTTTTTCAAGCTTGGGAAGGTCCAGATAGTGTTTCTCCGGGGCTTTTTAGCTCTGATGTTTGTTTCTTGTTTCATTGCATCAATAGTAGGGAGGTTGTGCCTCTGGCTCCTGAATTTAGATAGTTGAAATCTTCTTCTGGGAGCTGGTTGTAATTGTCAATTTTTGGGTTTGATTGAGCATGTTGGGCAATGATGGTTACTTGTTAAATTCAGACTCACGAGCTAGGAACACTCTGGTTTTGTCTTTTCTTCAAGCCAGGGTGGGCATTTGGGTGTATTGCACTTGCCTCTTCTTGGGTTTGTACCTGGGATTGCGTGACTGTTTTGGGTCATTATCATATTTAGTTTTGAATTTTCTGATTGAGCACTTCTAGAGATTTTGGGCTATGGATTGCCTCAGGAACCATGGGAGTTGTCTCAATGAGATACAATAGATACATAATATTACGCATGCATGAAGACTTCACCAATGGTGAAAGGGCATCCATATTCTCAGTAAGAACTAAAGTCCATGGCAATGAACACCAATGCAATTCACAAAATGCAGTAATTATGGAAACCCTCTTGCAGCAAAAAAAGAAAAATGCAGGTTCTGGAAGCAGAATGCTCAATGCTGAGGAATATGGTCTGCAATCTTAGTAAGGGTTCTCAATCTGCAGCTTCCAACTTTAGAATGTCAATGGGTTCTGTCCCTAGTGAACCAAGAGAAGAGGAAACATTGTATCAAATGTTAGAGGACATGGACTTGGACAATCAGGAGTCAGAGCTCACTAATGTTGGTCAAGATGGAGCGCACAGCAAGCAGCAGTTTGTATTATGCTTTGCAAAACAGTTTTGATTTTGGGTGTCTTCTTTAGGGTTAATACCAGAAGAACTTTTTTTGAAATCCCCTGTGAAGGATGATATAGACCTTTATGCTTCAGACTCATACTGCTTGATAATTATGCTGAATTTTGCTTTAAGAAACAACACTCTTTTTGTATTACTATGCTGACCAGTTCGGCTGGAGCCTGTTTTTAATACAAAATTATAACCGTTTCTATTAAAAAATTATTTAATCGACATAATCGTGCCTTTTTGTTTCTACATAAGTTTGCTTTTTACTGTTCACAATTTGTTTTCAGTAAGCTACACTGAGGGCAGGCTTGATAAGATCTTTAACAATAGGGAGAGTGCACTGAGCTGAGAGGACATTGCTGGAGTAACCAGGGGGTTGTAAGGATTTCCTACAAGGCTGACATACTCATAGGGAAACATATATTCAATCATCTAAGGCTGACATACTCATAGGGAAACATATATTCAATCATCAATGATTTAATGTAGATTTATGAACATCTCAAAAAGATATTTAATGGACATAATCGTGCCTTCTTGTTTCTACTTAAGTTTACCTTCTACTGTTTCCAATATGTTTACAATAAGCTTATGTTGAGAGGCAGGCTGGATAAGATATTTAACAATAGGATCTGCAATTATGTTGTGGCCCAGTTTTGTCCAAGTACTGGTGCAGAGACGAGTTCAGCAGAAGATGAATTTTTAGATGACCAGAAGCTGTGGTAGCTTAAGTACATGGAACTGTAAATTTGATTACTTGCAAGTTGCAGAGTTCAAGCAACCATCTTATAAATACTTTGCATCCAGTTTCTCCAACATTTTGCACATGTTTCTAAAAGAGTAGATCCTTTTGTATAAGTGGGTTATAGCTGGCAGATTCCCTAGTATAATCTAGAATCTTCGGTTACCATTTCAGTGCCCTATATATACGAGGATCACTATGTAAAGTAAAATAGGAGTGCTTTTCTGGGAGTTCTTTCTGAATTTGAATTTATTCTCCAGAAGGCATTTGCATTGTCTTATACTCCAATGTTCTGTAATCTCAAGCCGTGAATACAATGGAAGATTGTTATTCTCATGTTTAAGTGCTTGTGATGTATATGGATAATATTTTTATTGTTATCTTCACTGTGAATAAGTTAAGCTCTGTTAGTTTGAGTGAATGTGATTAAAGTGTAGCTAATGAATATACGTCCCCACTAAATTCTTAACACTGCATATTAATCAATTGGCAACTATCATACCTGCCTCAGGTGAGACCGACCTTACGGCAGCATACTAGAGTACTGTTGGCCTGTGTTGGACAGCTTCTGCGGACGCCGGGTCTGTCATAGAGACAATAGATTATGTGGCAAAAGTGTTGATTCTAGGTTACATTTACCATCAAAATGCCTGCTGCATGAGTTGCATTGTAATTTTGGTGCAAGTCTCTTTAGTGTTTTGTTAGTCTACATGTTCTGAAATTAAATTCTTACCAATTAAATTCATTATTTACTTCCAAGTAATTTTCTACCCATTTTGTTTAGATATTGCTTGTGTGAGATATTGTATATGCAGTGCACTGAGATATGTTTTCATTGCTTTTAATATCCAGGTGGTTACTGATTGTTTAAATGCTCCTATAGTGTTTGCGCACAATGATTTGCTCTCAGGGAATTTGATGCTAAGTGAAAAAGAAGGTAAGCTACAGGTTTGGGCAGTTCAACATTGCCATTGAATTTTCATATTGAGATTAACCCAATTCATAGGTGGAGAATCACCATGCATTAGTATACTGTATAACATTAGAAAAATGAAAATCAAAATTTCAACGTACTCACGACAATTAAGGTCTAATATAGAAAAACCTGTAGAAGCATGAGGGTTCTTGTTTGAGTAATGCAAGAGAGTAAACTAATTCCATTGAAGGTACAAGAGATTTCAATCAGCGTTGCAAATACCGACAATAATTTTGATATATTGTGCGTTTTTACCTCCTTGATACTATTGGCCAAAAAAATAGTGATATTTTGAGGGGTATGAAAACATCATGATATTGTGTTTTTGTCTGCTATGATGTCACACCGCCTTTCTGATTTCATCCAGAGTACCATTGGGGTAGAGCAGGGATGTCTCCTCTCGCCGACCCTCTTCGGGATCTATATTGATGAAGTGGAGTCTTTCCTCCATGAGCAAATCCAAGGGGGGATGGTTGCCTTCTACATCAGTTGTTGATCTCCCTTCTTTTTTCCGATGACTTGGTGTTGTCGGCCTTTACTCCTAAGGGCCTACAGCGACAACTTGATACCTTGGCCAACTTTTGTGACCTTCGACAACTTACGGTTAACCTAGGTAAAAACCAAGGTTATGGTCTTCAATGCATCGAAAGGCTCTCTTAAAGACTTACATTTTTACTTTCGGGGGGAAGAGATCGAGCACCACATCTTACATCTACTTGGGAGTACAGTTAATGGGGCCTCGTTTTGGCATGTGATAGGCCCTCCAACCTTGACTCAGTAAGGGATATGGTTCCGTAGCCCTCATCGAGAGACAATGCTTCCAGAACTCATTCCAAGACACTCATCCAAACACTATCTCATGGAGATGATCATTTGGCCCACGGTTCTATATGCCTTTGAGATCTAGGGACCAAGCCTGGTGCAGGCAAATTGGGCCTAGACGGAGAGAGTTCAGACCTTGCTTCTCAGACGCATCAGCTGATGTAAGCTCATTGTTTTGCATCTCATTATCCAGGTAGAGTTCAGTGTCCACCCCTTTTGCCTTGAGGTTATCTTTCACTTGCTCTCTTTCCTTCACAGAGTTAGATCTTTTAGAGACTCCGCCACTGGGACAGAGATACCCCTATCTTGCACTTTGCTCCTCAGAGACCCTTGCTTTAAATCACCACACAGGTTGTGCATGTGCACGAGGTTGGTTTTCAGAGGCATCTTGACTTCTCCAGTCGGTGACCATCTCCCTTGAGCCATTTCTGGCCACCTAGACAAGTTCTTAACCAATCCGACAGAGAGGATATTTATATATTGTACATTCAGGTCACTTGGACTCCACCCCTAATGAGCTTGGGCCTGAAGATGCCCTTCTACCTTGAGCACTTCTTGGCGCAGCATGATGGCATTATAATCTGCCCCCCATACATGCGTAGACATTGGATGCATTCACTCAGGATCCCCTTGGGACAACTTTGGGTCAACTCTCATCGACTCTGAGTGGAGTGTTAGATTTTTAAAGTTTTATGCACAATAAGAAGAAGATCACTGAAATAATGACAAGCACAACAAGACAAAGAAGACACAAAGATTTATCCCAGGAAACCCTCGTGGGAAAGAAAACCCAACAAAACTTCCTCGATATAGAATCCAACCAAGTACAATTTAAGACCACAAGACTAAGATAGACGGCTTCTGCTCCTCGAGATGGACTCCTTTTTCTCTCTATAGCGAACCTGCTTCAACAGTGAGTGTGTCCAAATGAGTAGGGCGCCTCATCTGTTTTTACACATCAGTTGTGAAGTCTAATAACCCAACATGGCCGACTTCACCTTCCCAACAGGGCTGACTTGACCTAGGAGACATAAACATACGTTTTAATAATTCTTTTCTGGGTACTATTGACCCAACTTACAACAGAGGTTTTACCTCAATGCTTTACATGACCAATTACATCAATGACATCCCTAATCGGAGGAACATCTCCGGAAAGGAGGGATAATAACAATATTATAAAAAGTACAATTAGAATATCTTCCGTAGTTACATTTTTTAAACACTCCCTCTTAACAAGGAAGATATTCTACATTAACAACAACAACCACAACTACTGCTGTACAACTGACTGGTGGATTTATATGTCATAGGAAGTTTTGTAACAACATCATCATAAGCATCTTCTTCATCATGGAACATCATCATCACGAAACTTCATCATCATCTGCAACATCATTAGTATATGGATACTGGAACAACAACAACACCATTAGCATGATAATGCTAAAAACAACATCATCAACAAATAAATGCTAGATCATCATCCGCATCATCAACATAGAAATGATGGAACATCATCATCATTCTTAGCATAAAATGCTAAGACAACCAAAACAACATTAGAACAGAGTGCTGGGACCACAACCACATCAACATCATCAACACAGAGTGCTGGGACCACAACCACATCAACATCATCAACACAAAGTGCTACGACCACAACCACATCAACATCATTAGCACAAAGTGTTGGAACCACAACCACATCATCAACACAGAGTGCTGGAGCCTGGAACCATCTGAAGCAACATCATGGTGGGCACTATGGTAGACCCAACTGGCCTTGTCTGGCTTACTAATCCTTTTGGACCAACCAAGCCTAGCCAGACACACTGATCTACTTGGAGACCAAACAAGCCTTATCTGACTTACTAATCCTTTCGTGCCAAACAAGCCTAGCCAGACATACTAATCCCCCTAGGATCAACCAAGCCTTGTAAGTACTGATATACCAATCCCAAACAAGCCTAGCTTTGCAATTTCACATCCCAAATCTCTTTAGTACTTCAACAACATATTTTCCTTGGTTTAGGAAAATCTCATTTGGGAACTGCCATACTTCAAGACCGAGAAAATAGTGCATCATGCTAAGATCTTTCATTTCAAATTTTGCTGCAAGCTTCTTCTTGCATTCATCAATAAGCTTCTCTTCAACTGTCAGAAATAGATCATCAACATATAGCAATAGAATCATGAGACCTTCATCGACAACCTTATAGTATAGGTTGGAATCTGCTTTACTCTCGGTAAAGCCCAAGCTCATCAGAAATCCATCAATTCTTCCATACCACGCTCTAGGTGCTAGCTCTAACCCATATAGTGCTTTCTTCAATCTGCATACATGTGAGTTTCTGTTATGGGTTTCAAAACCTGGAGGTTGTTTAATGTATACTTCTTCTTCTAGCACACCATTTAGAAATGTCGTCTTTACATCCATTTGGTGCAGTGTTGCCAGAGCGTGGAAGCGAAGCGGGTGCGGGTGCGGGAAGCGGGTGCGTGGAAGCGTGTTTTTCAAAAAATGGCCGGAAGCGAAGTGTGGTCGGAAGCGTTTTTATATATATATATAAAAATATATATATATTCAAAAGAAAACATGTAGAATGTCAAACTAGATGCAAAATTTATGAAACATGTA